>JAHLJT010000631.1:198235125-198602625 GCA_031308135.1 Acheta domesticus | reverse complement strand
TTCCAATAACGCCAGGGGATATGAAGCGACATATCACCGAAGCTCTTTCGAGTATATCAAGTGTTTGTCAGTCATTTGTCCTTCGAACGGCGACTGCAAATGTGCATTGCAGCAGATGGACAACACTTCGAACACATGCTTAAGTAAAGCATTGTTCTGTAACAATGAATTTGGTATGTTTTTATTTCTATTTTGATCAATGTGTATTCTTTGTATGTGACGGTTAGTTACGAATAAATTATGATTAATAAGCTATTGTTCATTTTAATTTTGTATTATTTACTCCCAACTGATAATAGAATGTGTTGTCACAGTTTTCAAAACAACAGAATAGTAATTGCGTGGCAATACAAGAACTTTCCTGAATCTTGAATGCAGCATGCTTCTTTGTACGAAGTCATCTTTCGGCAAAATTAGTATCGAAGAAAGTAGTTGCTACAGTGCTGAAGTAAATGAGCGCCTTTGTCTGAAGGACGGACTCGCGAAGTTCCCCATTTAGTTAGCAGAAAGGTCGAGCAGAAAATCGCCGTCTCAGTGGAAAAATATATTACAAAAGCACATCAATTGCTAAAAAACTATTCGCTAAAATACAAAGATATACGCATATTTGAAATTGTCTTTTTAAGCGCATTACGATACGCTAAAATTTAGCATAGGGTTCCATTAAAAAAAACAAAGTTGACCTTATATCTTCACAGTAAAAAATAGCGCAATGACGAAGCGTGCTGTAGTCAAGTAGCCCTTGTTCAATCAATCGACTGTCCAATAGGCATCTTCGTATCTTGAGCGGTTGAGGAGATACAAGGGGTGTTAACACTTAGCTGTTCCAACCTGTATATATACAGGTGTCCAGAAGCTCCCGTTACAAAAAAATACCACAGGTTCTGTGTTGCCAGACATGAAGAATAGCAGGTCCAGTTTTCCCGAAAAAAAAATTGTCTTTGAGAAAATTGAGTTTAAAAATCACTTCCGGGGCGCGAAATTCAAACCGGCCGCAAAGAGACCGGCGTCACCTGCGCGGAGCATTTCCTCGTTTCTCCGAATAATATTCTGGAAAGCATCGCGTTGCTTACACTAGAATACTTAATAGTAGCAAGTATTTGCAAGTTCTATTCAATAAATATTTTAAATGTACGTACAGAATATCGAGTTTTGTTCAAAATGATAGCCAAGGAACACGGCGGCGTAAACATAAATGTTAAACACGATCCAACATTTATGAAAAGTATTGAATTTCCTGGAATGCTCGAATTGTTATTTTTAGCACATATTAATATGAACTAGTGCCTTGGGCTTAAGATTGCCGCGTAAATGATAGTCTCCTGTAGATTATTATAAATATCGTGATACACTACGAAGTATTTAGGAGATAAAAAATTCGTTAATGAAAATACTGAATTTATTATCTTTGGAATTTGAATTGATTCTCCCGGCTGTCATTTTCTGAGTTCTTAAAATAACACTAGCCAGCTTTAAACTTCTTAATAAACGACTGCACGGTTTATCTAAGATGTAGCCCTCATTGATGGATATCAACATTTCCCCCCACAAAAATATTGTATCTTTCCAAAATAAAAGTATCTGTTCGTGCCGTAAAAGATCGATGAACTTCCTTAATACCACCCGTCAAATATTATTTTAGCTTAAGCAATATGTGGTACAGTAAGAGCACATCCTGTTGCCGCAGCGAAAGCGTTCCGAAATAACTGCTATTGCAAAATATGCTAAACTGTTGTACGTGAAACATCGAAGGTAAGGCAAACGGCCTCGACTACCCATTTCTCGAAGTTGAATGACCATTCTACCCGCCGCTTTGCTTTTCCAGATGCAAGATGAGAGCAAGATGCAAGATGAGTCTTTCGCCCAAATCTTGAAGTTACTTCGTGAAACCATTTCATAAGGCAGTTGACAGCTACTCGGGAAAAGTATTCTTGGAGTTGTTTTGTTTCTTTGAGCTTGCTTTGTAGTTAGCAGATACGTACACAAATGAGTAACGACCATTTCTTCAATTTAATAGTGTATCGATGCCGACGCCGAATTTTCTCTAACACCTGTTCTGTAGAACGATGAAAGTCAGTTCTCTTTGTACACGAATGATTGATTGCAGTACTGATACTTTCTTAGCGTTTATCAATTCAAAGGGAGGACGAGTTTTCGAGGTTACTACGTAGTACAGAATGTAAGGGAGTTCACTACTACACTATTTCAGTGTTGTAATTTTCAATATTTTTCTTTGATATTTTCATAATGTACAACAAAAATCGGCAAAGAGGGAAAAAATTATGCAGTATAATCAATTTTTAACCCCAAACCTTCTTTTGAATTGTGTAATTTTTTAAATTTATTTTAATGCTGAATCAATATCCTCACTACTTAAATATTTTAGAACATGCATATTTTGCTACTTTAAATTAGTTAGAAATACTTTACATGCAAGTCCTAAATCTTTCAGTTTTATCTCTACATGTTCAATATTTTCGTTTATTTAAAAAATTAATCAATTTATAACTTTTCTATTTAATAAATGCATACTTTTTTGAACTGAAAAATATTAATTGGATAATTTTTGTAGATTTTACATAAAAACACCCTAATAATTACATAGTTTTATGTTGGTTATTTTTTTACTTATAACGGATTTATATCTCAAAAGAATGTTTTATGGGAAACAGGAATAAACATAAACAATATGCAAATTAAATCATAACTGCAGCACAATTGCTCTGTGTATTTTTTCTCCAAAACATATCTGATAATACATAAAATTATTTTCACATTGAAAATTGAATTCTTTTAGTTCTAAGGAAAAAAATTAATATAAATAAGGAGAGAGAAAAAGTAAAAAAAGAAAAATACATAAATTAATAAATGCACTTATAAAAAGTGTTCAAATGCCCCCCATGCACATGATGAGAGGGACTGAATACCGAAATAATAGCGGTAAAGGTATTTATACCGGAATAGAAATACCTTTACCTCTATTATACCTTTATTCAAAATACCTTAAAAAATACCGGTGTAAGACGTCAAATACCGGTATTTTTAGAGGTAATTTACCTTTATTCGACGTCTATACCGGTAAAATACCTCTATAGAAAATGAGAAAATACCGGTATTTCAGTATAATCATACAGGTTTCGGAGGGGAAACATTCTGATTTTTTACGCTGAGATGGTTCAGAGGAACAATTATTGACTCCGCAGAGTTTCTGACCGGGGATCCTAGGGTTCGAGTCTCAACGTTGGCGTATTTTCGTCACCAGACATTCTACCTAGGTCGAGTTCTGTTGTTGGTTGAGAGAGAATTATTATAATAGTCTGGGGACGCGAAGGCGTGTTTGGGGGACCGAACGCGCGTGTGGACACGCGAACGAGCGTGTGAGGCCGCGAACCCGCCTGTGGGGCCGCGAACGCGCGTTTGGGGAGCGAACGCGCTTGTGACGACGCGAAGCCGCGTTTGGAGAGCGAACGCGCGTTTGGGGAGCGAACGCGCTTGTGGGGCCGCGAACCCGCGTGTGGGGCCGCGAACGCGCGTTTGGGGGAGCGAACGTGCGTTTGGGGAGCGAACGCGCGTGTGGGGCCGCGAACGCGCGTGTAGGGACGCGAACGCGCGTGTAAGGACGAGAACGCGCGTTTGGGGGAGTGAACGCGCGTTTGGGGGAGCGAACGCGCGTGTGGGGCCGCGAACGCGCTTGTGGGGCCGCGAACGCGCTTGTGGGGGCGCGAACGCGCATGTGGGGACGTGAACGCGCGTGTGGGGGAGCGAACGCGCGTGTAGGGCCGCGAACGCGCGTTTGGGGAAGCAAACGTGCGTTTGGGGAGCGAACGCGCATTTGGGGAGCGAACGCGCGTGTGGGGCCGCGAACGCGCGTGCGGGGCCGCGAACGCGCGTGCGGGGCAGCGAACGCGACATTTCCATCGAAAATACCGGTATAATACCGGTATAACCTTTATGGACGTCCATACCGGTATAGACGTCTTTTAAAGGTATTTTACCGGTATAAAAGAATAAAGGTATTTTATACCGATATGAAAAAATACCGGTATTATGCCGGTATTTTTACCGGTATTCAATACCTTTTCGGTCCCTGATGCTGACATGCTAGCGCACGTGCTGCGATGGAGCGTTGCACATTTCCCAATACTCCACTCTCGTTAATGTGGGCCATAACTGCGTGTATACGCGCGACGACCTCGTGCGCGTCGGCCGGCGTCGTCGCGTACACTTGACTCTTCACGTAGCCCCAAAAGAAAAAAATCCATGGGTGTCAGGTCGGGTGATCGTGGTGGCCAGGTGATGGGACCTCCGCGATCTATCCAGCGGCCCGGGAAACAGGCATCCAGGTGCGTTCGAACGTCTTGAGTGTAGTGCGATGGCGCACCATCGTGCTGAAACAATATTCTACTGCGAAGGGCCAGGGGCACGTCCTCGAGAAGGTCGGGGAGAACAGTTTGAAGGAACGTAAGATACGCCTGTCCATTCAAGCGACGCGGAAGGACGTACAGACCGTTTATTGTTACCCAGAATGCCGACCCAAATGTTGATGCTCCATCGCAATTGATGCTTATATGAACGCGGGACACGTGGATTTATCGCCGCCCATCAGTGCTCATTGAGCTGGTTGAACACACCTTCTCAAGTGAATGTGGATTCGTCAGTCCATAGCACGCGGGAACTGAAGTCATCTTCTATGGCCTGCTGGCTCAGAAGCCACTCACAAAATGTCACCCGCCTTCGTTCGTCGCCACTTAGCAGTCCATGTGCACTTACGTAGTGAAATGTGTGCATTCGATCATTTCGCAATATGGCATGCACAACCGACCGAGGGAGGTTTGTCATGCGCGAAATCTCGCACACTGCTTGAAGGCTCCTGTTCCAAATGTTCCAATGCTGCTTCCTCTGTAGCGACAGATGAGCGAGACACACCTGCATCGACACTTTCGCCCGGTAAAACTGACCTCGACGCAAGTATTCATGCGCCGAGGCGCAGAAAAACGCAGTGGGAAGGGAATCTTCTGCTCGGATATCTCTCGGCGTACACTCGAGCTGCCACACGAGCGTTGCTCCGGCACTCGCCGAAGACTAAGTACATGTCGCAGTATTCATTAATTGAATACATGCTTATTCTGGCCTCTTGCACTCAAACTCGATATTTCTACTAATTTGCCTTGACGACGCTTAGCTTTTAGTATAAGCTGCCGGCGGTGTGACGCTAGGGTTGGTGCGGGTGGAGGGAAGGGGAAAGATGACTCCGTACAGGTGCTTATTCAGCCATGACCACTTCGCAATCTGTTGTTTTGAGGCAAAACTGACATGTGGCTGATGGGCGAATCATTTGGCGGCGGTGGCAGGTTCGCCATACGATATAAACCACGATGTGACGCGGCCCAGTAAGTGACAAATGCAAGGACACCGACCATAATACGAGCTGCGAATGGCAGCGGTCCGGTAACCTCAGTCAACCACGATCGACCTTTTGCCTGCTAGAATGTTTGAGTTCTTTTGAATTATTTGTACATCACGCAATGCAACATCACAGTTTTTCTCAGTCTTTTACCCTTTCACACCAGTAATATACTAGTTTTGTATTTTTTATTGATTGTTGCATGGCACATACGGCGACGCTATTTTATCTCTGTTGATATTGACCTGTGGGTTTGGTTAATGGCCTACGTGCCCCTACAAAGATTCTTCAATGCACTGTTCGGTCTGCATCGTCACAAAATGACTGTATGAAGCATCAATTCAAATTCCGCGCACAGAGATAATAAACTCAGTATTTTCATGTACGAATATTTCATTTCCAAAACGCTTTTAGTATATCACGATATTTAGAATAATCTTCAGCAGACTATCATTTACGTGGCAACCTTAAGCCCAAGACACTAGTTCATATTAATACGTGCTAAAAAAACAATTTGACCATTCCAGGAGATTCAATCTTTTTCTTAAATGTTGGATCGTGTTCATGATTTATGTTTACGCCGCCGTGTACCGTGGCTATCATTTTGAACAAAACTCGATATTCTGTACGTACATTTAAAATATTTATTGAATAGGCCTGCAAATACTTGCTACTATTATGTATTCTAGTGTAAGCAACGCGATGCTTTACAGAATATTATTCGACTGTTTCACCGTTTGCGCAGAGAAACGAGGAAATGCTCCGCGCAGAAGGTGTCGCCGCTGTCTGGTGTTGTTGCGGCCAGTTTGAATTTCGCGCCTCGGAAGTGATTTTTAAACGCAACTTTCTCAAAGACAAATTTTTGTTCGGAAATATTGGACCTGCCATTCTTCATGTCTGGCAACACAGAATCTGTGATATTTTTTTGTAACGGGAGCTTCTGGACACCATATATATATATATATATATATATATATATATATATATATATATTGAAATGTACCAACAATGTCTCGTCATAAACTATTACGAGATCGTTGACATCATTCATCTTAGGACGGTTACAATCGTGACTCGTTCCGAATTTATAGTAAAATTTTGGGCGCCAGGAACAGGTTACGATAATTGAAACCAAAACTTCCACAGCTAATCTTAACGAATGGATAAATGTCCGGCTAGCTGGGTCAATGGGTCCCGTAATAGGTAATCGCTATCGCCTAGATAGCCGATTGTTTGATCTGCCAACAGTACAGTATGGCGAGGAATCTGAAAGGAAATAATTATATATCTCTAACTACTTAACAATTGTGATTGACCAAATAAACATCTTTTCATTTCCAAAAGAAAAAATTAATAATTCATTTAACAATTTGACAATTGTTCTGCCTTTAGGTCATGACCTTTTAAAATAAAACCTTCGTACTGCAGTACTTATCTAACGTCTTGATCGACGACGCCCCGCAGTATCTTCCCACTTGAATGCAGATAATCCCCAAGTCCAGCTTCTTTCTTCTGATCTTGCGACGCTGACGACGAATCCAACCCTCACTGCATAGAATATCTACCGATTCTTACGTCATTCAAGTCATTCAAGTCCAAACCGCAATATAAAAAAAACTTTCAAAGTCCTAATCGAATTTACTTCTGCCCATCAACTTTCAGAGTCCGAAAGTTATTGAGTCTCACGTCAAAACTTATAAGTCCCACTCCCCTTATGTTAATCTCGCGAGCGATCTGTACTACTCGACGACCTCTATCAGAATGTCATTTTCTCCTCCGTTTTTCGCCCTCAACGCCTCGGTATTCGTCCTTCGTTCTTATTTTTTTAAAACAAAACGATAAAATTCGACAGTCTATTCTCCCTTAGCCAATCCATTCAGTTCTTGCCAAATCAAGTAGCCACGCCCTCGATAATCATTCCTTTTCAGACCAATCCCACATTATCTTATATGTTTTTCTAGCCAGCGCCCCCACCTATTCAAGGCCTGAATGCAGTTTATTGACCTTGCCAACCACTACGCCGGCGTTGCTAAGGCTGTATATTGCCATTTGCCGACCCTTTTAACCCAACCCATTTACAGCAAATGTTATTGACAAAACATAATATTTTGGTATATCACAGTATATATATATATAGTGTCAAGCAGCGCGGGCCCTCGCGGGTGACATCGGGGCTCGATCTGACGATCAAGATCCCCCTTTACCTTCACTCACCTGATGCAGTTGCCGGGCTAGCTCAGGAACAGTGATTCTCTAAGAGAAATGGGGACCTATGGATGGACGCTACTTGGTTGCCAAATGAAATTCATTGAGGTTTGAAAAAAAAAATGAATTTAATTAACTAAAATGCAAAAAAAATTCCTATTACTAATAACTAGAGGTCTGCATTCTCCGCGATTTTTACCGACCAGCGCTCGCTCGCCTCTCTTCTCTCGAGACCACGCGCTCGACTGTCCTTCGCAGCCGGTTGCGGACTCCCGGGAGCCGGCGCCCGACCGAGACTCGGCCTCCAACCGACGAGACTCGACAACCGGCGGACCCCGTTCAGGCGAACTGCGCCACGGACACGTCGGCCGACACGTCGGAGTAAATATCTAATGGCACGTTTCAGGAAAAGGAAGGAGTATTGAATGGTTTTTTAAATAAATGACCAATAATTTCGTTTTTTCAAAATTTAAAATATAGAGGAATTTTAATATTAATTTTCAAATAATAAATTTTAATAACATAATTTTAATAAATTGTAATAAATAATTTTAATAAATAATTTTAATTTTAATTTTAATTGTAATAAATAATTTTAATAAATAATTTTAATAAATTGTATAAAAAAGAATAAAAAGCTTTAAAAATCGACTCCTCGGACGCACGGGAGAACCTCAAGTGGATCTATTGCAGTTCTGCCTGTGACTTCAAAGAAAAGGCACTCAAAAGTTTTAGAGATAAATTCCGTTCTTTGTAATGACTAGGTATCGGATGCTTCGGAAATTGCCTATTTTATTCTAATGAACATAAAATTATTAATTTTCCTTCATTTTATATGGTGCAATATGGAGCAAATACAAATGCTCTGATAAATTTAGATGCAAGTGCAATGAAATATATTAGTACCTTTCCCTTCCAATTTTGTATTTTTGCCGTCTTTTTCCAAATATTTTTGTTGTTGGAGGACTTCGTAGGGTCGATGCCCGACCTTCGGGTGACGTCACCGGAGTTCCCTTTTTCCGGCGGTGAAGGCCGTGCCAGCAATGGGTCGCAGCTGACGAGGCGGGATCCTCGCCGAGAGGGCGAGGCCAGGCACCCGTAGTCGACGCCGGTGGGGGCGGAGAATCCAGCACGAGGGACGGCGGTCGCGGTCGCGGTGACGCAAGCTGAGTTGAATGGTTTCGATCGCGCGCGGCACAAACTGCTCCGCACATGCAGCGATTGTCTCTTTTAGGCAGCCGAGCGAGACTGCTTTGCGCTAAACGAAAGTAACGGCGCACTAGCTACAACTCGTTCTTTAATAATTCAAACCCCCACAGGATGGTAGCGAACATCCGTCGGGAGCAATTCCACGTTTCGCACCATACACAGCACACCAAGAAAAAAATAACAGTTCTGTCTCTCACACTGCGGAGGTGTCTACGCCAGCGGCGTCTGTTCCCCGAACGACCCACCGCCGAGGTGCGTGCATCCGTCCTCCCCGAACCTATTCTCGAAACCGTTTCTTCCCTTCTGCCCCACTTTCACTTTGTCACTTGCCCGCGAAGCCTCGGTAACCCCCACTCCTTCCTCCTTCGTCGAAAGTTCTAGAATGATTTCGGTTTAAATTTTGAAAAGTTCATCTCTATTGGTTAAAGGGTATTGCGTTTTACTTTAATTTCGACCAATGTCCGGGAGTGATTTCTGACCGTAGTCGATGGAAACTTCCGCCCAACCCTCTCACTCCAACATCGGGCGGTGCCGCCGGTCGCCCGGGGGGCGGGCGGCACGAGCGGGACATCGGTCGGGTCATAATTCTTGAACACACTGGCCCTGCCGGACAAAGGGGCGCGAGGGACCTTTTCCTGCACGTGCGCGTCGCTAATCGGCCCGACCTAGCGCGCACAAAGAAGGCGCTGCGTAGGCTTGCGACGGGTTACTACGTCGCATGTTTTAAATCAATTTTCCTATCAAATATTCGGTATCGTCACAATATATATATACACATACTAGCTGACCCGGCAAACGTTGTTTTGCCATATAAATTATTCCTAGGATTATTTTAGTAGAAAAAAATGACTAACTTATTGTCAGTTTTTGAGAATGTGGTATATACGAGTTGAAGAGGCATGGAGCGCTGTGAACGATGATGGAGTATACAAATAACACTATACCAAACATTTATATTTTTAATTTATTGTAATTTATTTTTTGAAATGATATACATTGCTAATTATAATAATTTTTACCAAAAAAACCGTATCAATCCGTCAACTCAATAGAGTGTACAATACTTTTTTTTATCCCATCTTTAGCTAACACAAATAAACTGGATAGTTTGCCCACTCGAGAGCATGCCACGTATAATTGACCGTGTGAAAAACATGGTGTGCTCAAAAATAAGCCACAAACAGACATCGTTTGGCCTTGAGACGTATTGATAGTCATCGCAAATGCCAATCTTAAGTGAAATTGACGACGTTTAAATTGAATTGGCACATCTGTGGGTATAATAGGGATTCGTGGCAGTAATATATTATCACCTCGAAATTTGCCATTTAAAATTATGGCTTCGACATTTTTGATTACAGCCCTGCAATTTAATCATAAATTATTTAAAAATTACCCGAAATAGAAAAATGATAATTGTGAAAATACGATTAACGCCCAAACAATAAAATTAATGGCCGAAAACTGTAGTGAGTGAGAAACGGCTTATTGTGTGAGAGATCTCATCCTTACTCCGTTCTGCTTATTGGGTCAGAAGCAATGTTGCCAGATGTGAAACTTCCGATTGTGAAGTTTTAAGTTCGAAAATGCGGGTTTCTTTTAATAAATGCGGATTTACTAATATAATTTAAATAAGGGGAAAACATCAATAATTCATATACTAATGTAGCGTCGCGAGGTGGCGCACGTGCCGTTTCGCTGGAAAGCCCGGCCTTAAGCCGGATGGGGGATGGGGGTTGGAATGCGGCGGCGCCTCGCCGGCGCGCGCCGGGCAGGAAAATCCCAGCCTCAAAATAACCTGGACAACAGGGCGTGCCTGAGCGCGAGTTCATTGATGACGGTTGCTCTCTGCTGAGGGCTGGCTTGCGAGCCGAATGACGCCCGCCGCTGGTAGAGTGGGGGACGAGCCGTGGGGTATTTATTGCGGCGCCGACATGCGCTCGCGGGATACGCTAGTGAGTCGAAAGACGTGAGGTATCTCTGTGCAACCTTGCACGTTTTGGCATCCGGCCATGTAACAATCTAGTTACGGGGACTTTATGTCCGACAGCTCGCACTTCGCGCAGCTTCTCATGCTCTCGAGCAGAGGCACTGGGCTAAGCCTAGGGACGGTCGCGGGGTTTCGCGGCTTAGAGAATAGAAAGGTTGCCTAAGGTTTTCAATTTTGTAACATTATCTTGTAATTTATTATTGTAAATATACTGTACATACTATTCAGAATCTGTCGTCTGTGCTTTTCATGTCCAGTACGTCACACTAACATAGAATTCCGTTTTATTAATTAAATAAATGCGATATTGTCTCACTATATTTGTTCTATGTTTGTTCTCACTATATATAATGTTCTCGATTCACCCAAGAAATTAAAAATATAAAATATCAGTATTTTTGTTATAAATGTACTTTCAATTTATTTTTAATCTCGGTTTTATATGAAGCCGAGTAACGTAATTTCAACATTTTTAATTTCAATATCCCGCGAAGTGCATAATTTCTCCGGCTTGAATAAACGCAGTAAGAATCCGAACGACGATTCATATTCTTATTTGGCGTATCCGAAAACGACTAACCAACATGTTGTCACCTATTTGTCCTCTGAATTTCTAACAGTAAGACAATAAAGGACGGAGTTCACGACAACACCTTGGTGCTTGGTCATCAATTTTCGAATACGGCAATTGGATAAAGCCCTAATGATTGGTAGATGATTAGTGTTTTATTGCTTTCTACTTTAATCGAATAGAGAAAGACAGCATTTTGAACATTCAAACTTTGTCAACCATAGTTAGCGGGACATCTAACGATCATTGTAATTACAGAGGAAATGAAAAAAAATTGATTTTAATCCACTATCATGGAAATGCAGATTTTTTTGGCACCCTCAACGCTTAATGCGGATTAGGTGTTAATAATGCGGTATAAAATGCGGTAATGCGGTACATCTGGCAACACTGGTCGGAAGTGACGCCGGTAAACGCCTTGCGGGGATACTGACCAAGTGATAATTACATCATTACATCATGAAAATCAATTAGGGTTTTCTTTACCTATTGTTGCACTAAATGGCAGTAAAAACGAAAATCTATATATTAAAAGACGGCAGGAGAAAATAATTAACGATAATAAAGAAACCTCTAAAGAACAATCATTTAAAAAATTGTTATAAAATACATGTAGACGAAACAACTGTTCAACAATGAATCTATTCCCCATTTTATACATGCGAGAATTTAATATCAACTTCCGAAGGATAAATAAACATTAATTAATTAAGGCTAATTAAACATTTCGTAGCAACAAACATCACAAATTATGAAAACAAAGTTTCTAGTCTCAATGTCATATCTACCTGTAGTCAAATAGTAATGGCTATGCTTTTTTTCCTGCTAATTATAGTATTAATAACGCAAACCTAACGCAACATGTATCGCGGAGAAAAACAATTTTCTAGCTGAGCCCAGCAGACATTGTTCTGCCCCTATATCTTTCTTTTTCCCTCTCTTTCTCTGTCTCTCTTTCTCGTCTCTCTCTCTTTCTCCATCTCTCTCTTTCACCGTCTCTCTCCGTGGTATTCACATTTAATAGCAGATTCTGCACATCGCTGAGCAGGTGCGTATTATGGAGAAACACCGTGTAGCGTGTGAAATACAGCCCGTGTGAAATACCCACCGTGTGTAGCGGGTTGCCTAAAAGTTGGTGCGAAAAATTAAAAAAAATTGGGGTTAGTTAGTTAATGCCTTATTTTACGTGGCGAGACTCGGGCCATCAGGCCCGCTCTTCCGTCTGACCACGCAAATTTCGCTACGCTCCTTTCACCTAGCGGAGAAAGAAGGTATTATCTCGGGCGACGAAACAGGCCATTTGAATTTAGCTCAGAGGCGTCATTTAGGCTTGAGGATCTTTTACATGCAAGTAAATCTACTAACATGGGCCAGCCGGCTTTACTTCCCCTCCGCGGAAGGCGTACGAAGGAGTTTTTCGCCCTTAAAAATCCACGGCTTCGATCGGGTTTGAACCCGCGAACTTGGGTATGGCAGTCCGGCACGCTAACCGTCACACCATCGAATCCGCAAAAAAATTGGAGTGGACCACCCTTATCACTAAGGGGTATAAAAATAGATAACCTATTCTCAGAATATATATAGATGGATAGATAGATATTAGTTAATATCAGTGGCGTGCGGTGATAATTTTAGTAGGGGAAGCACTTTTAAATCCAAAGTATAAAAACGTAAAACAGTTAAAGATGATATGAATTTTCACAAAGTGTGAATATTAAACTTGGCGTCTTGCATACGAACATAACAGGTCGCCCGGGAGTAAACAGACCCCAGGGAAAATTTCATTGCCTAAATTCCTTCTAACATTATAAACAAATATTATTCGGTGTTTATGTGACTTACTATTTAATCGTCTTTTCGAGTACTAAGTTATTTAAAATTATTAACAAATTTTTAAAATCCATTAATGCATTAAAGCATTTTTTCTTCCATAAAATGAAAAATAAGTCCATAAACTTAATGTTAATGTGAATGTTAATTTGAAAATGTACCTTATAGAGTCAGAAATAATGTTTTTCACGACCTATACAAACAATGAATGTGATGTCCGTTCTAATGTTTTCTTACACTTTTCACATTCTCTGGATGCTCTGCGGTTTAAATTCTTCGGACAAATTTCGCATCCTGTTAGTTCTCTTTCTTGCATCTTGTGTTTCTTGTTTTTGCTCTGAATGCAAATATTGTATTATTTTTGGTATCAACTCTCGCGACAGTCCTGGTATAATTTATCTCATAGTAGACCAAGGGCGAATAAGATCCAAACTTCCGTCTGCAATTCTTATGGGTGGTGATTTCTCGAAATATCAGTAATGTTTTATTCTTCTGAAAGTTGATCGTGCCTACTTCGAATGTATCACCCACCGGAAACGGAGATTATCGCAAGGGCGTTGCGCCGCGCCGTGTCGATGCCCTGTCAACGCGGGTTGTTCCCACTTTCCTCGCTAGATGCCATGACTACTGCGCAGAATGAGTTCCCCCATGCATTCTCTTCACGCAAGGGAGAACTGCAGAACGGTACGCAAAGAATTAGTTGGTTCAGAATACTTTCTTTAACTTAATATAAACGTTCTCGGTATTATTAGGTGCTTTATACTTTCATTGTATAATAACATAGTTAGCTCTTACGTAAAATACTCTCAAAAAGCCAAAATAATAAATTCTTTCGGACTTGAAATTGCTACCAGTCGATCACGACGGAACGGATTCTCATACTCATTATCTTCTTATAAAAATATAACAAACTGCACAATTAATATTAACATGCAAAAAGAATAATGTTTTTAGTAATTTCATTTCACAGAATAGAACCTTTTTATTAATTTCATTTATTTTGTATTTTATTAAGAGAAAATAAAAACTGTGTTGGTATGTTTTATTACTCTGAGTTATTTCTGTATTTCCGAAAGCCGTCGTAGATCCACCAGAAGGTTTCGCTTTTCGCCAATAGATCGCAGATCAGTCTACTTTCTGAAACCAGTACTACAGATCTGTCTTTCAGTGAACAGTAGAAGTTCGTCATGACGTCATGTCGCGTTTAATAATGGCGATGACGTCATATAGCGTGCGATAAAATACTGGATTATGCACGATTCGGGGTATCGAAAAAGGTCGTTTATAATGATGGTATACAAAAAAGTATTCGTATATTACTCCGCATATACGTATACGGGAAATTAAAAATAACAAGTCTCCTGTAGATCTCAATTCAAAAAATTTAACATACTTCCACCGCCTTTTATATTCATTTATGAAGTTCTCATGTTCAGAAAGGAAAATCTAAGACCAATTTCATACCTTATAAATTTCACTTAAGTTTACACACATACAACAAAATATTATTATTATTATTATTATTATTATTATTATTATTATTATTATTATTATTATTATTATTATTATTATTATTATTATTATTATTATTATATTTTTAACTGCTAAGGGAAATACTAATAACAATACAGAAAATGAATCTAGTCACTGTCTTGTTCTGTATACTCGGGGACCAGTAACAGTACGAAATAAATAGTAAACTCATTCCTCTCTGACAAGTGCAAAAAGCACTTAGAGAGGGAAAATAGTGTACTATTAAGAAAACGTCCTGTACTTGGATTTAGTCTTATCTTGTACTTCGATTGTATGTAAATAAGTTCAATTTCATTTTAATTTCCATTGTATAATTTGGTTATTACATTTTTTTTTAGCTTCTCATGTTTGTAATAGTGGTATTTTTCATGTTTGTAACAGAGGTCTTTATGGTGATGGCGCTTACAATGAACACTGTAAAAAGTATTTCCTGAAAATAAAACTGAAATAAATAAAATATTATTATTATTATTATTATTATTATACAAATATTATTTTGTATGAGAAATTACCACTGAACATTCATCTCTACTTTACATTTAGAACATTGTTCTACCTTCACTTGAACAATCTCTCCAGACCATCTGCATTTTTTCTGATTCGGCACAGGTTGAATCAAATAATTAACCACTTACACTTATCATATATGATATCATCAGAAATTCTATCAAGTGTAAAACTTCTTAGAGCAGTTGAGAGCCTTCCAGAACCTCTCAGAGGAGCTGCATATTTAGTTGAATAAGTAGGGACAATCTGTCTTCTGAAATGAAGATTTGGTACTGACTGCCCTAAAGAAATGCATACTACCCCATTGTGCATTGCAGCATCTAAGAGCCAGGTGAAAATAGACCAATAACATTTTCCCCTCTAATGTTGATTCTTTAGGTGGAGAGGTCTTCATCCATTCTCTCTGATCCTATTGAAATGCACATATGAAGATTGGTCTAGTTATTGTTAAAATTTTCTTTTCTGCAGCATTTGACTGTATAGCACTGTATCATTTGACATTGTCTAAAGGCTGTATCCCATAGAATGTTGACAGAGCAGACACTATAGAATTTTTATCCAGGCTAACAAAATCAATCCTTAATCTTTTTTTATTTTGGAATCAATAATAATTTGGAATCAAAAATCAATCTCTTTTCGTATCATCATTCAAATCATTTAATAATTTGGAATCAAAAATCAATCTCTTTTCGTATCATTTCTTTTTTACATAATACAGGGCAACTTCTGGAATCCTGTTTGGTCTCAATGTTCCAGCTCCTTCATCTCCCCACTCTTCTAAATTCACAAAGTGAAATTGGTAAACAAATTATCAAAATAAAACTCATATCTCAAGATTTTTTTCTTTCAGAATTTTATCTAACATACTATTTACAGACACTGCTGCTGGCATGCCAAATGTACGTTCACTGACAGAGTTCACATTCACACATTTCCCTTGATATGCTTCAAAATTAAGCAAATAACTATCTTCTGATTCAGAGACAAACAAATCTTAAAGATTTTCCCATTATGAAGTGCTTGTAACCATGTTTTCCGTAATATTTTATCATTGACTAATCAAAATTACTCTGCTCTGTTACAAGAATAGGTCTCTGAAAATTCATTTTTGGTGATTTGATAAGAGGTCTAAGTTTCCAGATTTCATTGGTTTTGTCTATATTGGCATTCAAACCTAATTGTAATCAATGCCTTGTCTCATAGCCTCTGCAACCACACCATTTCACTTATCTGTTCCACAATCCCAATATCTTTTCGTGGAAGACAACTTATTATATCCACAATATTATTATACAGAAATAATATGGCAATAATACACATTTCCCCAACACTTATCTGCAGATTGGAACAACTAAAAAAAGCTGCATATTTGTTAAATACTCTACAAATAAATCAATGATATTGTTATTTATCCACTCAAGTCCTGTAATCTGGAAAATAGTGAATAAGCTCAAAACGTCCATTTATCTAAGTTTTAACTACAGATGTGCTTGACTTTATTGCAATATTAAGTTGAAGATCTTTCTGCTCATCCTCATCTGCTTCAACTGCACAAGCTCCAGCTTCCATCCATTGAAATTATCTACTTCATATTAAAAGGTTTTATTTGCACTACAGAAGCTCATAATAAAAATTGATTTTAAACTTATTACTACGGAGAGGATTATTATGCCCTAAAAATTTTTAAAAGCATATTTCAACAACTGCAATTATAACCTACAAATTCTGAAATATGCACTTTAATGTGCAATCAAAATTACCAATATTTCTTTTCCTGTATAAACCTTTCTTAATAAAATTCAGGAGAAGGATGCTTGGAATGACAATATATATATTTATGTGCAAACATAATGCAATCTATCATGAGAGAAATAATTGAAGTAATAATTGAAAGGATGAAATAATTGAAGTAAATATTCACTTTGGCGAAGCATATTGTATGTCTTGCTGGATTTCTTCTGTCTGGTTCTATAATGTTATATCAAAAAATATCCTACATTTGCACAAGTATTCATCATTTACAGAAAAAAACAGAAACAGTGCAGTTTGTGATAAGCTCTTTCTAATCAATGAACGCTCGTGAATAAATATATTCTGTGAAAAAATTAAATATTTTAGAGGTAAGTCTTTATTTTAACAAATATGCTAAATAGGTGCCTAAAATTACACATATATGACCTAACAGGAAAAATCAAATATGCACTAACAAATTAATCTATTAAGCATCCAATTCTAATGTCAAGAAATTTCACATGCCCTGAAGCAACAGACAAAAATAAGCAAAATCATGGAAATCCACTCCCTGCTTATTACAGTTGATGGGCTCCTCAACTTTTAGGGACAGATAGTTACATGAAAGTATTTTAATTAAAATACTTGTTTTAATTGTTGTTTCATCACAAAATCATCAAATATTTTAATGATCTTCAGTCTGTTGAATCACATCATAACAATTCTCATAACTGCCGGGAAGAGTTTAGTAAGTTATAATATTAACATACTTGGTTTATTGAAACCCTCAAAAACTTATTTTTCTATAATTTTCTATTCTTCCGAACTATCCTACAGAGAACAGGCTAAAAATTGTGCCAATCTATTTGTCTTGTCAAGAGGAATCAAACGAGCTATTGACCTCCTCTGTACGCGCCGTAAATCACCCAAAACAAAGTTTCAGAAGCTTAAAAACCGTGTTAAGAAAAATTTCTTAAAATCTTCTGGATAAATATGCAACAAGAAATGTTCAGTGTGCCATCAGGAGAGCAAGATGCATCAAATGACAACTCATTTGTTCCAATTGGTGAATTGGAATGGGTCTACCCATGAGTGATGGGTCTACCCATGATAGATGGACATGGGTTACTTGATTACCACATAAGGTTTTCAGGTTTCACATTTTAAGATTGTTTTAATACAACTGAACTCAGCTTGGCGACCAATGTTTGACTTTCTCTGTAAAGAAAATTGAAGGAAAGAACATCTGAGGAGGGACTGAAATGGAAATTTGTTTTTAGAAAGAAAAAGCTACATAATGTGAATTCAGAGTAATTTTTATTAAAAATTGAGATTAACATAAACACAAATTGATGTAAGAACATCCTTTCAAAACTTATTTATTATGAAACAACAAAGTGATGGGGCAATGGTCACTACCAAGTACCTGATTTCGAATGACACTATCACAGACTTGACTAATTATTCTTTGAGATACAATAAAATAGTCCAACCGCCAACCAATGTTGCGAGAACGAGCTCCTTTCATATAAGTCCAAAAAGTATATGCACCAGACTCTTTAGGATAAAAGTGTCGAAATGAATCAATAAAACCTTGAGCAAGAAGTTCAGTCATTCCATCTCTCTCTTCTTTCGTGAAACCTGCATTCTTTGTATTTGTTTTAGGATTGGCTATGTCAATCTCTTGATGTGAGACATTCATATCACCACAAATTATTACTGGTTTCAGAGTGTCCAAATTCTTCAGATATTTTAAAAAGGCAGCATTCCAAGACAGACGTTTTGGTAAATTCACAAGGCCTCTCCCAGAATTTGGAACATCTGCAAATATAAAAGCGAAACTGTAACATCTTTCAAACTTTTCCTAATTTTATTTGTGCTTTTAGCGCTATTGAAAAATTAAAATTAATACACTGATGAAAGTGTTTTGATAATGAACAATTCACTAACATTCTTTAATTTTCCTTTAACAGGAAATTGATGATCTATTTGTTTTTTAAACCAACAACACTTACAGATTTACAAGGATGCCTAAGGCCTTCCCATTATGATTGAATTTTACAACACAAACACAACAATGTTACAAAGGAAGAATATTTAACACAAAAATGTACATAAGGAAAAAAATTTAGACATTTAATTTTCATTAAAGGTGTGTGTCTGGTTGAAATTCTACATATGTTGTTTTGAAGGACAGAAAAAGTAAAAAATTGTTAATTATTATTAGTGTAACTAATTCAGAAGAATATAGATAGATCCCTATGAATTGCTGCCTACATCCCTTCAGAAATATGGCACAAATAATATTTAGAAAATGTTTACATGAAATATATCACATTTAATGAACAGCATTAATTAATATTTTATTAACCCAAGCACAGATGGAGGTCATGGAAATCCTGAACCCCACCCCCCACCTACACTCAGACAAATGAACAAACAATAAACAAACACTCTTAGCCACTATATGCTGAAGTTTCAATAAGTCTGTGTTAGTTTTTGTCTTGTTTTTCTATTTTAAATGGGAAGGGGTGAAGATCATCAGTACTTAAGTGATGAAATATATGAAGCTGTGAAAGGGGCACATTATAAAAACACCCATGCCATTATAATTGAAATATTGACATAATAAAATTGAACTGTAAACAGGAGCCAATTAAACTACTTAGGGCACCATACTACATGTCTACAGTCACAATATTCCAAGAACTTTATGAAAGCACAGATAAGGTGAGTGATATTCTGTTGTTTGTTAGTTTATTAACAAATCGTTTATTTGAAAATAATAATGGTTGCATGTATTAAAGCCATTTCAGCTCCACACCGATTGTTTTGTTTTGTTTGCTCATTATCTAATGAATATATCAACTTATTATACCTCCACAGTTGAATCTAGAATAATACATAACAAAATTATATTGTCCTTAATATCTACTGGGAAATTATACACATTTTCCATACTCACATGTTGTGACAAGATAAAACTTCTCATATTCTGCAGTAATTAATCTACCTTCAGTGTCATGCTCTCTGACACCCATACCGTATTTCACATTAAGGGGTTCCTGTTTAGAAAAAAGTGCCACACCAGAATATCCTTCCTTTTCTGCTGAACTCCAATAGGCATGATATCCTTCAAATTTAGCTTCACGTGGTATCTTCTCTTCTGTACACTTGGTTTCTTGTAAACAAAATATATCAGGATCTTCAAATTCAAGGAATTTTGCCCCATCTTTCTTAAGCCATGCTCTCAAACCATCAACATTCCATGACGAAATCTTCAAATTCCAGTTTTCCCCACTGGCAGTTGTTTTGTCACTTCTGAAAACTACTTTCGAATAGTCAGTAGAAGTTTTGTTCAGTCTTTCACCCTTATCTTTAGTTTTCTTTGTTTCTGGTTGATCCTCCTCTTCTACAGTAACTGGTTCTGCATTTCTTTTATTCATCTTTCCTTTCCCTGAGGTGGTCTTGCTACTCACAACGAACGTTTCATTTAAAGAAATCTCTTTCGAAGTGTTGTTTAAAACAAATGTTTTCTGGGCCGATTTCTGCGATGTGTCGGGTTCATCGGAATTTTCATTAGAACCTTCCTTGCTAGTTCCTGCACCAAGCTCTTTATCCAAAGGTTTGTTTCTCTTCCCTGGGACCTTTCCTTTTTTTCCTTCCTTGATAAGTTTCTTGTCCAAACCTTCATCTTCTTTCACTGTTGAAGAAACTTCATAATACGCAACAGGTTTCCGGACTCTTAAAGATCTCCCTTCCGAGACCTCACCGTTTCTTGCTGTCGGGTCATGATTTGCATTGTCAGCTTCCTTAGATTGTGCAGATTCCTTAATTTTACGAGGCGGCATAGCAAAATGAAAGAATTGAAATTAATTTGCTTATCTGCGAAAGCTAACACTATTGGATTAATTATCAGTCAAGTATTCACGCTAATAATCCAATCACTAGCATCACCTGGCCGCAAATTTCTTCGAACCGATATAATCTGAAACCTGTTGTTCCCGCGCCTTGTCAACACTACCAACCAACCAGCAACTAACCAACAGACCGACCCCAACTGCAGAGTGGCGACCAGTTGAGGTCCAGAGAGACACTGTTGTAAACTGTCAAACGTTAATAAGTTTTATAACTCTGTCTTTAACGGCTTTATTCTCTCCACTTCTAAAACGAGCTTTGTATTTTTAATTTGAATCAAATCCCAGGCTACATTTTATTTCTTTAAGATTTTACTAATTAACGTATAATAAAAAAGGATTACATTAATCTCGCCAACGTCTACAAAGTTGGTACAGAGGAAACAGAAACGCACTCGGGCGATCCAGAAGAAATAAATTCATTCGTCTTAGTTTTATTACAAAATTGCGAATGACAACAATAGTTTGTTAAATAATTTAAGATTATTTACATTTAAGATTTCTCAAGATAAAATACCTAAACTCCGACGCAGTTCCCTATCTTGATGTAACGCAGCGTAACGTTGCCTCAGACCCCTTCCCACCCCCCTTGTGTTAGGCAATTTATGGATGACCCCCATATTAATTAACAATCTATATGAGAAACTTGTTGCAGGAGATAATCACCTCTCATGTCTCCGTAAAATGTGCTTGATAAATAGAAATGCATGAAGGCCAGAAAAACACGTTTATCACCCATTTTTATCATGCATTTAAATGCTTTCATAAGTTATTCAAAGAGCTTGATCACATATCTGCAATGTAATTTTTATTTTTCTCATTTGGAACATTTTCTCTAAAGAGATTCAGTGAAAACCAGAGCTCTCTTCTATCCTAGCAGCTCATATGTGTTCATAATTACCTTGTTTTGTTATTCCAGCATTTTTTCTGTGGCATTAACATTTTTGTAATCGTTGAAAGGCCATAAGGCGGAATGGAACGATTATTTCTTAATAGTTGTAAACCGAGGTAAAAATATAGTTATTTATGTCACGATTCCTCTACATGGGTATTTAAGGACGAAGCCGGATCGCTAACGCTCCGCCTCGCAGTTAACCTTCAGTTAACCTTAATAGCACGTGCTTTGAAATGCTTGCCATTGGTTGGTTGACACGACACCGCCTCAGGCGTGTTCATGTGCGTAAGAAAATAGTTTTCGAAGTAGTGGCTCATTTCTGTCACGAAGTTAAAATTCCAGATGAAACTTACAATCTATAACTCAGATTCCAAAATAAGGAGACCATTGTTCCCACGCCTGCCCTTCCGGAAAAGGACTTATCGATGTCGGTGACAGTTATGTGTCCAGCGCCTGATTGGTATCAACTCTAGCGGAAAAAATGAATCCGTGCGAGCCGAGAGGCGAACTCACCCCACGCACGTGCGGTAATATAACCGTTTAACCGGAGCTGTTGATTTCAGTGGCGTAGCGTGACTCACACGTTTGGGGATGCTCAACAATAACACACAAAATGTCACTATCAACTACTTCGTCTAACAGGCGAACGCAACACAAGGCAGATACACTGGGACTACTTCCACGATCTCGATTGCTTACGACGGTGTAGGCGCTTCCCACAAAATCCTCACAGCAGTCAGGGCTGCCGATGTCTTGAAAGCAAATTATACAATGGCTCAGCTTTAATTCTTATACGCGAATGGCAATAAGACCATTTGTTAATTTATACATTGCAGACTTAAATAATATGTAATCTATTTAAGAGATAATACAATTTCTTGGATATTAATTAAGAAATAGTAGTCAGGCACTATTTCTACAGTTTGTACCCATGACCAAGCGGGGACTCCCGAGTGAGAGAGAGAAAGATAATTTACTGAACGCCTGCAGTGTGCTGCGCTCTCGTGCACAAACGAGCTTCTTTCCGCAGTAGACGCTAGCGTAAAGCAGTCGGGTTTCTCAGGGCCAGGGGTGAAGAGGGGAGAGGGGGACCTCGCCATCTGCGCATGCGTCATTGCTCGTCGCAATCTGGCGGCCGACGCTGAAGTATTTTAGCTTCCCACCAATCAGAGGCCAGCTTCAACAGCCCGCCGAATTCAATCATAGGAAATCAATTTTAAATTAATACAAAACGTGTTTCGCTCAACAGACCACTTGTAAGATTATCAATACAGTATTTAAGGTTCTTATATACGGGGATGCTCAGCATCTCAGCGTCCCCTGACGCTACGCCACTGGTTGATTTCTTAAGAACTGATGACAGACGCAGGTTCGGTCACGCACGATGGGAGGCGGGCGAAGCGAGCAGATCAGTTTAGAGATTTTTGTCAAGCAGTTTGGAACGTTCGCTTAAAGACGTCGGAGTGCGGTCCAGGCAATTCCGTGGTAAAATACCACAGCTGAAAACTATTTCGGAGTGGTGAAAAGCGTGTGGTAGTAAAAGTTTTAAATATATTTTTGCATAAAAATCCGGACTTTCGTACTATGAAAATTGCTGAACTGACTGCAGAATTTACCGGAATATCATCTGCTTCAGACATGGAAGGACTTGAACCTCTTCGTGAAGCAGAATGATCGTAAGTAAATTGTTTGTATGATATTAAAGAGTGAATATTAGTTAATACAGTCAAAATATAATTTAGATATTTGGCATTCGCTTCCTGCTTCATTCTCGTAATTTTTTTTTTTAATTTAACTTTGCAAACTGGTAGTTAAGAGTGATTTGATTACTTTTACTATCAAGTAGTTTCTGTTAATGTGTGTAAGATGTGTTCTCGGAGCTATTAGAAATGTGAATATTCCCCTACTGCTCTGCAGATGTCGGGTTCTCTTTTCGAGCGATCACTGACTATACCGAGCGCACATGGTCGAAAGTAGTGCCAGCGGAATCGACGATAGAGAATCGGAGCAAGGCGGATGAATACCTCGGGTTTGTTTACATCAGCTTTTTTCTTAGGGCGAACGGAGAATAATGGAGGACGAGTCACATGCAATGTTTTTTGTTATTTCTAGTTTGTCGCTTATTGAAAATAAACTTTTTTTAATTTCATGAGTTAAGTAAAAATTGTCATTACTCTCGGTTTTCTGTAGCAAGAGTTGGTTGTACTAGTTACTTTGTGATTAAACAGCTGATTGCCTTTTCTGTTAATGCAAGCTGATTGAGAAAAAATCCGGGAACTTCGATGTACCAGCAGATATTTTGGTGTCACTGTTATTGCGGAGGAAGCAGATGCAAGATATAGTTTGATGCCTTCTAAATCTGTAACCACTTATGAAAAAGCTTATGATTTATTTTGTGATTGACGAACGAAAAGGAATGTTCGAGGTATTAACGAAGAGATTATTCTAGCATTTTTGAACGAACGACCAAAAACATTAAAACCAACTAGTCTCTAGTCATACTTTAGTATGCTGAAAAAAGTATAAAAATACATGAGAAGACTGAGTATCCACGTAAGTTATTCATTCCCTATAATTTGAAATAGTAAATACTGAAGGATAATTATTTACAATTAATTTGAATATACCATTATAAAGTTATTGAATATTTGAAGAAAAATATAAGCTAATTACTAGCATAAAAATCAGAATAGTAAGTAACTAAGTTCTTACAAGAGGCGATCACATTTGAGGTGAATGATCACAAGGTCATTCTTGTTTTTGGAGTATTTGGTGCTTGCCGGGGCTAAGAATTTGCAGACTTGACCGTGAACAATATACAAGAGAAAGGGTTCAAATCAGTCTATAAATTATTTTCAAGTTGTAAAATCTATCAGGTTATGGGCCCAGATGCGCGTTCAAAGATAAATAGACATTTGAAGATATCTTTTTAGAATCGTAATTGACACAAACTATTAGGAGTAAATATGGATTCAGTGAAGCATATTAAGTGCCTAAACAGTGATGTAGAAACGCAAGATACGAGATTTGCTGGATTACCACGGAGCTTTAAATGCAATCGACGGTAAGCTAGTGAAACCGCAGGAATTGGCAGCAGGTGCTGATGAAGCTGAGGTGAAGGATCACAAAGCTATGTCTGATTTGTATCGAAAAGCAAATAGCTCTGCCAAGTCTATGATTACAAGTGCAGTGACAGACGTTGTTTATCAGAAAATTATGGACAAGGAAACGGCACATGATATGTGGGAGGCATTTAAGCAAAATTTTGAAGCGTCTTCCAAGGATCAGCTGTTGAAAATATGTACAGATTTCTTTGCATTCAGTTGGACTCATGGAGAGGATGTTTCAACACATATTGCTAAGTTGACAGGTTTGTGTAACGAGCTGAATAATGGGCTTAAGGCGAAAGAAGAAAATGTTTTACCTGATTCGATATTAGTGTGACGTACTAGAAAAGAATAACACAGACGACTGTTTCTGTTTGATATTTACAATGTATTTACAATTGTAGTACAAAGCTTATTATACAAAATTTAACCCCTTGGCAACCTTTCAATTCCCTTAGCCGCGACACCCCGCGACCGTCCCTAGGCCTAGCCCAGTACCACTGCTCGAGAGCAGGAGAAAGCAACGCGAAGTGCGAAGCTGTCGGACATAGAGTCCCGTAACTACAGAAGTTACATGGCCTGACGCCAAAACCGATCTTCGACCTGAAGATCACGTGCAAAGATAGCACTGGAGATACCACCCGTCTTTCGACACCCTGCATATCCCGCGAGGCGCGTGTCGGCGCAGCCTTAAGTATCCGACGGCTCGCCCCCACTCTACAAGCGGCGGGCGTCATTCGGCTCGCTGGCCAGCCCTCTCCAGGGCGCAACCGACATCACTCAGACTCGCGCCCGCGCGCGCCCTGTTCTCCCAGTTATTTTGGTGCCGGGATTTCCCTGCCCGGCGAGGCGCCGCCGCGTTTCACCCCCATCCCCCTTCCGGCTTAGGACCGGGCTTCCCGAAGCGGCCCGCCGCAGCGGCGCTCTACCCCGCGACGCCACATTAGTATGTAAAGTGTTACATATTTTGCCAGCAAGTTTTGATTCATTCATATCAAGTTGGATGTTGTTAACTAAAGATAACAATAAAACGTACGATGAATTAAAAGAACAGTTATGCATGTTTAAAAGAAATTTCACAAAAAGTAGTGGAAAAAGTCGAACAAGGAGCAGTAGTAGTAAAATCAAGTTCAGAAGGTAAAGAAACTAAAAAGAAGTTTAAAAATAAAGGTGTATGTCATTATTGCAAGGCGACAGACCATTGGATCAAACATTGCAAGAAATGGATTGCTGATGGAAGACCGTCTAAAAATGCAACCGAGAAGGATGTAAACAAATTTGTGAATGTAGCATTATTGGCAAATTTTAGTGAGGCTTGTTCAATGCAAGTGGATATGAACAATTGGTGGATTGACAATGGTGCAACGAAATATATAACAAATAACTCTAAGTATTTTGTTAGTTTTGAATCATTTGAAAGTCCCTACAGTATTAAGGCTGCTGGGCAAAAAAACTCTAGATGCATTAGGAAAAGGATCAATTCGGATCTCGTCAACAATTGAAAACAGAAATGAAGAAATTACTTTGAGTGATGTCTCGTATGTACCAAAAGTTTCTAAAAATTTATTTTCTGTTCTAGCTGCTCAACATCGTAACATGAATAGTAAGTTTGAGTCAACTCCTACGCGTTGTATTTTAAAAATAAATAATGAAGTGAAACTGTGGAATTCATGAAGTGAATGGCACCTTATACAAGGCAGCTATTAAACCTTTAATACCAGAACAGGGTGCTATTGTAAATCTTGCAATTGAGGTTAAATCTGACCAACTTCGACTTTATCATGAACGATGGGGTCATCAAGACAAACGACATGTCAAAGAAAAGCTCAAAAAGGAATTTAATATTGAGGTTAAAACTGGAGCTAACATTTGTGAACCATGTATGTTTGGAAAGGCACATCGTCTACCTTTTGGTGTAAGAGAAAAATCAACGAAGCCTGCTGAGTTGATTTCGATGGGTGTGTGTGGACCTTTTGATGAATCATTCTAGAAGAAGCGTTACATTGTTTTGTTTAAAGACAGTTACATGAAATTTCGCTATGGTTATTTTGTTGCAAAGAAGTCAGAAGTCAGTGAAGTTCTTAAAGATTTCCGCATGCATTCAAAAATATTGGGTTATGCAGTCAAGGAGATGCTGAGTGACAATGGCAAGGAGTTTGACAATGAAGAGGTCAGATCTATTCTGCGTTCAAATGGGATCACACAGCGACTGACAGACCCTTATACTCCTGAGCAAAAAGGCATTTGAGCGGGATAATAGAACTGTTATTGAGATGGCCAGGACTCTGAAGTATTCAAATCCAGATGTAACTTATCCAGAAGTAATTTGGGCTGAGCTAGTTAACACAGCTATCTACATTTTAAATAGAACAGGGAAATCATCTGTAGAAGATATTAGTCCTTATGAGTTGTGGATTGGGAAGAAGCCTCGAACGAAACATCTCAGGATCATTGGCTCAACATGTTATGCTCATATTCCAAAACAAGTACGAAGGAAGATGGATAGAAAAACTATGAAAGGGCATCTGATTGGATATGATGGCGATGAACGATTCAGGATCTGGATAAAAGAAAGTCAGAACGTTGCTCTGTCCAGAAATGTGCTATTTGAAGAGAAACCAGGATGTTGTATTGAACAGGTCAAACTACCGTTTCGAGATGCTGAAACAAGAAAGGATGATCAATGTGATGCGGAAAAAGAAGAGTCTGACAGCGATGAAGATTCTCAAAATGATTGCTCAGAGAATTATGAAACCAGTACAGATGTAGAGTTTGACGATGATTTTCAGAAGTTACATGAAGAGAAACAAGGGGTTAATTTGAGAAATTGTTCAATTTTAAAAAAGGCCGCAGTATCTCAACGAGTATGTAATGACGTCAGAGGACTTAACCAAGACACCTGAAACTTACGAAGATGCATTTGGACATGAAGATAGTGTTGAATGGAAAAAAGCAATGGACAAAGAGATGAATTCATTGATGAAAAATGAAACATGGAAACTTGAAGATTTACCGAAAGGTGCTAAGGCAATATCGTGTGAATGGGTTTTCCGGCTGAAGACAAACGCAGACAGTACTATAGACAAGTAAAAGGCTCTACTTGTTGTCGAAGGTTTTAATCAGCGTGAAGGTGTTGACTACAGACAAACATTTAGCCCAGTTGCAAAGATGACAACTATTCGATCTATTTTGAGTGTTGCTGCAGGTAAAGGTTGAACAATTTGGTGTATCAACAGCCTTCCTATATGGAGAACTCGAAGAGACTATTTATATGGCACAACCAAGAGGATATGTAGATCGCACCACCAGAATCTGTAAATTAAAAAGGAGTTTATACGGCTTGAAACAAGAACCAAGCGCTTTGAAAACTTTTTGCTTGGTCTTGGTTTTAAGGGAGTCAAGCAGATCCATGTCTTTATATTAAAAATGAAAAAGACAGAGAACTAATGGTAGTTCTGTATGTGGACGATGGATTAGTGGCAGCTACTGATGAGGATGACTTGAAGATATTTTTTGAAGAATTGAAAGCACAGTTCAAAGTCACAACAGAAGTTGCAACGTATTTTCTGGGCTTACAAATTGAACAAGACAAGGCTGCTGGTATCAAAATTCATCATAAGGCATATGCCAGAGACATCTTAAAGCGTTTCAATGTTCCTGAATGTAAACCTGTATCGACTCTAGTGTTCAAGTTGCAGATGTTTTACAATCAGGAAAAGATTCTGAAGAACCAAAGTTTCCTTATAGAGAAGCTGTCGGAGCATTAAAGTACCTAATGCTTGGCACTAGACCTGATTTGGCTTTTGCTGTGTCTTGTCAAGATCACTTGAAAATCCCCAAACTGAAGATATAATAAGACGGAAAAGGGTCTTTTGTTATCTGGCCGGAACAATTGACTATGGAATTTTATACAAATCAGAGAAAGGTGCAACCTTGGACTGCTACGGTGATGCAGATTTTGGAGGCTGTTCGAAGACTGGTCGATTAACATTCGGGGTTGTTATCAATTATGCAGGAGGAGCAATTTCATGGTTAAGTCAGAGACAGGATGTGGTGGCAACGTCTACAACTGAAGCTGAACTGGTTGCTGCTGCTGTAAAAGAAATCATATGGTTAACTCGGTTATTCAGTGAATTTACCAAGTTGTCTCAAGTTCCAGTTCTACAGATTGACTACTCTGCAGCAGTAAGGTTGGCGCAGAACCCGAAGTTCCATCGTCGAACCAAACACATAGCAATCAAGCATTTTTATATCCGTGAAAAGCTTGGTGAAGGACAACTTGGAGTGCAACAAATTCCAACCGAATACCAGGTGGCGGACATTATAACAAAGCCTTTACCTAAAACACGTTTGAAGATTTTGTGTAATAAGATGGGACTCTTGTAACACCATTGTTTTTGTAAATTTTCATTTAACAAAGAAAATTGTTAAAATAATCAGTATATGTGTTTAAAGAAAATTTAATACGATAAGGTTGATAGACTCGGAAAGTAAAAAGTTGTAAGTTCCTTTGAAAACGGTTAGTAGCATGTCAGTAGTATGAAGCGTCTTGCTGCAACCTGTAGGTATGATTATTTTGCTCCAAATAAAGGTGTTCAAATCAGTCTATAAATTCTTTTCAAGTTGTAAAATCTATCAGAAAGGAACATACTACTGGGTACATATTACTCTGACAATTGTTTACATTTATTCCTCAAAATTGTATTTTGTGTTAAAGTGATATTTATCCCAAGATTTACCAGCACTGATGGTATCTAAATCCGAAAGTCCACTAAAATACTTTTAATGGACTCTCGAGCATTTTAATGACCGTTGCTATGGACGCGTTCTTAAAGCGTTGTTTAGATTGTTGGTTGCTAAGGGTCTAAGTGCATGTTCACCAACGTAAATAACAAAAATATTTTTCTTCAATTATCTCTGCATAGAATAATTATGAGAAATGAGTAAGAAAGATAGTGTCCATTCGATGGGAGCAGTGATATCTACTCTTAGAACTTCACTGGATGCGAGATTATTTTTTTCGGCTTAGCCGAAGGTTAGTGTGTTTGCAGTTAATGTTTATTTGCAGTTCGCAAGCATTTCGCGTTTTACTGCTATGTGTAAGTGGCCGGTGTAGGTTCGTGTCGGACTTTGGTCAGTAACCCAGGGGCGTTTATTCCATGGAAGCACGGGAAGCATTGCTTCTCCTGTCGTTTCCAAGAATACCTTGCATTTTAATGACTTGACTAGTAATTTAGAATCATTTACTTGTATACCAAGTAATAACACTTTAAATTGGGCGCGACAATCTTATCTTTCGAAAATGAGCACATGTCTATTATTGTCATCAGTAGATACGGCCTGTAAAGCTTTTTGGAAGCACAGGGCTGACTGCATCCAGTGTCTCATAGGGAATGCTGCGATTAGCAGATATTCTGGCGCGTGTGGTAGGCGAGCGGGGGCTCTTTCAGTCGAGGTCGCCTTTGGAAGCAATCTGCCAATTGCATACTGCGTGACTCATTGCGCGCATGCGGTGGGCTCCGCATATTCTTATCGCTTTTGTGGTATTAATTTTTTTCGAGTTCTTATTTTCTTGGACTGAAAATCTGTGAAGGCTTCGGTGAAACTTTGAAGAAAATAATAAGTGTTAACACATCTTACTTCAAATCGTGATAAGTGCTTTTAACTCTGCCGGTGTGGCAAGTTCTAGTGAATGTTGTCCTGTAGACGAAATTTTGAGGCGAGGTTTCAGCTCGTACAATTATGCGGAGAGCAAAGAAATAATTTCAAAAGGTAGGAAAACTCCATTACCAAAAAAATTAATTACAAAAATTAAAACTTGTGAGCGGCATTTCAATCCACAAATTTATGAAAATGTTGAATGGATTACTGAGTGTGAAAGTAAATTCAAATTACTTTGTTGGCCTGGTTTATTACTGTTTTCAACGGAAAAAGAGTATGAAATAGTGCAGGATTTTGTGAATTTGTTTCCATATCTATGTGAAAAATTAAAAATCTTCCATCTGAAATGTAATTGCTTCCCTACAAAAACATTTTACCACACGCCACTGCAGTAACCAAATAGGCTTTTGTGTTTAGTCATGTTAGTGATTGGGTTTGTGTTAATGGGTGTGTTGCACTATGCCCTCAAAATATCCAAGGGGAGTGCTTGTCTTCTCTGTCCTATAGTGAGGACATGTCGAGCTAGTTGTTTAAGCGAGAATCTGGATGCGAAAATCTGTTAACGCGTCTTTAATACGTAGGTCATTCAACAGTTAAAGAGAGAAATTGGCCTGGAGAGAAAACAATGGGTAGGACAAGTTTGGTAAGTTTAGGCCTTTAAGTTGGCATCATTGGGATGAGCCCTGACCATTAGGAGGATCAGTATTATGTTCATAACCTCAAAATTAAGCTGAACGATGGCAAGTCTACTTAAACATTCCACATTGGTTGAACAACGTTCTGCGATTCGTTTTGAACTTGCTGATGGTGAAAATCCAGCTAATATATACTCTAGTATGACTTAAGTGTATGGTGAAAGTTGTAAGAATCGCGAGAATTTTTGCAGGTGGGTAGAACATTTCAAATGTGGTCGAGGCTCAGCGACTGACAAACATCGTTCTGGCTGCATCAGCAGGAAACGTCGTGTTGACTGTATTTGGGGACGCTGTAGGTGAGTTTTTTGTGATTATGACGAAGAACAGCGAATAATAAACAGCCAATACTACTTGGTATGCTTTTGAACAAGGTGAGAGAGAAAAACGTGGATCTCAGAGGAGAGGTGTGATTCTCCAGCAAAAGAGCAGTCGGACGTGCATTAGCGGAGCTCCTCGCTTAGAGAATGGGTTGCTACCTGCAGGAGTATCGGGCTCGCATCGGGGCGTGGGCCGCGCGCTTTTCCTCGTGCGCAGCGCTGGCCCCTTCGGCATCGCTTCGCGGGGACGGGGCAGCTGCTGGAGCAGCAGCGTTGTGTGCGACCACGATAGCGGTACTACTGCTAATTGGAGGTGTCGAACCAAACCCAGGACCTGCAGACGAAGTAAATGCAATCCGTATCTTGTGCAGTGGCTGTAACAGTAACTTAAAATCCGGCAAGCAGTGTGAACTCTGTGGGCTCTGGTATCATGCGAGTTATGGAAAAAATGGAGACATGGACAACGGAAAATGGTTTTGCAGTAAGTGCAAAGAAAACAGACTACGTCTACTGGAAGAAAAACTGGAAGCTGCTCTTCTTCAAATCCAGGAACTGCGGGAGTTAAACGCAGCTCTGGAGGAAAAACTTCGAGCTGTTTCAGTAGGAGACGCCGCGCAGCCAATTGTAGAGGCGCCAGTTGCGAGAAAACCCATTCCCGTTATTGGCGACTCGATAGTAAGGCATGTAGGCAAGAACGACGACCACATGGATGTTGTGTGCCTCCCGGTAATCCGAACCGAGCAGCTGCGAAGGTATGTGGAGAATAGGGACCTCGGAACGCCAGATACCGTAATTTTACATGTCGGTACAAACGATTTGAGGAGGAAAAAACTTGACTTTGTCATGGGGGATATGTGTGACCTCGTGATGAAAGCACAAGAGAAGTTTCCGAAAGCAAAAATATATATTAGTGGTATTCTCAGGCGTCGTGGCATTCCATGGAGACGGGTCGGTGTAGTGAACCGAATGTTCGAGTGGGTGGCGCAGACAAGGAATGTGTTTTTTGTGGACCCAAATTCGTGGTTGCAGGACGGCGATTTTGGTCGTGACGGCTTGCATCTAAATCGCTCGGGGTCCACAAAGCTAGGCGGTCTCTTCTCGCGCGTAGGTGGCCCGAAACTTCCCGCGATAGGCTCGTGAGACAGCACGGCGGTGTCGGCAAGGGATGTCGAATCCCTTATGATGGTCTGTGCGGGGATGTCGGCGACGGACGGCAACGCAGTGAGGGACGGCGACGTAGTGGCGACATATAGTGGCGCGGAGACGACGGCGAGGGACGGCGACGCGGTGACGGCGGCGAGGGACGGCGACGCAGCGGCAACGTGCAGTGATGCGGTAATGGCAGCGAGGGACGGCGACGCGGTGACGGCGGCGAGGGACGGCGACGCAGCGGCAACGTGCAGTGATGCAGCGATGGCAGCGAGGGACGGCGGCATTAGATTAATGAATTATGCAGAAGGTGAGTCTCTGGTTATTTTGCAGGTTAATTGCAGGAGTATTTACAATAAAACTGTTCAATTCTGGAACACGGTAGAATCTTATAATGTAGATGTCGTGATAGGTACGGAGTCATGGCTCAATGCGGAAATATTAAACGCTGAAATCTTCAGACAAAATTTTTTAACATTTAGACGTGATAAATAGATCGCATTGGTGGGGGAGTTTTTATATGTATAAAAGATAACTTTGAAGCAACAGAGGCATGGGTGGACGACAAATTTGAAATCATAGGTGTAGACATCCGAGATAAAAATTCGAAAAATCAATGGGAAATTATAGGCGCGTATAGATCACAGCAAGATGGACATGAACCATTGGCAAGACTTACAGAGAGAACACGCGTAACCAGGAAAACCGGAAAAAACGTCATTTTGGGGGGAGATCTAAATTCACCGCACGCTACCTGGGAGGGGGATGTGGGGGCTGAAGGCGCCACCCAACGTCTCGTTAACGAGCTAGTTTGGTAGAACGGCTTAACACAGGTTGTGACCAAACCGATCCGTGATAATGCTTTACTGGACGTTTTCCTTATTAGACCGGTGGACAAACTTCTTGCCTGTGAAGTAATTCCTGGAATTAGCGACCACAAAGGAATCCTTCTAAAAATGTGCATAGAGGGTAAGCGAAATGATCTTGTAAAAGAAAGACAATTTTTTCAGTTCTCTAGAACAAACGTCACAAACATGCAATTATATTTGAAAAACAATTATCCAACTTGGGCTTCTAGCGGAAGTACAGTAGAACAGATATGGACAAATTTTAAGAACATCATTTCAGAATGCTTAGCAAAATTCGTGCCTACCAGGAAACTACGGTACCACTCGGATCCCTTGTACTACAACAAAGAAGTGAGGCGATTGAAAAGGCATGTTAGGAAAGCGTATAGTAAACGTAATTCAAATAAGGAACAAAAAATAAATTTCTACAATTATCTAAAGACTTATTAGCTTTAAAATTACATAGCCAAGAAAATTACCTTAAATCAATTCTAAACGACCGATTGACCTGTTGGCAAAATTTCTTCAAGTATGTGAGACATAAGAAAGGGAGCAAAGAAAGTATTCCAGCGATCTGCGGAGCAGACGGTTCGTTAATCACAGATGACAGTGTAAAGGCGGACTGTTTAAACAGACATTACGCTTCTGTTTTCAAGCCGAAGGATCAAACCTCAGTAAGTAAAACAACACCCGTAATAGAAACCTTTCGAGTTGATGCAGGAATTATTAGAAAAAGAATCGCAAAAATTAGGAGAAATAAATCTGTAGGTCCTGATGGAATACCAGGAGAAATACTAAAACTGGGAGGGGAAGCCATGATTCCGTACCTTGCGCGGTTAATGGACGTAACTATAAATAATAAAATGATTCCTCAAAATTGGAAGGAGGCAATTGTAGTACCGATTCACAAGGAGGAGACAGAAGGGTTGTAACCACTACAGACCTATTAGTTTGACATCAGTCGTATGTAAGCAGATGGAACACTTAATTGCAGAGTATATTAGAAAAGTTTGGAACAAAACTGATTGGCTATTTCAAAATCAACACGGTTTTCGTCCTGGATATTCGTGCGACAGCCAGACTATTGCTTTATGTCAGGACATTGCAGATTCACTAGACAAAGGGAGTAGGGTCGATGCAATAATATTAGATTTTTCTAAGGCATTCGATCTTGTTCCACACGGTCTTTTAATTCCCAAATTGTCAGAAACGGGACTAGATCATCGAATAATCTTGTGGATAAAAGAATTTCTTTCGGGGCGCACTCAAACAGTCAGGATAGGCGATAAATATTCATCAAAAGTCGATGTAACTTCTGGGGTCCCCCAGGGGAGTGTGCTAGGGCCCACTACTATTTTTAGCGTTCATTAATGACATTGCAACTGGAATAAAATCGGAAGTTAGACTTTTCGCCGATGATTGTATAAATATATAGGAATATTGGCTCATTTAAACTGTTTATGGAACTGGGCGTGCAAAAATAAGATGGAGTTAAATCCGGAAAAGAGTAAATTCATTTGTTTTACCAAGTGTCGTTCAAATGTACACTCCAATTACGAATTAGGAACCAACGTTATACCACGTGTAAAAAGCTGTAAGTATTTGGGTTTGGTCCTGAGAAGCGACTTGGATTGGTCGGATCATATTAACACGGTAAAAAACGGTAAAAAAGTCCTGGAGAGCACTTCATTTTGTAATGCGTATCCTAAAAAATAGTAGTCCAAATGCCCGATCCCTAGCTTATACTACACTTGTTCGTCCTATTTTAGAATACGGATCAGCATGCTGGGACCCGTACAGGAAAGGGCAAATTGAGGCGTTAGATAAAATTCAAAAACGGGCCGGTAAGTTTTCAAATCATGGGCGCATTGTTGATGAACGAGAAAAATGAGAGTCCTTATCTAAGAGAAGAGAACGGGCGCGTTTATGCGTAATGTACAAGACTTACAGAGGAGACACAGCATGGGCAGATATCGGTAAGAGATTGCATAAACCAGATTATAAAAGCAGAGGAGACCATCCGTGGAAAATACGATGTAGAAAGCAAAGAACTGATGTAGGTAAGTTCTCCTTTGTGAATCGCACTATAGTAGATTGGAACAAACTACCTGCAAAAGCACTGGAGGCTCTTCCTTCTAATGTAGGCAAATTTAAAAACATACAAATTCTATTTAGATCACTATCAATACTGAGACAATTACCTTTATTATTATTATATTATTATTATTATTATTATTATTATTATTATTATTATTACTGATATAAATATCACCATTATTAACACTGCTTTTAGCTTTGGTGTAATTCTTAATTTATTATTATTATATATAGTTTTTGTTATTTTTATTATTATTACATATTAGCGTTATACAGTGAAGTGAAGTGTAGTGTAGTGAAAGGGAAGGGAGTGTAGTGTAGTGAAGGGGAGTGCAGTGTAGTGTAGTGACGTGAAGTGTTAGTGAAACTAGTAGTCAATTTAGAGATAACTAGAAATTAATTAGAACTAGGATATCCTCTAATTCTAATGGTAACTATAATTGTTAATGGTTTTTATTGTTCTAATTCTAATTGTTGTCATGTTTGCCACCGAGCATTAGCTCAAAGCGAACTAATAAATAAATCTATCTATCTAAAAATAACGCCGATCCTAACACTGCTCAACAAAGCTGTGAAACCATCGATAAAATGGGTTGGGAGGTACTGTCTCTTCTCCCTTACAACCCCGATTATGCACCATATGATTTCCATTTGTTTGGTCCACTGAAGGGGGAATTACATGGAAACAAGTTCCAAGATATAAGCGAAAGTGACAGTTCGCTAAACAAGTGAACATCACATGTAATTCAGAGAAGTATCCCTCCGCCGCGGCAGCTGTTCACAAACACGTGCATCGGTACGCACTTTACATTCAAGACTCGGTTTTAAAATAAACATAATACTTATCACGCAAAAAGTAGATTCCATATAACGTGTATTAAAAAATGAATTTTTATAGAAGAGCACATAGCACTGCACTTCCTAATTTCAATTATTTCTCGTGGCGCACTATATTTTCGTCGGACGAGGACATCACAAAAGGAAGCGTCGAAACCATTTACAAGTTAGCCAACTGCAAACGAACGAATCGAGGAAGGAGAGTTCAATGGGATCAAGGACAGAACGACCACAGAATCTTCGGTTATGTTGCCAGCACTAGCTGTCAAAATTGCTTGTTCTTACATGAATCTCTCTTTAACGAAGTTGTCAAAAATGCATGGGAAATTGATCCAAACACCAAGCGTTTCGAACAAGCAAGCTTAATTATACAAAGTATACAAAATGCAAATTGTATATATAAGTCATTAAACATTTCATTCTGTATTTTATTTTATTTTTCATTCTTTATTTTATTTTAATTTAACAGCATTCATACTAATCCATGCCCTCAACGGCTCAGTTCCTAGAATTTCAATATAAGCAACGCTAGCCGGCAGTTCCAGAAATCCCGCCCCCAGTGCCCGGTCCGAGAATAACTGAACTCATGCAGGCACAATTTCACATCTGTTACGAGCTGATGTATGTAATGTACTGCAACTAACAACATTGTCACAGTATTACGTGGCTTCTCATTGGCTACCCATTACTTTGCCCACGAAACGTTCCCACGCTACCGCTGGCAGCTCTTATACCCAACAGTCATGAGCTGAAGTTCACACCGGACGCACCTCCGCATCGCTCGTAGATCCGTGCATGACTCAATATTGCAAATGCACGCTTAAACATTGTTCGTCGTGCCACAACAGTTAAGTGCGACGCCACCACAACTCCACGTCTTTATATATGACAGTGAGTAATTTTTTTCAAACGACATACCTTCTCGCCACGTGTTGAACTTGTATTAGTGCTTCATGACTGTGTACTGTTGCGGTTACTGCAAACTGTGTCATGTGCCATCACCTACAAATTGTGTTAATTTAGTAACCTTATTTGTTCCATTACTGGCTCATACGGAACACGTATAAATAAGACCATGATGCCAAATTTTGTCGAATGCTGTTTCGATGTCCAGTAAAATACAATAGTATGCTGTTTTAGGCGAAAGGAGTTTTCAATCTGTTCTGTTAGTCTTAAAAGTTGATGAGTAGTTGCATGCTGATGAGTGAAGCCAAATTGAGTGGGAGGAATATTTTTTTTAATTGTAGTGAACTGTAATAATCTGTGATGTATAAGGGTTTCAAATTTCATGGAAAGAGAGGACAGTAAACTAATAGGTCGATAGTTCGATGGGTCTCTAGGATCTTTTTGTGATTTACAAAAGGGAAGTACGATTGCTGTTTTCCAGGTAGTTGGAAAGTAATTAAAACTCAATGCGGAATTTAGAATAGAAGTAAAATCATCAATTGATCTTTTACCGAGTGACTTGAGTGTTTGATTATTGATAGTATCCAATCCTGGTTTTGGTTTACTCTCCGTTTTACTCCCCGAACCGACAGAACGCGCAATTTTTCATACACAGCAGAGCGATTGAAGGCGACTGTGATGCTATGAACCAATGCGGACCAACAGGAACCTCTAGTTATTTTCTTTCATTTTTCAGTTTGGGAGTTCATGGCGACGACATCTTAGGTTAGATTATAGTCTTGTGTGGTGTTTTGAATTAGCGTAGGTTATTTCTTAGTTTTTGTATCTTTATTGTCCAGTTTTTCGAATGTAATTACGAATTAGTATGCAAACGTCTGATTTTTCATTTGTTGCTTATCTCGCGCTTTCTAAAATTGTATTATTATTTATTTTGTTTGTTGCACTTTTAAAATGTGTTAATCTTTCAACTAATTATATTTAAAATGTTGGAAAGAATTCTGGAACTCAAGAAAACGTGCACAAATGATTTTCTGTCCCATACGTCATATATAGTTTTTACTGTGTTTTTAACTAAATAAATAAGTTCTTATAGTTATAATTTTTCCTTTTGTTATTGTATATTTACTACCATTATTTTGTATCCACAGTAAAAAAGAAATTTACATAGTCCTCCACAGTTTATAATGTGTAAGTTGATAAAGTTAACATCGTACTTCACAAATAGAGTACTTTGTTACACTGTTTAAATGCCCTAAATAGACATTCTGTTTTGATCTGGATTCTGAACTGATTGCATATAATCATAAGATACCTAAAATTCAGAAAAAATAGTTAATGAAATTATCCTACTTGTATTTCTTTTTTAATTTATTTTTTGTTTTCGTAATTAGTATGCAAATTATTCGTTTCTTCCATATAGAAGAGCTGATGATTTGGCCAAACATAACCTCGAGACAAAAAATCCATTGTCATAATTGGAAGAAAACAATCCATTCTCTCCCGCACCCATCTTTGTCTTCGCACTAGAGGATAATATTCTAACATACTTCCCCAACAACAGCCACCCGACTCATGCTTGAAAGGCGTACGCAGATTCAATGCTCTTTCGAGCTTGAATTTTTCTCAGGGCAGTGGATTCTACAGCGGTAAGGAAAAATCCAAGGGTAACACACAAGAAACAAATCAAATAACAAAGTAAAAATGTATTTTAAATCATTCGTCATACAATTCGTTTGAGGTGACTTCCCACAAACACAAAAAGAACTGGCAATTATACTCCTGAATTTTTACTCGTGATCACTCTGTATCCTGTATATATATATATATATATATATATATATATATATATATATATATATATATATATAGAATCTCCTGAATTTCACCAACTGAGTGAAATAATATTTATTTCTCACTCTAGGAACATTGTGAAAATGGTTACTTTGATGACAGCTGAAGCCAAAATGGTAAAAACTGGCAACTACGCGTTACACAAAAATACGAGCTAATCTAGAAAAACGGCTGTCAATTTCGAAAGCAGCATTCTGAAATTAATCGGAATTAGTGGTTTTCCTTTTTGTAACTAAACTGACGTCGGCCTGTGTAATAATAATAATAATAATAATAATAATTATTATTATTATTATTATTATTATTATTATTATTATTATTATTATAAAAGTAACATATATAATAGGCACATTAGGTACCTCGTGGCTCAAGAGCGAAGTCGCTCGCCTTCCGCCAAGGATGTCCGGGTTCGATTCCGGTCGATCTCATGTGAAATTTGTTCCAACAAAACGAGTTCACCTGCTTCACAAGGTCTAGACCAACTCCTGTGAAGTGCCCTGAACCCTGTCCACATCTTCATTCCTTCCCAATTCTGGCCGCTGGGTAGTGACGCAGGGGCGCGCGGTGTGAGGCGCGTATGCGGAGATGCTACCTGCGGTCCTCTGGACAACTTACGAGTGACAATGTAATGGAGGATTACTCCCAGCAGTGCGTAGTAATGGAGGATTACTCTGAAAAGCGCAAAACGCTCAACGTTCCGAAAGGGACTTCGGGACGCGTTGCGTCAAATGCAGACGCAACAAATGTAACATATTGTGATTGTAGGACTGTCCCACCGAAAGTAAGACGCGTGGCAACCCTGATTATGACTCACACACACTTATACGTAATATTTTTCAATATTCCGGTGATTGAATATTCACAATCGATCGATCACGACAATGACATTGTTTCAAATATAGACATTGTTTGATAACAACATTTTTGTCGTGGTAACCAATTGAATTCCCAAACCACTTTGTACGTATTCCCTAAGTATTTCCCAAGGGCCGGTTTCACCAAACAAGGAGTAAGAGTTTACTCTGGAGTAAATCATGTTTACTCGAGAGTAACGTCTTGCAGAGTTTCACCAACACTTTACTCGAGTGTAAATCACTTACACGAGAGTAAATTCGTGAGTACATTTACACCGCGAAAATTCGCCGGGTAAACTACGGAGTAAGCTCAGTTTTCAATGTGTCAATAGTCTCTCGACTTTCTTTGTCAGGCGAAGGGACACCCCGTACCCAAACATCCCTAAAGCGTGGGCGGTTTATGGCATCATGACTGACTAATCAGCGAGTCGACACACGCCATGACCCTCGCGGAAGTGGACTGTCTTCGGGCGCTCCGAGGAAAGATTGGACGCCGGGGGTCACGTGGGTGCCCTCGAATGTTTGGGTGGGGACAGACCGCGAGAACTTAAATAACCGTAAAACAGAGATTCGATCTCACAGAGATTCGTCTTAACAGAGAGCTTGTCTTTGATTATGAGGTTTTCTAACATTCAGATACGAAGATTGTGATAGAGCAAACTTGACTTGCCGTGGGTTCTGAGATTCGTAGTCTCACGCCATGGCGATGTGTATTAGCTGCATTCTGAGCATTGACGGGTCGTTGGGGTACCGCGGTTGAAACGGCGCTCCGCCTACATTCCGGTGAACGGGGCAAATTTGGACCTCGGTTGCTGCCAGAGACGCCCGCAGGAATCCGACGCTGGACCCCGCGCCTCCACTGGTGCGCCCGGGCATGGTCGGGCCAGACTGTGCGACATCAATAAGGACGCCATCGCCTCAGCGTCAGCGCAACACGCAAGAAATTGGTGAGAAGGCCGGATGGCGTAATTGTTAGACTGTCGTCGCTGGGTAATCACTATGGCGTTATTGATGCCATAATTAATAATTCAATGTAACCAATAACTTGGCTTAAATAATAATTAAATGTTATATAAATCCAGCAACTCGTTTACTGGTCGACAGACCAAAAGTTCCGTCATGCATGCGTCCTGTTGGCCCATCAGAATTTCAGGTGTGCAAAGCAACGACCCATCTCCGAGAGCAGCCGGGCAGCCGCAAATCGGAGGTAAGAGATGGTAGTCGCCGGTAAGCATATGGCACTATACTTCCGTTTTTCTTTCTTAGCGCACGGCGGTGTGACAATAAAATGGAATATCTCATGATATTTCGCTCGTTCTCCGTTGTACCGCCAGGAGTCACATGATAGTCAGCACTGCTCGTTATAGTCGCGATCATGCGACTCCTAGAGGCACAACCGAGAACGACGCAAAATACCGTGAGATATTACATTTTATTGACACACACCCGTGCGCCAAGAAAGAAAAACCGAAGTAAAGCTGGGAACTACGCGGTATGCAAGTAATGCGATGTGTACGTGTTTTGTTCCGCGCCCAGTGGGCTCCGTGTGAACACGTAAAGTTTAATTGTTCAACCTCGGGCTGTTCCCAGTTAGCACGCGTAAAGTATTTATTCAATTGTGCGAAGTAGGGCTATCCCCAGTTCGCACGCCACAACGTATTTGCTCAATTGTGCAACGTAGTGCTGAATGCTGTTGTACAGCAAACTTTCAATTGTACTATCTGTATAGAGTAATTACTTGAATTAGACCGCTTGGACAAGGTGTTTTAACAAGTAGTGCACCCCAAGTGTTATGTACTGTGATTTGTAACTGCGCTCATGTAACTAAGTACTAAAGTGTTGTGAAAATTAAAACCTTGTTTGTGCAAGAACTTCTTTTCTGTTAATCCAAAAAATTCCTGCATCGATCATTCTCCCTGAGCTATCGAAGGGTTTCGGGACTGCTGTGCTCCGCTATTCACTCTATCAATAGAGTCCACTAATAGCATCCTAAAATAAGTGCAGCACCCAGAACACAATGTTTTTCAAAATCGCAGTACTTCGACTGAAACCAGATGAACAGGGGTTTCTTCAATTTGAAACTATTGGTGCTACAACAGCACATACTTTCCCGTGTTATTGGAAACAGCTACGGAGGATTGAAATATTGCACTTTATGCGCCACTAACATCTTAGCTATTATTTAAAAACGTCCATTTCAACCAAGAAGCGAACAACTCACAGTTTTCATCGCAGTGTTGTCAAAACTATGTGAATTTTACAACTGCATAAAAATAATACAAAAGGTTTGTAAACTTGTCTTGGAAAAAGAACCCTGATGCCGTACAGCTATATCAAGTCACAACAATGACAAATAATTCACAGAAATTCGCGACAGCGAAAGGGATTCCATTATTGCATTCCGTGCATTGTCGATACACCCTGAAAGAGGTAGCAATTTTTATTTCAAATATTTCAAAATAAATAATATCTAAAACATTAATGTTTAAATGTAAAACAAAACGTCGAATGTAAGAAACGAACAAACCAATAATATATAAAATTGTAAATTTTAATTTACAGCGTATCCGGCTGTCTGAAGCGTAGTAAATTTGCAGCGGGCTCTTATGTTTGTTACGAAATTATAGGAAAACTCATATTATCAAAAAATTAATCATGACCATATTTAAACACGTAGTTTTGATACATACATTTCATTCAGAAAACCTGCTCCCATCTATCGCGTTCCAAAGTACATTTTCTTATTTTTTCTCTTTCCTAATGGTAGAACGCGAGGATTAATTAATTCTAGAATATTAAAGAACACAAAAAGCTTGTCCTGAATGGCATTTTCTTTTTAAAATTTGTAGCCGTTTTTAAGAAAATGGCGTTTAAACGCTACTGTAAATACGAAATTTGAAGCTCTTTTTCACAGAAAATTTTTGAGTTATTGAAATACTACATTTGAAGCATTTACCCTCAGAAATGTATTAATGTTTACAAATTGCTGGTAATGTGTAATTTTTAGTAGTTACATTTGTGTAATATATGGAAAAAACAAAAAAACTCAAAATAAACTTTACGTCTTATTAGAGTGCAATTAGCATTATCCGTTCGAAAAGTTTGAAGAAAAAATTTGGAGCCATTTATGAGAAAATGGCGTTTGAGCGTTTTGAAAAAAGCGGAAAAGTTGAGTTCTCGAGAACCCGTATTTGAAACTACGTAAAGCACATGTACCCAACAATATAATAATGTAAACAAATCGCCGCTAACGTAAATATTAACGACGTGAGAGACAAATAAAAATGCTATTTATGAAAAAACAAAAGAATAGAGCAATATAGCGTTTATGTCATCTAGAGTACATTAGAGTACATCTCGTAGCACTATCCCTACCAAAAGTTTGAGAAAATCTTGTTCTTGTATTTATTTAAAAATTGCTCATATTGAACGCAATATTGCCTGAAAACTACTAAAATGTTCAAGAAAATTTATATGTCCTTAAAGAAAGAACTCACTATGGAGAACAAATTTTATTTGAAGGAAAAATCTGTATCTGCAATTTTGTAATTGGAGGAAGACGAATAAAATCGAAGCTTTCGCAATTTTAGAAAATTAGATTAACTCTAAAATTGCTTTCGCAATTTTAGAGTTAATCATGAAAATTGGACCTATGCCACCTTAGTAAGTGTATTTCACTCTATTCTTCAAGAAATTTAAAGAAAAAAATTGGTGGCGTTTTTGAGAAAATTTTGAAAATGTCCGGCGGGCTTCTTGTAAATTGCCCCTCAAAAAAATTAAAATATCGGTTTCAAATCCAAGGGGCCATGAGATCAGTCAGATCTATCGGGGACTAACAATTTTGGAGGAAATCGGCTGAGCGGTTTAGTTGCTAGCGTTGTTCACATACAGACGGACAGACAGGCGGACGGAGAGACATTTTACTTGCAATTGGTTTTTCGGTATTAAGGACCCAGAAAATGGGGATTCTGGCTGCACCACGTGTAGGAGATTTTTTTCTTAATTTAGCAACTGGATTTATCCCCTTTTTCCTTACCAGAGCCCTGTAAAATGAGTTTTTCTGCTGAAAATCCTCCGTTTTTCCGCGCAGCATTTAATAAGTTTCCCTATACTATACGTACGTATAGAACACGGAAAAGTATGAATCCTATGCATGGTTTAGGCTCTGGTGTTGTTCATATACACCGAACAGAAGGATGAGCGTTTTGCCGTTAATTGGCTTTTTGATATCGAGTACCCACAAAACAGGGATTCTGGCTACACCACGTGTTAGAGGTATTTTCCCATATACGTACGTACGTACACTCATCGTCATAAAAAAGCTGCACCCCGAAGGACCCTACTGATCCGCTGCAAACTTCGTGGGTATTTTGCACACCATTCGCTAAGCCAATGATTTCGTTTTCACGGTTGGCCGCGCACTGGGGGGTCGGGGGAAAAGGGAGTGACGTCGTGCCCACCAGCCGAGAAAAGAGGGTCTCAAAAGACAGCGCCTGTCATTGCGACATCGGGTATCGTCGCCAGAGCGTCACCTGCACGTACTACTCGTTCACTTTACATTTGCAGACGGCAGATTTAGGAACTAATATTGTTTTGAAAGTGAAGGCCTGAACACACAACCGAGAATACACGAATGGTCCCGATATCAATCAGCATCTGACCAATCAGATGTCTCCGAAGGCAGCACAAGCGCTACGGACACAGCTGACGAATTATGCCTTTCTGACAGTGAGCTGGAGTCGCGCTCTTAAATAATTAAGATAATATACAAGAAAATAGATCACACCACACACTATTCACAACATTCACGTACAATATTTTCATTTCTTCTTTGCACTTATCTACTGCTTAATGGTTATGTTCTTGCCCCACCGGGGTTCTGTGTGCTGCTCACCGCCATCTATGTCGTATTAAACGGTTAGTATATACTGCAGACGCGCGTTTCTCATTCAGTCGGCGGTGACCTCATGTAAACAGATCCCAGCGCTCCGTCTGCAAATGTAAAGTGAACGAGTAGTACACTCCTAGGCGACGTGTTCGACAGCCGATTGTCCAGCTAGAAGCTTTCGAGAGGGGCCGCACCATGGGTGTGCGGGAGGCTGGTTGGTCCTGTCGCCGTATTGCGCGCCACACCGGTCGTACGGACACCACTATCGCCCACTGTTGGCGGCAATGGATTGAGGAAGGCACGCACACACGACATGCGAATCTGGAAGTCCGCCCCGCACCACGAGGAGGGCGGACCGACGGATGGTCCGCAACGGGCGACCAGATCCAACGGCAACTATAGGTGCTTCAGTGGTGATTCAGCGATCTGTGCAGCCTGCACTGTCACATCCTGTAATTGCCAGTACTACTGGCAGGCGGTTGCACAACGCAGGGCTCGCCGTACGCTGACCGTTATGACGCCTGCCCCTCACACCCCAGCAACTTTGCTACAGACTCGCCTGGTGTCGAGAACGACGGATCTGAGGCAATGTAGACTTGCAGTGGGTCATCATCAGTGACGAGTCCCGCTTCTTCCTTGTTGGCGACGACCACCGGGTCCGTGTCTGGAGGCGCAGTGGGGAGCGCCACGACGAGCGATTTTTAGTGTCACATCACACGTCCTTGCAGCCTAGTGTGATGGTGTGGGGCGATATCCTAAGGTACCCGTTCACCGTTAGTGTTCTTTGGAGGCACCGTGACAACCGCACGGTACGTTCATGAGCTCCTTCAACTGGTGGCCCTGCCGGTCGTGAACGCCCACGCCCATGGCATATTTCAACAAAAAAAACGCGCGTCCGCGCACAGCTATCTCCCAAGCATGCCTTGCAGCCGTGGATACTCTGCCATGGCCAGCCGCATTGGCAGGCCCTTTCCCGGTCGAGAATGTTGGGGTGCTGCGGAGCGTGCGAATAGGACCCTACCCACCAATCTTCAAGAATCGCGCGCTCAGGTGCAGGCTGCGTGGCATGGACTAGCACAGGACTCCATTAGAGACTTGTACAACTCCATGTCACCACGGCTGGACGAATGTGTTTGCCAATATGGCGACCTCACGCCAAACTAATATGTACAGTCAGTGAGCGTGTAGCGCAGTAAATATTGGTCCTACAAACGTGGAAATGTAATCATTTCCTATGCATGGTACCCTCTACCTGCCTGCCAACAATGATCGCAATCTGCCTCGTCCTTCTGGGTGCAGCTCTTTTTATGACGATGAGTGTATATACGGAGGAATATACGTAGTATATGGAAAGTTATGTAATGCTGCGGAAAATAGATTTCGAGATTTCAACGGAAATACACGTTTTGGGGTTCCCTGATACTGAAAAAGTGGTTATTTTCATAACGTCCGCCCATCTGTCTGTCAGTCTCTGATCAACATTAGCGCCTAAACCATACGTACGATTTCTTCCAAAATGGATATTCCCCTGTTGATCTGCTTCCACTCGAGGCGCCGCGATTTTGAAAAAAAAATCAAAATTTGGGGATAATTTGGGGCCCGTCTGTCTGTCTGTCCGTCAATGAACACTGCTAGCGCCTAAACCATACGTACGATTTCTTCCAAAATGGATATTCCCCGGTCGATCTGGTTCTAGTCAAAGCTTTGATATTTTGAAAAAGATTTTTCAAAATTGGGGGTACTTTATATGAAGCCCCCCAGGGATTTTCAAAATTTTCTCAAATACGGCTCCAAATTATTTTTTTAAATTTCTTGTATGAATAGAGTAAAATACACTTATTAACATGGCATAGATTCGATTTTCACGGATAACTCTGAATTTTCGAAAATTGTGAAAGTTTGAATTTTTTCGGCGTCTTTCTCCAACTACAAAATTGAAGATAGAGATATTTCCTTCAAATAAAATTTGTTCTGCATATTGAGTTCTTTCATAAAGGTCATGTAAATGTTTTTCAAAATTGTAGTAGTTTTCGTGCAATAATGCGTGCAATATGTGCAATTTTAAAAAATTACAGAAACTAGATTTTCTCAAAAACGGCTCCAAATTTTTTCTTTAAACTTTTGGTAGGGATAGTGGTAAATGTACTCTATCAGACATAAAAGCCATATTGACTCATGACAAAAGCCATATTGATCTATCGTTTTTTTTCAAAAATTACAAAAATGTAAATTTTTTCACATGTTTCTCACGTCGATAATATTTACATTAGCGGCGATTTTTTCACATTATTATATTTACGAGTACATGTGCTTTAAATAATGTTAAGTAAAGTTTCTCGAAAACACATCCGTTTTCTGTGAAAAGTAGCTCAAATTTCCACATTTTCAGAAACGCTCAAATGCCATTTTCTCATAAATGGCTAAGAAACTCTTCAAACTTTTCGATCGAATAGTGCTAATGGCACTCTTTAATATGACGTAAAGTTTATTTTGAGGTATTTTTTTGTTTTTTCAAAAATTGCAAAAATGTAATTTTTTTATTTGTCTCTCACGTCGTTAATATTTGCATTAGCGGCGAATTGTTTACATTATTATATTTATGAGTACATGTGCCTTAAATAATGTCAAGTAAAGATTATCGAAAACACAACCGTTTTTTTTGTGAAAACTAGCTCAAAATTCCGCATTTTCAGAAACGTTCAAACGCCATTTTCTCATAAATGGCTCCGACTTTTTTCTTCATATATGCTAGTGAATGTGCTATTAGCGGTGATAGTACTTCATATATGCGCTGATAGTGTTATTTGCACTCTTTTATGTGACGTAAAGTTCATTTTGGGGTATTTTTTTGTTTTTTCAAAAATTACACAAATATATATTTTTTTGTAAATTCTCTCACACATTTAATACGCACATTTCCAGCAATCTGTAAACTATATTGAATTTGTGAGTGTAAGTGCTTCAAATGTAGAATTTCGATAACTCAAAACTTTTCTGTGAAAAAGAGCTTCAAATTTCGCATTTACAGTAGCGTTTAAACGCCATTTTCTTAAAAACTACTCTAAATTTTTCAATAAAAATTGCCATTTAGGACAGGGTTTTACTGTTTTTTAAGATTCCTAAAATAATATTTCTGTTCTATAATTAGGAAACCGAAAAATAATTAAAATGTCAAAAAATGTACTTTGGGCGGCGATAGATAGCAGCTGTCAAGTGTGGCAAGTCCCAATTGCTAGCCGAGACCAAACGAAAAATAAAACTAATACGGGAAAGTCTGGGTCATTCAGTAGCACTACTAGTTTGATCATACATTTCACAAGGGCACATCAAGTTCCTCTAGAAGAGAAGGCCTGCTTGGAAACCTATACTTGTAATAACACGACGAAACATTAAGCCTTCTTGACGCTCTAGGAATTTATTTTAGTTATTTGGTTTAAGGCATTTCGATATTGTTCAATTTTCAACGTAAATTACTCGTAAATTAATATGATATTGAGAAGACTTAAATTTGTGTACATACTACATTATTTATAATTTAAAATTTTGTAGAATTCATAAAATAAGTTTGCTACCATCATTAATACTCTTAAGGGATTATGTACCTTCATGATAACAATTCTATTTATATTTTTTCCAGCTCTATTTCTTTCACGTAGTCTACTTTAATTTAAAATGGAAGTGAGTAGTACAGCTAGTAGTAATTCAATCAGATATTTCTCTGATGGCCGTGTAGGTAATTATTAATAATGTTTGATAATATTGGTTTATTAGGAACAGTAAAACATTCGTAGGTAAGTTAGTAAAATTCAGGCTGCTCAATAATACGAAGAGGAAGTATGTAAAGCAATATTTTATTCAGAAAGTACTCCAGCAGATTATGTAAGACTTTATGAGATTATTCAGAAGGCACAAATCACATTGGAAATACATAAAAATTGTTTTGGACACTTTAAATTGAATTTAATGTCTTCCTATTTTGTACTGTTTTGTGACCTTGCGTTTTACATTCTTGAAACCATTATACTTATCACTGAACATTCCTTATGTACAATATTTTAAAATGTGTGACATACACAAATTACTATGTTCTATTAATGTAAGCAGCATTTGTCCACAACTCGAAACTGTTTTCCAGTTATTAATCGGATCTCTGTCTTTCACGCCAAGTCCTTCAATAAAGTTCTTTGATTTTCATGCTTCAGGAATTTAATTTCTTAATTTTCTTATATCTATATCTGAAACACTTGATGAGTCTTCAAGTAGTGAGGCTGTTCACTAAGACAGAAGGGCACGCAACTTTCACTATAGTCGGATAGTTCGTTTAGTACATATCTCGACACCATCTCGTCTTACTGTCTTGTTCTGATAGAGAATAAATTTAAATTCGAAGTTACTTACACACACACACATACACATTCAAATTCTTTGAGAGGAAAAATTTCCTATTTATGTTTTCACCCACTTCTGTCACAGAGCAGGATTGTTGGCAAATTTCAAAGTTGAAACGCGTTCCGTCGATCCGTCATAAATTGATCAATAGCATGGCACGTTTCAGTTGCTTGACATTTTTTCAAATATCTCTCCTGCTTAATTTTCAAAATATCGTCTTAGCTTGCACGTATTCACTGAAAAAATGCAGGGCGTAATAGTATAACCAAGCATCCAAGAGCAAGCAACAAAACATATTACATAAAATATTTGATAATTGCATCACATACTACAATCACTCAATACTACAAGTAGCAGGGGCGTGCGGTGATTACTTCGTATAATCTAGCTGCTAGCGGCCAACCAACTTCCCTCCTCCAGCCCTGTACTCCAATTGTTTTGTTATCTGCTGTAATTATGCCAACGCTGGTATTGGCCTATCTTTTTCAATTATCTGCTTCTTTTCAAGTAACTGCCTCGTTGAAAACAGTCTCTTCAAAATATCATCAATTATACACACTAAAAGACACACTACACACAATTATTCATGAATACTCATTAGCTTAGAAAAAGCACTTATTACTATATGCAAAGTTACTACAAATCCTCACGAAATAGGGTAAACACAACAATGCGTCACAAACACTACAATGGATTACCACTGTGCCACGCACGCCCAGCGCACGCCGACGCACACTGATTCTCTTAGAAGAGGACGCTGTGCTATTCAAAAGTTCGGGGATTCTAATGGTCTGATCACATGTGAGTCAGAACTTCCTTCCTCAGAAGAAAATAATAAAATCTCTTCTGAGCATTGTGGTCCACTCTCATTACAGAAAGAGAGAAATATGTGCCCCGTAATCATTTTATAAGTTATAAACTTCTCGACCAACGGTACTTTTTACTAACAAAACATACCATTTTAAATAATTTTGCATTGTGGTAGCACTGGCTTGTGAGTAATCACGTTCGCAAGCGTGGCGAGCCAGGCGAGGCCACTTGTGTCTCGGGAGAGCAAAGTGAGGAGCCACAAATTCCACGAAGACACCCGAGCGGAGTCGAGCGATCGGAGAGCTTGAGCTTGCGCCACTGATGTTGCTATATGCCTTCTGTTCTCTCGAGACAAGCTATTTATATTAAATTAGCCCAATTAGCAAATAAATCAATGTATCTTACTGATATTTTAATTAACTGTTTATTTTACGTGTTTAAATAATTATATGTTTTACTTTGCAAAATATATTTATTAGTATCCCAGAAAATTTTTACTTTTGGTAAGTTTATTGTCTATCACTCCAAAATAAATTAAAAATAACCAAACAGTTTTTAATTCTAAAAGTAATGACTTAAGACAAAAATACTACGATAATTATATTAATCTACAATCTCTTAACAAGTTCCTACATTATTACTTTAATTGATTGAAAATTGTGAAAGTTGTAACTTTTTAGATATGGGATAATGTAAGGAAAATCAATTACCAGGAATGTAAAAAAGAAAATTTAAGATAGTGCATTTACAGTTTATTAATAATTTTTTTCTTTAAAATTGCCCAGAAGCATACATTGCATCTTCAACATCTTTTTTCTTTACTTCTTTTATTGACTTGACAAACCTTTTCTTCTTTGATTGACTTGGCTTTTTTTTAAGCACTTTTAAAGTCTGGTTGCAATGCCATTTCACTTTTGTAGAGACAATGTTTGTCTCTCATATGTTTATTTTCTTAGGAGATGTCACTTTGATTCCTGAAGCATGCTCTTTGACTCTTTCACTGGCCTCACATCCCATATTGAACTGGGACACTGCTGATATCAGCAATTTCAATATTTTTTCTGGAAAGAAATGTTTCTTTGGGGCACTTGCTCCAAACAAAACTATGCAAACTTTCATTTGCATTCTGTGTTTTCCCATACACACATTCCAGTAATTCATTTTTTGCAAGCCTCTGATACATAGGAATTATTTTACAAATAACACTGGGAGACTACAGTTTTCATGTTGTATTTGCCATGTTTTGAAATTTCATTCCCATGAGCTCGATTGTAGAAGCACCATGAATTTTCTTCTTTAGGACATTTAAAATGCAATGGCTTCAAGTCTGTTGGCATTGCATGGTATAAGGTGGCAAGTATTGCTGACTTCATCTTCTGCACATCTGGAATATTCTTCTGGATGGCATTGCGATAATTTGCTAAGACAAATAATTATGTCATCCTTTAAATTGACTTGCTTTTTACCAAGTGTAACCCCCTTCACTTTCTATTCTTGGATTATTTTTGTAAGCCTGTTTTAAATCTTTACATCACATGTTTTATACATTCTTCTTTTCTAATAATAAAGTTGTCTCCATAGATGTTTAGATTCAGATGGTGATTGAAAGTCTTTGCATCATCATCCGACAGTATTGTTGTATATCTAAAATGATGAGACAGGACCCTCTTCCACAATACCTCACTTGCAGCTACATCCATTGCATTTGAAGATCCATTAAAAATTACTAATTATGAATTTCTTTCCATTTTTTATATTCACAGCTTTTTGTCTCATAATTTGCTCTTGTTCTTTTCACAAGTGCCACAGTATTTTGACAATACATAAAAATCAGCCACAAGACCAGTCAAGATATCCATTTCATAATGAGTCAACAATTCCCATTTCATAACGAGATGTAGTGCCTCGTTTATGCCATGTTCCATCATACAATACTAATAAATTTATAACTTCATCACTTACTGAATCTAGAACATCTATGTAAGTTTCATGTATGGCTGCATATGAAAGCCTCAAAATTTCTTCTTATTTTTGCATTATTTTTAATAACAGAGAGAACATGAGAATTGTAAATTGAAACATTAATTCATGGTAAACCAATTACCATTGAAACTGCTCTATTGCTGAATGGCCCCTACCTATTTGCAAAGAAGCATCCACAATTTTCCTATTCACTTCGTGTGGTGGCCTACTACAAGATGATGTTACAGGTACACAATGGCTATTTGAAATTTTATTTAACAATTGTTCACAATTATTACACTTGTTCACTAACTGAAAAGCAAATTACATTGATTGTTGTACTTCAATGCATACATTTGAGGATCAACAGACAGCACTCACACGTATCCTTTCAGTAAATGTTCCCAAACACACTTGTGAAGTAACATGTAAGTGCAATTCTCTTCTGTTCAGCAGGAAAAACATCAGTGAACTTTTTTTTTTTTTTTTTTTTTTTATTACATTTGTTGCGTACACAATTTGACGCAACGCGTCTCTAAACCCCCTTCGGGGCATTGAGCGCTCTGCGCTTTGGAGTAATTCTCCATTAACCCACTGCGCTTTTCAGGAGTAATCCTCCATTACATGAATGTCACGTCACGTCGTAGTTTTTTTTTTTTTTTTTTTTTTTTTTTTTCAAGAGGACCGCCAGGTAGAATCTCCGCGCACGCGCCTCTCTCTTGCGCGCCCCTGCGTCACTACCCGGCGGCCAGAATTGGGAAGGAATTAGGATAGAGGTAGGGTTTAGGACACTTCACAGGGGTTGGACTAGCCCTTGTGAAGCAGTCAAACTGGTTTTGTTGGAACAAATTTCACATGAAAAGAATGTTCTTGGAAAGAATGGAAACTTGGAAAGAAACTTGGAAAGAATGTTCTGATGATGGCTTGACCGGTGAGATTTTGGCAGAAAATGAACAATGCTTGACATCTGATACTAAAAAAGTTTCTATTTCCTCAGCACTGGCATTTGTGACTGCACTCTCCTGCAGTTTCTTCTTTACAAAAGCTGCATTTTTATTACCACTGCACTCTTCTGCACCGAAATAATTCTAACCTGAATTAGCCGAATGAAAATAAATTGAGAATATTTAACTAATTAAACTAATGTGAATAATAGTTTGGAATTCTTAATAATAGTTTAAAACGAAAGTTCGCAACAAATCTTGTTAATGGCGTTAACGACCACTTAACATTAGAAACATTACATTTCTGACAGATTTCGAATTAAAGATTTGCGCCATGGAAGTCCGTCGGCTCGCGCATGGACTCGCTCGACTCCGCTCGGGTGTCTTCGTGTACGTTCGTGGCTCCTCATTTTGCTCTCCCGAGACACAAGTGGCGAGGCCTGGCCTTGAAGCAGAGGGAGGGGGAGATACATCATCCATCCCCAGTTGGCTGAATTCTGGTCATTATCGCCTGCGGTTGCTTCCCGAACCCCGTCTGCCGCTGGCCCATTGAATTAGATGCGCGCGCACCTCTCGTCGCCAGCGAAGATTTCAGGGCTGGGGTCAGAGCAATGCAGGCAGAGTGGGCCGCCGCAAAGATCGCAGTAGAATATACAGTGGGTACAAAGTGTGTGATCATGTAACATACAGTTCAATGTAACTTTAATTCTCAAAATTCATTAAATTCTCATTCTTGCTTACCCTAGCAGTGTTGGGGTTGAATGCACACCATTGATAAGTAGACATACCTTGCTTACTTGAAGATATAGTTAGTTAGTTAGTTAATGCCTTATTTTACGTGGCGAGACTCGGGCCATCAGGCCCGCTCTTCCGTCTGACCACGCAAATTTCACTACGCTCCTTTCACCTAGCGGAGAAAGAAGGTATTATCTCGGGCGACGAAACAGACGATTTGAATTTAGCTCAGAGGCGTCATTTAGGCTTGAGGGTCTTTTATATGGGGCAGCCGGCTTTACTTCCCATCCGAAGGAAGGCGTACGGAGGATTTTTTCGCCCTTAAAAATCCACGGCTTCGATCGGGTTTGAACCCGCGAACTTGGGTACGCTAACCGTTACACCATCGAATCCGCTTGGACGGACTTTTTTATGCAGGAAACCGTGCACACATTTAATACTGATTTATTAAAACATCCGTTGGCATTTAAACTTTTCCTACAAGGGCCAATTAGCTAGAATTTGAAGCTCGCTAACAAGGGCATATTCGAAAACGAAAAATGTTCAGCAACCGATTGTGAATTCAGATCACGTAACATTCACCAAAGAGTATATAGCCTTGCACAGCTCTGCTGATTATGACGCAATTTCCCTATTGTTGATATCTTCATTTGTTTATTAGCTACGTGTGTTTTTAGTGTTTTTTTCTCGGATTTCAAAATGAATGACCTGAAAGAGCAACGACTCGCTGTAAACGTTTATGTTAAATATATGACAGAAACTTTCGCTGTTCTTAACAAGGCTTACGATGATGTTGCTATGAAATGTACGGCATTTTTTCTGTCGCATGAACGTTTTAAAGATGGTCGACAGTCCATTGAAGATGAACGTTTTTGAGGGTCTTCCGTAAACTGACAAAATCAATACCCTGGTGCGAACAAATCTACGTCTGACTTGTCAGGGAGCTTACTGAAGATTATGGGATATCAATTTGATCTTGTCTCGAGATTTTGACTGAGAAATTGAAGATGCACCGCGTTGCTACGAAATGTGTGCCACACCTGATGACAGAGAAATAAAAAGCCCATCGTGTCCAGCTTTGTCAGAAACTGCTTCATCGTTCAGAAGATAAAAACTTCAAAGATCATAACCGGTGATGAATCATGGGTTTATGTTTATGATATTGAAACAAAGGTTCAATCGTTCCAGTGGATGGGTGAAACGTCCCCCAGACCCCAAAATCCGCCAAGTACGGTCCAAGGCCAAGGTGATGAATAGGGTTTTTTTATGCTCAGGGTATTGTGCACAACGAATATCTTCCCGAAGGCTCCACAGTGAACCAAAATTACTGTACTTAAGTTCTGAAAGGTCTGAAGGATGTCATCCGTCGCAGAAGGCCAGAAATGTGGTGTGGCGACTTTTTTTTCATCACGACAACGCTCCAGCCCATTCAGCTCTCAGAACTCCTGAGTTTTTGTTCAAACACTTAATCATTGTTCTTCCTCACCCTCTCAACTCACCTAACCTTGCTCCTTGTGACTTTTTCTTGTTCCCCAAACAAAAAACACCTTTGAAAGGAAGATTTGAGACGATTCTTGAGATTATGGCAAATGCGACGGAGCTGAAGGACATTACAAAAGAAGAGTACCAGGACTGTTTCAACAAGGGGAAACACCATTGGGATAAGTGTGTGCGTTGTGGAGGAGAGTACTTTGAAGGAGACCCAGACATCAAACTTATAAATAAAGTACATTTTGTTTTATGACGTCAGTCCGCGTATTTTTTGAACAGCGTGATTTCTGTTACGTTTTTGTCGTATTTGGTTTTCCCAGATTAGATTCTTCCTCTTTTTGTTTGTTCCCCAGATTTTTATAATGTATCCATTTGTCCTCTGGTATTATACAAGATTTTTAAATAGTCTCTTTTTTTCATGTTTAGCTTCATTATTATTTTGAACCCCATTCTCTGTGGACTTGTTTTCTCTCCAGTGATTTCACGAATTTCTCCCTGCCCACTCTTATTCTGCTTATCTTAGCTCGTAGTTTTTTATATTCTGTGTGTGTTCCAATGACTCTGGTCTGTAATTATCTTCTGTACACCTTTTTTCTCCATTATCAGCTTTGCTATTTCTACATTCCAGGTCCTCAACCATTTCGTTTTCTTTTCTTTGTATCCAATTATCTCTTCAGCAGTTTCTTTTATTATCTGTTTTAGTGGTTCTCGTTCCTTCCCTAGTTTTTGTCATTATTTTATTTTTTATTCTTTGTAGGTACAATTCCTTAATATATTGTTCATCTAGCACGGTGCACTTTAATCTGCTTTTTACTTGTCATCTTGTTTTTGGTTCTTGCTTTAGATTTTCCTTTTAGAATCATTATTTTGCTTTCCACTAGGTAGAGTCGCTGACCACTTCACTTCCTCGAAACACACTTGGATCCTTAACTTGAATTTTTGTCGTTTTAGTGAAAAGATAATGTTGTAATTAGAAGATTGGATTACATTAGTGAAAATTATTATGCATTTTATATGTATAATATATTGGATATGGCAGATTAGAAATCGAAATGTAGACGAGAAGTTACGTGTAAATTGTGAGAGGCACAGATTGGGTTAAATGTAGTATGTGAATGAAGTTTTCCAATCGATGGGAAAATGTTCATAGAATGTTATACATTTTTGGGACATTGATAACTGATGATTCTGTAATTTTAATGAGTAAGAAGGTAGGTGTGGAGGTAAGAAGGAAGGAACATTATTAGAAATGCTAAGATAAGCAACAGAGAACAAACATAAACAATACATATTTAATAAAGTGTAAGAAATAAGTTGTTATTTAAAATGAAATGTAGGGATTATGAAGACTGGAAACAACTAATAATAAAAATATACCTATTATAATATACTAAAGAAAATGTAAGAAAGGTAGCAGTTAAGAAAGACAGATACTATATATTTAGAGTGAATCCAATTGGGATCCTATGGGAAGAAATAAAATAAATGAACACTCAAAAAGTTGCGGCCAAAACTTCATTTTGGTTTGATATTACTACGAATAACTATCGATTCAGTTAGTGTTATATATGTGATCAAGCATATATGTGCATGAAATATTGTTTAGAAAATCTATAAACATATTTTATGGCATTAATCCAAAGTGAAAAATTCAAGTATATTCCTCAGTGATAAATAATTTTTTTTATTATATTTTGGTTACAGATACAAATGAAATTCAACACAGATTACCAGCATTTTCACGGTTAAAGGAAATCTACATTTTAGTAATCATAACAAAAGGAAATCATGATCACTTGGAATGCATTTTAAAATAATTCTAATACTATTCACTTCAACTCACTATCTACAAATATACTACAATGAAAGTTTATGGTATCATTTCACTAACCAACTATAGTATTCGACAATAGATTTCAATAACGTTATAACCACAGTCATTGTTATTTTACTGAAACAAGGATTTACGAGAACACATGAAGCATACTATAATGAGCAAAAGTATTATTATGTAATTACAGTGAATCAGTACTTATGTCTCGATATATAACAAACCTCTTGCAATTGATTAGGCAAATAAAAAATGTATACCTCAACTAAATGTACATCTAAATGCAAAAACTAGTAAAGAATATTCTTTTTGATTCCAGGATCATTCACGATTGGGAATTCAAACTGTCATGAGCATGATGCCTAAGAATATATTACTGTATGTAACTACTGTAGCTACACTTTACAGTAACACTTCGTCAAAATATGTTAAAAATTTGAACATAAAATACATAATTAAAATTTGTCTTAAATGTGAAAAAAAGGAAGCTTTTTTAAAAAAATAATGAAAGCCAATAAGTAAATTGCTAATTTCATTGCTAATGTTTCAACATTTTTGAGAAGTTTTATAATTTCATATAATGAGAAATATAACAAGAGCAACTGTAGTTTACATCTTTTATGTTAAAAAATGTTAACATCAAGAAATGTAATGCATCGAAAATTCAGTTTTCATTTTTAGTTTTGAAATTCTAAACTTCCATCACATGGCATGAACAATTTTGGGCTATCTGCTGTTCTTATTCATAATGCTGTAAGAGCTAGAAATCTCTGCAAATCTCTCAGAACATCTTCACAAACAATCAACAGGCAGCAGATAATAAAAATTATTCAGAATGTTCAACAGAAGAAAATTCTATTTTCCTCCAATTACAATATGATTAATTTAAAATTAAGAAAACATATTCAGATCAATAAATTATTTGGTTGTATTTAAAATATTGCACTTGAAATTTCTTAAATTAATACTTACAAACTAAACAAATTTACACAGGTAGCAATCAAGTACATCATGGAACAAATTAAATGGACATTTTTGTACGTACATTTCAGAAAAAGCTGTAATTTAAAGTTTTCATCTCAAAACAATCAGACCATATCATTAAAATAATATTATATAGAAAAGGAAGGTCTGAACATATAGTTTATTCCATCTAATTTTGCAACATCTCATTACAGGACTCAGATGTCCTGCAAGTCAAGGAGACCTGCAGTGTAAAAAAAATATTTTCTTTCCTACATCAACTAAATTTTTCACAAAATAATTCTTTCACTTCTGCACAGCTTTGTGGATAAAGATGAATACTCAACAAATAAATGTTCAAAAGAAACATTAAATTATTTTCCCATCAGCATTTAATTGTTAAAATCAATGTTGATTGGAAGTGGACTTGAATTCACAACATGCAGAGGCATGCAAGTAGCCATGCCATTCTGGGCTATGCCTGTGAAAACACAAATATTAGATAAAGAAATGAATCAGTCGAATATTCTGAGCTTTACCAGCTATATGCACAGAAGTGTGCACTAAAACACATTATTTCAAGGAGTTGTCATTTTATTATACTTTTCTGAAGAAAATTATGAGCATGTTTCCTTAATAAATGAAAACATACTTATTATCCAATAAAAGAAGTGGAAGAGGATGAGATTTGTGATATTATAGGTGAGCATTAGAATACTTTGTAGTTGTCATTGTTAATAGATGATACGAAAGAAATGTACAATTATTCAGGAATGGCATGAAGAAAGAGCATATATGAGCACTTACACTTACAGATGTAAGTGTTAAGCCATGCACCAAAATTTCCATTCAGGTCTATGTAACCATCATGGTCAATAATGCCCAAATATTAATAGTTTATATTCAGCACACTAAGTCATTTTGAACTTCAAAAGCATATACATTATTATTTGCTAGAAAACCCTGATACTTACATGACTTCTGTCCAATACGTCAATAAAGTACTGAAATACATCTGTTATCAAGATTAAGTAAACTGTTCCCATATAAAATTAAAATAATTATAATATGGAAATATCCAAGGAGATTTATTCAAATTATCTCTGAATTTGAATCTGTCAATTTATATGCACATAATTTTGAACAATTCTATCTAAACACATCTCATGCACAAAATAAACTTTTTAACTATCATGCAAATTTCTGATTACTACCAGTCAAATACTACCTTCTGAAGTAAAGAGTTTTTTATAGGGAAATCAATTAAGATGTACAACTTATATAGTTAATGGATTAAATTTCCAAAATATATAAAAACATGTACTATCTTTACTACTACTACCACTACTACTACTAGTAACACCATTAAGTTAAACAATGGAGAAAAAGAGAAAAAGAAACAACTGATAAAATACACTTGGTTTGTACTTTGGAAGTACAGCAAAATGAACACACTGCTTCTCACACCTGCGTAATCTGAAGTACAGTAGATAAATATATAGGTATATACTAGCTCCATGTCATTAATATTAGACAATCAGCAAGACAATCGGACGGACTAACTCTGTACAATACATAGCAGTAGCTCATTGATAATGAATCAAATTGTCACTTAAACATGAACCCCAATTTTTCATACAAAATCCTTTCAGACAAAAACACAAACATTCCCTGCCCAGCAGAGAATACAGTGCTATTCATATACACATTTACAAGAAAAACAAGTCTTCCCTGGGCCTTAATATCCCATCAGAAAACAGGTCATACAAACCTATAAATTATTAAAAATTATGTCATTTTTAACAATAAATTAGATAAATATTTCAAAATTAACTTTCTCTCTAAAGAAATTTAAAAAGTAAAGCGTATCAAATCCAATGCAACACAAGCTAATTTAGACCTATTCCCATTCAAAGGAAGGTATTATACAACTCTCTCATATTAGTACAATTTGTCATTTTCACACGTCATCAAAAAGCCCACGTGGTGGAGGACCCACTCGCCCACGGGATGCAATAGGAGGGCCATAGCCATCTGGTCCTCCCTGGTATAGAAGTGCTGTGCTGGAGCTTCGATGGCCTCTGCTATGACCCAATTCTGGCTCAGCATAGCTTCCATCAGTAGATGCAGTCGTAGTAGAAGCTGTCCCAACGTAATAATCTACTGGTTCCACATCTCGCAGAAGAACTGCTCTTGCTGATTCTGCTGAGTCATCACGATGCAGGGGTCTCACTAATAAAAGCAAAATGAAAAAAGAACAAAACATTTCAGAATACGAAATAAAATGCTCACATCACTAAATAGATAAAAATGATGTGCATTTTTATTAACACAAAACAATTCTGGAAAGAAAGAAGAACAAAATACTTTTCCTAATCATATACTTCAAAATGTCCAGAAGCTCTGATTACAAAAAGAAAAAAATACCCCAGATTTTTTCTTGTCATTCATAAAGAATGGCATATCCAGTTTTTCCGAAGGGAGGGGTTGGGCGTAGAGTTGATTCTCTCCTTTTTTGGTGAATCTGTCAATGAGGCAAGCCGTGCACTAGCAAACTTTAATAAAATGTAAGTAACCCACAGGGTTAAACATAAACCAAGCCTTACGGAAATTAACAAAATTCCTGGAATGCTCGAATTATATTTTGCTTACGTTCACTTTGAATTAATGGCATGTCCTTTAGAAAGCCACATACGATAAATGACAGTTCCTGCAATTTCTTTCCTTAATATCATGACATATGTGAATAGAGTTTTGCAGCTTAACTATTCGTTCATTAAAATTGTTTATGGAATGCAAAACTGAAGTTTCGATATAAACGTATTGACAGATTTACGAGTTGTTGAATTACAGGTATCACACGCTTATACTGCGATTTCTAACTCTGCCTCTGAAGGCCCGTCTTCACAATGGTATTTCGCGCCTTTCTCAGTCGCGCCGCTAGGTATTGCATGATCACGACTGTATCAAGCAGTGCCTGAGATCATGCCACTTCTAGCGGCAGGACCAAGAAAAACGCGAAATGCCGTGTGATATTCCATCGTGGATATAGGCGCTCGAGAGGCCGAGTTAGAAAAATTGCTTAACTGGTGCATTAATCCTGCAGTGGTAACGAGACTTTTTAAAAGAAAAGTGGTAACGTGGGGTGTCTCCCGACCCCCACACACTTTTCATGATATATGCTAAATTAAATATATAAAATTCTCGTGTCACAGTTTTAGTTACCATACTCCTCCGAAACGGCTTGACAGATTTCGATGAAATTTTATATGTATATTCAGTAGGTCTGAGAATAGGTTGTTATCTATTTTTTATAACCCTTAGTGATAAGGGTGGTCCACCCCAATTTTTTTTATTTTTCGCACTAAACGTTTTAGGCAACCCGCTACACACGATAGTTATTTCACACTGCGGTATTTCACCCGCTACACAGTGTTTCTCCATATTACTCACCTGCTCAGGGATGTGCAGAATCTTCTATTAAGTGTGAATAACACAAAGAGAGACGGTGAAAGAGAGAGACGGAGAAAGAGAGAGAGAGAGAAAGAGAGAGAGAGAGACGGAGAAAGAGAGAGAGAGAGACGGAGAAAGAGAAAGAGAGAGAGAGAGAGACAGAGAAAGAGAGAGAGGGAAGGAGAAAGAGAGATATAGGGGGCAGAACGTCTGCCAGACTCAACTAGAAACATGTTTGTCTCCGCGATACATTGTTGCGTTAGGTTTGAGGAGTCTTAAGCATATTAGAGACTAATATATCATTAACACTATAATTAGCAGGGAAAAAAAGCACAGCAATTACTATTTGACTATAGGTAGATATGACTAGGAACTTTGTTTTAATAATTTGTGATATTTATTGCTGCAAATTGTTTAATTAGCCTTAGTTAATTAATGTTTAGTTAGCCTTCGGAAGTTGATATTAAATTCTCGAATGTACAAAATGGGGAACAGATTCATTGTTGAACAGTTAAAAATGTGTACATGCATTTTATAACAATTTTTTTAAATGATTGTTCTTTACAGAAGATTTATTTATTATCGTTAATTATTTGCTCCCGCCATCTTTTAATATATAGATTTTCGATTTTACAGTCATTTAGTGCAACAATAGGTAAAGAAAACCCTGATTGATTTACATGATATAATGATGTAATTATCACTTGACCAGTATCCCCGCAAGGCGTCTACCGGCGTCACTTCGGACCAACGTTGCCAAATATCGATATATGAATTATTGATGTTTCCCCTATTTTTAAATTATATTAGTAAATCTGCATTCATTAGAAGAAATCTGCATTTTCGAACTTAAAACTTCGCAATCGGAAGTTTCACATCTGGGAACATTGCTTCTGACCCAATAAGCAGAACGGAGTAAGGATGAGATCTCTCACACAATTAGCCGTTTCTCACTCACTACAATTTTCGGCCATTATTTTTATTGTTTGGGCGTTAATCGTAATTTTACAATTATCATTTTTCTATTTCGGTGTAATTTTTAAATAATTCATGATTAATTTGCAGGGCTGTAATGAAAAACGTTGAAGCTATCATTTTAAATGGCAAATTTCGAGGTGATAATATATTACTGCCACGGATCCCTATTATACCCATAGATGTGCCAATTAAATTAAAACGTCTTCAATTTCCATTAAGATTGGCACTTGCGATGACTATCAATAAGTCTCAAGACCAAACGATGTCTGTTTGTGGCTTATTTTTGAGCGCACCATGTCTTTCACGTGGGGAATTATACGTTGCATGTTCTCGAGTGGGCAAACCATCCAGTTTATTTGTGTTAGCAAAAGATGGGGAAAAAAAATATTGTACACTCTATTGCGTTGGGGGATTGATATGTTTTTTTAGTAAAATTATTATAATTAGCAATGTATATCATTTCAAAAAATAAATTACAATAAATTAAAAATAGAAATGTTTGGTATTGTGTTATTTTTATATTCTATCATCGTTCACAGCGCTCCATGCCTCTTCAGCTCATATATACCACATCATCAAACACTGACAATTAGTCATTTTTTTTACTAAAATAATCCTAGGAATAATTTATATGGCAAAACAACGTTTGCCAGGTCAGCTTCTTCTATTATTAAAAATGTTTTGCGTATAATTAAAAATTTTTTAAGAACTTAGTTTCTAAACAAGTCTGAGAATTCAAAAGGAAAGCATATAATATTTGGAGTTAATTTTTCTACCGGTCTGCGCGTGTTGTCACATCCAAGCCCAGGTTTCGTAGCAAAAATTGAAATCTTTTCAAATTCAAAGTACAATGGAAAATTGCAATACCATAATATCCACATTCCACAATTCAGTAAGATTCTGATGCCCTGATTTCACAGACCCAGCCGAAATATGTAGCCCAATTACTGCCTTCATTTCCCCTGCGTCAGTCTTACAGATGCTGCGATCATTTTAATTCCTCTCTAAATCCATTTCAATTTTGATTTTGGTGGATTCTGTAATTCTCTTAATCATATCCAAATCAATGAACAAAGAAAACTTTATCCAAGTCGTTTGGAATTGCGTGCAGACTGCTTTTTCCAGGTCGGTGAGTAATGATATTCTGTTCCAGCTATCAGCAAAAGTTGGCGTATTCTTCCACTTCTTTTTTAACATATAAGGTGACCTAAAGTGTTCATAGTACTTCAGTATTAACTTTGCAGGGGAATCCTAATGTAAAAACACAGCACGCAATACGTTTCCAAACTAATAGAATGTGCGAGACTGAAGACACCTTTGCAAACTTAGAAGGTAACGTGGGGGTCCCTGGGCACCCCAAACAAAACAACAGCTTGCTACAGGGATAAAACTCACTAAACTGGCAAACTGAGAACTCACTAAATATCATGATACAAAAACAGAAAGGTACCAAAGCAATGGTCAGGGTAGCCAACGTGGGAAATACAACAAGCGAGAAGAATCGTGGCGGTCCCACAGACCCCCGCGTTACCACTCCTGGGTTAAGGGGGAAGCATTACTACTAGGAGTTCTGTTAATAATAACAATTACAAAATATTTTAAAATTAGTGTCATGTCATAAAATTCGTATTTTTTCGAGTTGTGCCAGAGTTGTAGTCCATGAATGAAATATTAAGTTTATTCATTGTTTCTAGGCTTGCAGTTTGAACTGATGCTTCCGGGAGTTTCATTTTGAACAGCTCCAGCTAACGATAGCCTGTTCAGATAATCCGATAAGTGAATGTACATGAATGACCAAGTAGGTCCCCCCCCACACACACACACGCACGCACGCACGCACGCACGCACGCACGCACGCACACACACACACACACACACAAACACACACACACACACAAACACACACAAACACACACACACACACACACACACAAACAAACACACACACAAACACACACACAAACACACACACACACACAACACACACACACACACAAACACACACAAACACACCACACACACACACACAACACACACACACACACACACTCAGATGTATGTGTGTGTATGTGTGTATAATAAGGGTATCTCAAATAAAAATATTTTTGGGAACAGTGGGTATTTAAAAAGCTTCCTAAACAACCTAACAAATTGCGTTATTTCTTAGGAATAATCCTGTAAACTGACACGACAAACTATCTGCTTCTGCTAAGAATTTGGTTTAATACGTGCTGTTTCTGCAAAACACGCTAAACAATACTCTGTGGAACATTGACGTCGCGGCAATGATCTCCAGTACTCCGCGTAGAATTCTCGCAGACGAATATGTAATTCTGGCCGTAATTTTCCTGTTCCGTAGGCGAGGTATGCCACTCTCCCGAAGCCTTCAGATAACTCACGAAAACCTAGACGAAATTGGCGGCGGGTTGGGAAAATTTGTCTGGCTGTTTCTCATGCGTTGTAAGAAGCAGCTACGAACAATAAACACGTGTCTTTTTCTTTTGCAATTTATCGGTGTGTGGCGGTGGTAGATTCAAATTCTATCTACCCCGCGATAAAAGCTTCGACGTTGTTTTTCTGCTTGTATACACTGTCCCCTATTCAAATAATACCAATACAAATTGTCTTTCCTAGAGTCTTGTAACGCGTCTGCATGGATCGTTGTTGTGATCAAAGCAGACCTTTTTTGTGAATAAAACTTGCTTTTTAAACTTGAATTTAGGCGAGATTTAGCAGGTGGCAGTGCACTTTTAGGAAAAGAAAGAAAGAAAAAACTAGGTGCTAACACTGCATGTACTTTCTCGCCCGTACTTTCAAGCCAAGTTATACGACAAGTTCTACTCAAATTTTCGAAACATGAAATTATTTTAAAATTCATCATTAATGGAAAAAATCTCATTCTTCATAATTGCAATCGTAGGAAGATGCCGACATTTTTACTTTCCCGTGTACTATACATACGTTATGTAATGCTGTGCGAACGGCGGATTTTCGGCAGAAAAACTCTTATTACAGGGCCCTGGTAACGACAAAGTGGATAAACATAGTTGCTAAATTAAGAAAAAAAAATTCCTAACACATAGTGCAGCCAGAATCCCTATTTTGTGGGTCCAAAAAACCAATTGAAAGCAAAAAGTCCGTCCGTCTGTGAACAAAACGACTAGCGACGAAACCGTTCAGCCGATTTTCTCCAAAATTGATATTCCCAAATCGATCTGAATATTCTGGCGGCCCCTTGAATTTGAAACCAATATTTTAATTTTGGAGGGTACTTTACATGCAGGCCCTCGGACATATTAAAAAAATGGCACCAACAATTTTGACTAAATTTTGTTGTTGGATACTTTGAATGTCATTTAACAGAATGGCGTAGATCTCTTGTTGGTTGAAAACTCTGATTTTTCGAAAATTGAAAAAATCAAATTTATTTCGGTATATTCCTACAACTACAATTATGAAGATACAATTTTTTTCTTAATGAAATGTGTTCATAAAAACACATCTTCAAATAAGGTCATGTTCAATTTTTCAAAAACAAGTATTTTTTTCGAAAAATTGTGTCAAACAGACATTTCTTTATTTTCTTTAAACCATTTTTTCTTAAAAATCGCTTTTTTGGGGGGGGGGGGGTAAATAAAAATGGGACCTGAGATAGCATAAAGGAAGCTTAAGAGAATAGTGCAGGTTTCACAGGTTTTTCTTAATGAAATATGCTCATCAAAAATAGATCTTCAAATAAAGTCAGGTTGAATATTTTGAAAATATGAGAAGTTTTTCTAAAATTTCCTGACAAACATAATAGCACGCTCGGAATTGACTGCGCTTTGTTTTCATCGTTTTCTTACAACAACAATCTTAAAAATACAATTTTTTCTCAATTAAATGTATTTATCAAAATTACATCTTCAAATACGGCCATGCTTAATTTTTTCAAAATACAAGTAGTTTTTCTATAATTCTGTGACAAACATAATAGCCCAGTGTAAATTTATTGCGCTTCGTCAGCTGGATGCATCGAAAATTAGAATTTGCAATTTTGTGTATTATTTCTTTGTTAGTTTCTTACATTCGACCATTTGTTATACATTTACACATTAATATTTTAGAAATTTTTTATTTTGAAATATTTGAAATAAAAAGTAAAATTTTAATAGCTCTCAGAATAGCGACAATGCAGGGTCTGCAACAATGGAATTCACTTTGCGCTCATGAATATCTGTGAATTTCATGTCATTGTTGTGACCTGATGGAGCTGTATGAAAAGGAGTTATAATTGTCCAATTTATGTTGATATTTGCATGAAAATATTTAGTTTTCGCACCAAATGCTGTACCATTTGTAGTGAGTAGAGTATTTGTTGCGTGGTTTTAAAATACTCTTCTCTAGTCATGGCCCTATAGAATGCATTTCTATATTGTCCAGGTATCAGGCTTCTTTTTCCAATACAGGTTTACAAAACTTTTGTATTCTATTTTTGTGCAGTTGTAGAATTCACATAGTTCTGACAACATTGTGATGGAAACAGTAAGTTGTACGCTTCTTGGTTGAATTGGATGTTTTTAAATAATAGCTAAGATGTTAGTAGTGCATAAAGTGCAATATTTCAGTTGCACTAAATAGGTTTCCTCTAATACGGGACAGTAAGTGCTGTTGTAGCACCACTAGTTTTGGATTTTTGCAATTTTTGAAAAATCACTTTACAATGGAAAGAAGACTTGCACCATTCTCTTAAACCTCCTTCACACTATCCAACAAAAAAATTTAACAAAAACGATGGAGCCATGTCCCAGGGGCTCCATGTAAAGGCCCCTCCAAAGTTAAAATATTGGTTTCAAATGCAAGGGGCCGCATGATCTGACAGATCGATTGGGGAATGTCAATTTTGGAGAAAATCAACTAAACGGTTCAGCTGCTACCATTGTTGACAGACATTTTGTCGTCAAGCGATTTTTTGGTATCAAGGAACCACAAAACATGGATTCAGGCTCCACCAAACGTGATATTCGCCAATCGAACTGGCTGATGCTGTGGTCCCTTGAATTTGAACAGATATTTTAATTTTGGGAGGTACTTTACATGAAGCCCTTGGGACATTTTCAAAAAAGTAGGTCCATCGGTTTTTATTAAATTTTGTTTAGGATGGTGTTTTGTTTAGGAGGATGTTCAAGAGATGGTGCAGGTCTCATTTTCGATGAAAACCCTGATCATTCGAAAATTACAAAAATTCACAATGTTTTCTGTGTCGTCCTACAAATAGAATTATGAAGATTGAGATTTTTTCACTGACTGAAATCTGTTCCTTTAAGATAGATTTTGAAATAAGGTCGAGTACAATACAATAAAAAATTTGTGGTACATTTCATGAAATGTTGTGTGAAATATAGGCAATTTTAATTTTGTTTAAACCACTTTTTTTTTTTCCTCAAAAATAGCACCAACAATTTTGATTTAATTTTGACCTTGTACAGCATGTAGAACGCTTATGAGAATGGTGCAGGTCTCGTGTTCATTCAATATTCTGATTTTTGAAAATTGCAAAAAATTCAAATTTCTTTTCGGCGTCTTCCAGCAACATGACAACAATTATGAAGGTCAACATTTTTTCTTATCGAAATGTGTTCATAAAAAATCTGTCAAATAAGGTTCAATTTTTCGAAAATACGAGTTCTATTTGTGAAATTTTTAGTCAAACATAGGCAGTTTTTGTGTTCTTTAATCCAATTTTTCTTAAAAACGATACAAAATTTTTTGATTATATTTGGACCTTACGTACATATATGGCACTTAAGAGAATAGAGCTGATCTCATGTTTGTTGAAATTCCTGATTTTTGGTAAATTTTAAAAATTAACAATTTTTTGGCTTCTTCTTACAACTACAATTGTCAAGATATAATTTTTTTCTTAAAGAAATGTGTTCATCAAAAACAGATCATAAAGAAAGGCCATGTTGAATGTTTCGAAAATATGAGTATTTTTTTGTGTAATTTGGTGATGAACATAATTGCCCACTCCAAATTTCCTGTGGTTCATGTACGTAAGAGAGGTGATACCGGAAAGTTAGATGCTACGTAAGTTAAAATTGGTATGTTATTTCATATTTCTTTGTCCCTTTTGTGACATGTTCACAAATTAATCTTCCAGAAATTATTTAAAACCTATTTTAAATTGCGTTCATTAATTGAGTTAAAAGTTCAATGAACATTTAACATTAACACTCATTAGTACTCAATATAATATTTGCATTTAACAAACATAAACATTAGGTATTTGATATTATATTTGTATTGTTTATACATTAATATCAGTAACATTTTACTTTCCCCTGTACATACATATGTATGGAGTAATTTACATAGTATAGGGAAAGTTATGTAATGCTGCACAAAAAAACGTCAGATTATCTGCAGAAAAAAATGCCGAGTCCTGATAATGAAAAGGTGGATAAATCCAGATGCTACATTAAGGGATAAAAATCCCCTAACACATGATGTAGCCAGAATCCCTCTTTTGTGGGACCTTGATACCGAAAAACCAATTGAAAGCAAAACACATTGTCCGTCCGTCCATCTGTGAACACTACTAGTACCTAATCCATACATGGGACTTTTTTCAAATTGAAGAAACTCCTGTCAATCTCGCTTTTGAAATAGATTCTGTAAAATTTGTGGGTTCTTTACATGAAGCCTCCCAGACATTTTCAAAATTTTCTGAAAAACGGATCAAATTGTTTCTCTAAATTTCTTGTGAGAAAAGAGTAAAATACACTTATAAAGGTGACATAGGTCCGATTTTCATGATTAACTCTGAATTTTCGAAAATTGCAAAGGTTTGAATTATTTTCAGCATCTTCCTAAAACTACAAAATTAAAGATAGACATTTTTTACTTCAAATAAAATTTGGTCTCCATAGTGAGTTCTTTCTTTAAGATCATGCAATTTTTTAAAAAAAAATTTAGTCATTTTCGCACATTGCATGCAAAATGTGCAATTTTAAAAAATTACAAAAACGAGATTTTTCAAAAACATCTCGTTATTCATTTACTTATCATCACTAATTTTTTCTTTAAACTTTTAATCAGAATAGTGACTCATGTACTCAATGAGATGACATAAACGCCATTCTTTTGTTTTTTCAAAAATTACAAAAATGTAATTTTTTTGACTTGTCTCTTCCGTCGTTAATGTTTATGTTAGCGGCGATTTGTTGGGATTATTGTATTCATGAGTACATGTGCTTTAAATAACGTCAAGTAAAGTTTGTTGAAAACTCAACAATTTCCATTAAAAGTAGCTTAAAATTCTGCATTTTCAGAAATGCTCAAACGCCATTTTCTCAAAAATGGCTCCAAATTATTTTAATCAAACTTTTCGAACTGATAGTGCTAATTGCAATCTTTAATATGACATAAAGTTCAATATGGGGTATTTTTGTGTTTTTCAAAAAGTACACACAGGTAATTTTTTTGAAAGATCTCTCATACCATTAATATGCACATTTCCAGAAATTTGTAAACACTAGTGTATTTGTGAGTTGATGTACTTCAAAAGAGTTCTAATGATGTTTTGCGAAAACTCAAAAATTGCCTGAACTTCAAATTTCACATTTACAATACCGCTTAAATATTCTTAAACTGTTCTTTAATTTTCTTAAAATAAAATTTGTTCTACTATTAGGAAACCAAAAGTTAATAAAATGTTAAAGAAATATACACTGGGTGGTGATAGATGGCAACTTGCAGGAGAATGTGGGAAATCCAAATAACTTATTGAGACCAAACAAAATAGAAAACTAATACAGGAAAGTCTGTGCCATTCTGAAGCACCACTAGATTTTTCGTTCTTTAATTTTCTCCTATGTCCATATATTCATTGTAGCCTGAAGATAAGGAAAATATCCATGTCCTCGAAACATCGCAAAACAAACTTCGACTACCTAATGAAAAATAAACCTTTTTATGTTTAAAATTATGCGATTCTGAGTTATTTCAATTTTTTTTAAACTACTGTCTGACAAAAAATCTGGGGCCAAACTCAAAAAACTCAACATCAAATATGACTGAATTTAATAATGACAATTTACAGTTTCTCAACACTTCTTGCTCTCCCTGAAACATAGCAGTCTGCGACTTGTCTAGCTTTCCAAACAAAGTGCCCTTGTTGTGGTCATGTGGTTTGTGACTAAAACAGGTGATGCACAGAATGAGTAAAAATCGGACCATCAAAGTAAGCCAACTTTATTTTTCCACCATGGTGCACATGTAAAAACGATGCGAAATTCGAACTGTGCTGTTCGTCAATTGCCACAATGCTTCGCTATGCAAAAATTCCTTCCAAAAAGACTTTTCTGACGTGTCTGATCAAAAGGCAGATTTTTTTTTTTAAATATACATTTTAATACAAATTTACATATATTTATATTTCAAAATTATTTTCTTACTAGATATATTTTTAATACATCTTTTAGTTTTAATTTTATGAGCTATTAGCACTTTTAACAGGACATAGTTTGCATATCGTGGGAAATTAAATAAGTGTGGCGAGTCGTAATCATTTGCATCTCACAGCACTCTTAAGGTACAGAGAAAGGAGACAACTGAAATTATCATACTTTCTCAAAAGCAATATTTTTTGTTGAGAAAATTATGCAGTTCTAATATTATGTAATTTACTTTTGTCAAAATATTTGTTTATATTTTGCAACTAAATTTTCAGTTTCAGTTGTCTAACTCTCAGGTTCAAAACATATGATTATGAAAATTGTAACATTTTTTATGCTCACATGCCAATTAATCGATCTCACTTGTAAAACAGATAATGCAATGCACTAACTGGGGAAATAAAAATTCATAATCTATGATAAGTGAAACTTAAAAGTACTGAATTTATATTTCAGTCTGACCTTGTAATATAACTGTTAATGCCTTGGAAAATTAATGAAATGGCCACTAATCAAAACATTTTTTTCTTTCCTCATAATCAAAATTATACATATAAATGCAAAATAGAAAAATATAAAAGCAAGATCATTACATAACATGCCTCTATCTTCAGGTTTTTGCCGTGCAGTCCTATATCGTGAAGTCCCTCCAAATCGCTCCTGGAATTCTCTCCGTCGATTCAAGGAATCTTCAGCTCGTTGGCGCCTTCGTTTTTCTGAGTAAAAAAAGGGGAATAAAACAAATTACATCAATGTATTTAATGAATCTGACAACAGAAAGACTGATGAAGTAAAAAATCCAATGTTACATAATTTAAATTTTACACAAAATAAATTTCTTGAGAGCTATTTTACAACAATATTATTTCTGGTTACATCTCGTATAGTTTTTTAACAATACACTAATATAAAAAAGATTCCCAAAGGAGGTAGGAGAATAAGTTAAGCAAAACTGTCCCAGGAGCGAAAAAATTTGTGTTGAAAATCGTAATTGAAGTGGAGGAAAAAAAAAAAAAAAAAAAAAAAGCTTCTTACGTAAGTTTTAATTTTTTTAACCACATTATTCCTATCAACATTGATTTTAATAATTTTTGCAATTTTCTATAGCTGAAAAAGGTGTTTCGATAATTTTTTCAGGCAGTTTATATTCAATTTTGACCCTTACAGATTTTAACTAAAATGAACGAGTTTTTATATTTTATCCACCTTACCAGAATATTTTCATTATTTTGATTATTTAATAATAATCTTGTTTCTCTACATGACACATGTATTAAAATGCTCTGAAATTATGCAAATGTTCAATAAACAACATTTTCGAAGTAAGTGTGTACCATAAATGGAATTTCCTTTTGTTATAAAAACTTGCATCACTACAAAAACAAATATGAGCTTTGGAAGGAACATGAATTAGTTCAGTATTTGAAAATCACAAGAAACAATATTTTTATGTAGCAATGGTTCTCTGAAAATGCACATCAATTAATTCTATTTCCACATATCTTTAGCCTATTCTATGTAAGATGGATCATTGTAACTTGATTGAGACGATGGTTCTGATATTAATAGTGATTTTGACAGTTTCGACATGCAATGCTTTCTTCAGCTTTGTGAATCTTGCTATACGGAAGTAAATGATAAACAATCTACACCCTTCAATGTCTGAGGAAGATGTGATGTGTGTGACAGTTCGTCGTAGAAGTGGATGGTGCAGAGGAAGTGGATAATCCAATGGAAGTGGAAGAGGTTTTTGCATCTGATGACGTTAAAGCAGAAGACCCCAGTGTCAAATATTGCATGTTACAGGTATATGGTAAATCTGCACATTGCGATGTAGAGCCAAATGGCTAGTTTCCGAACTCTGCTGCCTAAATCAAAAACATGGGTGAGTGCATCATGTAGTGACTACTTAACACATATTTTAACAACAATACAAATAATATTTAACATTATTTGTAATATTGTTTTGTTTCATTTATAAACTCATATTACTTTTATTGAAAATCTTAATATGTTCAATATTCAAATTACAATAGGTTAAAATATTATTCTACAATTAAGTTTTTCGTTATTTATTTTTTGCTAATAAAGCTTTCTGAGCCCTGCTATATGGAAGTACAGTAAAACCCCTTTATAAGAGACACCTGGGGGAATGGAATTTTGTCTCTTATAAGCGGGAACTCTTATAAGTGGGAAATGCATTTTTGACGTGTTTAATGAGATGTTACCATATTTTTAGTGGATAAGTATAATTTGTACACTAATTTTAAACTTGAGGAAACATAAATTAGTTGATTCTAAGGCCCATTTAACCAGATCTATTGGGTGAACTTTATGACATTAAAAGCACAGGTGCTCATAAATGGGTGATATGAACAAATCGCCTCTAATGTAAATATTGACACGAGAGTTATAAAAAAATTACATTTGTGTAATTTTTGAAAAAACAAAAGAATAGAGCAAAATGATGTTAAGAGTCTTATAAAGTACCTTTATAACTATCTCTACCAAAAGTTTAAAGAAAAAATTTGGAGCCGTTTTTGAGAAAATCTTGTTTTTGTAAATGTTTATTATTTCCCTCAATATTACGTGAAAACTTTTTATTTAGTACAAAACGTTAATGAGACACCTAATAATAGAGAATAATTTTTATTATAAGAACAAATTTCTATCTTTAATTTTGTAGCTGTAGAAAAACACCGAAAAAACTGCAAACTTTTTCAATTATCGAAAATTTAGAGTTAACAGTGAAAATCCTAACAATGCCACTTCTATAAGTGAATTTCACTCTATTCTTACAAGAAATTTAAAGAAAAAATTTTGAGCCATTTTTGGAAAGATTTTGAAAATGTCCCACGGACTTCATGTACAGTACTCACAAAAATTTAGAATATTTTCAAAACGGCAGTTTCGAGCGGAAACAGATCGATCGCGGAATATTCATTTTGGAGAAAAAAAAACTAATAGTTTTGGCGCTAGTGTTATTCACGGACGGACGAAGGGAAGTTTTGAACGGAAAAAACAAATCTTTTTCGGTATCAGGGGATCCCAAAACATGAATTCTGTTAAAATCTCAAAGTCGATTTTCTGCAGCATTACATTACTTTCTGTATATTACGTATTTATTTATGTACGTATACGAGAAAGTAACAATTGGAAACACTGGTCAAAACACTAAAAGCAAAATACTGTGATTTATTCAACTCAGCGTCTGGCAGGTATCAGCTGCTGACGATTTCATCCAATCGGGAGCTTGAAAGTCACCATCGAGACGTCACTACCGACACAGAAGCTTCCGATTGGATGAAACCGTAAACAGCTGATACCTTCTAGAGGCACGGTTACAAAAGTCTCACTATAGGCGTCTTCCTTGTTGCCAAAAGACACGAAGCTTACTGAATGAGCATTCTTCACGAGAACTTCGCATATAACCCCCCCCCCCCCGCCGCCGCTGGCGCTGGTGTTGCGAACCCCTGCTCCAGCCTATTTTAAGCACGTGTCTCAACCCTTACCACGCTGAGGAAATTCCTGAGTCACCTGGAGGAAAATTCCACGCTTTGTCTCTTATAAGCGAGAAGAAACACATGGTGGGGAATAAAATCTTGTCCACTATACCCGGGAATCTCTTATAACGGGGTCTCTTAAAAGCGGGAAATAAATGCGTTGTTTATATACAACTGACCTCGGGACCGAGGATTTTGTCTCCTATTAGCGGGATTCCCTTATAATGGGGTCTCTTATAGCGGGGTTTTACTGTAGATGATAAACAATCTACACCCTTCAATGTGTCTGAGGAAGATGTGATGTGTGTGACTTTCTGTCATAGAAGTGGACACCTAGGCCATTCCACATTAAATCAACACAGTCATTTTACATCACCATCTCAGATGCAGATGACATTTGACACATACGTAGTATGAATGAAGAATAAGAAAACTAAAAATATTGAGTAAAATATTTCTACCCTTTGTGAAATACAGCCATGTAAAATTTTGATTGAATCTAAAATGGGGAGGTAAAATTTTAATTAAGTCTGTGTTGATTTAATGTGGAATGACCCACCTTAAACAGAACTACAAAAATTAATAAAACAAAACCTATTTTGAGAAAATAAATTTGAAACTATTACATTGTTTCATTTATATTGAGCTGTCGGGTGGAAATTGTAAGATAAAAGGCTGAAATTTTGGGAAAATGTAGGGACTTTACAGGCTAAAATTTGTATTTAGTCCTTTTTATTATCTCTATCAAAACACGAGATATTCTTAAGAAACAAAGGAAAATAACTATTTTTTTTGTATTTTTCTCTTCTTTTTTGTGAATTGTAATGGACAAAAACAGGCATAAATGCCTGAAAAAATTCTTGAAACAGCTTTATCTACAAAAAGTCACAAGAATAATTTAGGTCTATATTCATAGGCGCAATATGGTTAAAAAAATTAAAACTTCCGGTTCTATACTATGAAAGCTGTTTTTCTATACTTTGTAAGTAGTAAAGAGAAAGTAAAAAGGTATTTTTTTTGGTTTAATTTTTTTTTTAAATATAGAATTAAAGAGCATTACATTTAAATTGTAAACAAAGAATACCATCATTTTAATTTGGTATTGAATGTGTTCTATGAACATGCATAAATTGAGGTATTGACATTTTGATGGTGAATGTAAACAGTAGCTTAGAATTCGTCATTCAAAATTGGCACAGATCCCCTCCAAACCAGAGCTGCCAGCCTCATGGATCTCAAAAGCTGAAAAAAATTTCCATTCTATTCCACTAGAAATCTGGTCCTACTTCTGCAGGACACATGGCTTGGTGCCTAGAGTAAATTTTTATAATAAATCTCTCTGTGCCTAACGTCCATGTTTCATTGAATATTTTAGCACTTAATGTGCATTTGTAGGGACTACCAGTCTTGAGGCATAGCATTTTTGTGTGATCATCACTTGATTTGTCAAGGGTCTGTGTCTTATTTTTGTGCAGCACCAAGAGGGGAAAGTTATTGCAATATTATAGAATGTTCTGTTTTTAAACACACATAACCACATTCATTTTCCTGATTTTTTTTTTCATTATTATCAATAAATCTCCTGGGCTCCTGTAAGGTAAACCTGAAACTGAAATTGCTTTAGAGATCTTTGGTTTGACAGCCAAACTAAAATTCATTCAGTCCAATTAACAAGAATGAAATAATTATTTTAAAATCTGTTTGTTACTCAATTATCTTTCTTGTGATTATTGCTTGTTCTAAAGAAAAAGAAAAAAAGAAAAAAAGAAGAAGAGGGAAAAAAAGAAAGAAAGAAAAACAATAACAACAACAACAACCTACCATACCCCTTCCATTCAAAAAAATTCAAAATGAACCTACAGTTGACTGAGCAGTTGCTGTCATTTCAGCATTCCACACATTGAAAGGATGTTATCTCACAGGATTATATGTATGTACTGTATTCAAAGAGCTGAACAGTCACTGCCCATGAGTTAAAATGCCATTCACAGTGTTAAAAACAGGTTGAGTCAGAAGTTGCATACCAGACACTCACACTGACGTTGCAATCTCATCTCTCAGTAATGCATCACTAAATCAGTGCTGGGAATCCTCTTTATTGCATCAGAACCCTTCACGATAGAACTGCCCAAATTGAATCAACTAGATATTGTTGAATTTTCATTTCACTTTTAACAACTAACAAAACCCTAAAAACCCATTCACTAGAGAATCAGCATACATGCAAAAGCAATGCACAGTTTCACTGCCAACTTCATCCTACATCCAAATGGCACATTTCACCATGCACAGCCAAGATTAGCCAAGACTTGGTGAATGGAGTGCTGACTGAACTGCTTATAGCCAAGAAAAAGAATAGAGTATGAAATTCCCAGATGAGTTACTGTAACGGCACTGAGTTCTCAATTCAATGCAATAATATTGGGTAATCCTTTGTGATCTTCTTATTTCATGCATATTTTCCAGCTGCTTTTTACCATTACAGCTAAAATTTGAATATTTTTACTAATACTCAATTCTTCTCTAAAACACTGAAAATTTATTTTCATAATTTTGTTTGGTCACTGCCAAATTTATCAGTAACCCAGACATCTTGCCTCTGACCAATGACATCACTTTTCTTGCACAAATTACAATTTTAAAATTGAAAGACATAGCACACTCAAGTAGAACGAGTGTATATAATGATATACAGGGTGAGTCACGTAACTTTAGCACCTCCTGTAACTTTTGAACGGTTGAAGTTATTGCAATGCAGTTTTCACGGAAGTGCATGAGGGGAAGGGGCTAATAGATATGTGCATTAATTTCAATTTTATCACTTGTATTTTACGAGATTTTTAGGTAACTTTATTTTTTCAAATGAAACTATATATATTTTTTCAGTCCACCATGACGAGCGTAAAAAAGACGAATCCAATGATGTACATATTGTCATACATTAGATAAGCATTTTTTTGATTAATTTTGATTTTTGCGACTGGGGTTTAACGGACATTTTGAATAGTCTACCACACAAGGTCACCCAGCGCTCCACCAGCAACGCGCGCCCGGCCAAGGGAAGGGAGATTTGAAGATACGAAACATATTCCAAATATTCACAAAACCATTGCAGTTTTTTCCTGAACTGTGCTTTCCATCCTTCCGCATTTTCAGATTTTCGACTTTCTTTGATTGAAGGAATTAAAGAATGGAAAATAAGGATTTGTCATTAGTTTGTATCGTATTAAAATTGTTTATAACTTCAACTCCATTTAATGGGGTTTCATAAGATACGTATTAATGGGATCTTGAAACAAAGCACAATAAGAATAAATAATTAAAACTGTACAAAAAAATATTGCGTATTTTGAGCAACAATTTCAATGTTAATATGAATATAATAATAACTCTGGGATAGAAATAATCTTATTTCAATAAATACTACTTAAGACAAATCCGTATTTTCAATCCCTAAGAAACACAAAATATCTGAAAATGGATCAGGATGGAAAGGTGAGTTCAGGAAAAAATGCAACAGTTTTGTGAATATTTTTCGTATCCTCAAGTACTAAAATCCCTTCCCTTTCCCGACCCCGCGTTTGCTGGGGGGAGCGCTGCGTGACCTTGTGGGGCTGACAGTTACAACGAAAATATCCGTTAAACACTAGTCGCAAAAAAATCACAATTACTCAAAAAAATGCTTATCTAACATATGACAATATTTATATCGTTGGATTTGTCATTTTACGCTTGTCATGATAGACTGAAAAAATATGTATAGTCCCATTTGAAAAAACAAAGTTACCTCAAATATCTCGTAAAATACAAGTGATAAAAGAGAAATCAATACTCATATCAATTAGCCCCATTCCCTCATTCACTTCCGTGAAAACTGCATTGCAATATCTTCAACCGTTCAAAAGTTACAGGAGGTGCTAAAGTTACGTGACTCACCCTGTATAATGTGCAAGTGAAACTGGTTGGGAGGTATGGGAAGTGCAACCCAATCCAGTAGAAAAGAAATTAATGGTGAACTGAGAAACAGCCCAAATGGTTTTACAAACCCAATTTCCTTCTATATTTTAAATACGAGACAAAGAAAAATCATTACATGGTAACAACACAGAATGATAACAAATGCTTACTATGATAAGAGTATAATGCAAGAAGTTTGCAATTTCTTGCACTATAATGAGGAATTCTACACACATCTGTACAAGAATGTATTCTGTAAATGTATTATTTTGATTCCAAACTAAATCTTGTAAATTAGGAATGGAGATAATTGTCTGTGTTTGTTTCTAACTTACCTCGCTTTATTAATTCACGACCCTCTTCAACAAGATCCGCAGTGACTTCATCATCTCCTACAAATTGCTGAAAGCCTAATGCTGAGAGAATACGAGAACCAATGCTAAAGTAGGTGGCCAAGCAGAAGGCCAGTACAGCCATTGGGAAGTACACATTGAAGCCATCTGAGATAATTGAAATTACATCCATATGACCCATTACCTGCAAAAACCATAAGTTCCATTTAGAATTCACGTGAAATAATGTTCTGTAATATTATTTATATCTGTAATATATCTGTAATATTATTTCTGTAATATTATTTATTATTTTAGTTAGAATTTGCAACATATTGGAAAATATAAGTACCCTGCAAATAAAATAAATACATACAAAAAATCAATATTAAAAGAAAGTATACACCAAATGAAAAATTAGAGCAACAGGAGTATTTTTTGTGAAGAAAGAAACAGGGAGGGGGAGACTAACGATGGGCTTTGGGAGGCAGTTGTCCAAACTATGTTCCATTGATATGCAAGGGAATTGATACATTTATTGTCTCCGAGATCAAATAAATAAAAACTATACTTGAATCAACATGGTTATGAATTATTGTAGTGTGCATAGAAATGAAAAACATGTAAACTGATACATTTTATCTGAGAAATTGGTTGATAAAGATGGTTTTGATAAAAATGCAGATGGTAGGAATGTAAGATGTACACATAGTAAGAATAAGGACTTTAGGTTACACTTGGGAGTGCAAAAACTTGGACAGAATTCAAAGGGACCAACTAAAATAGTATGGTCATGTTCTCTGACTGAAGAAAGATGAACACAAAGACGGGAAAACTCGCAAAGTGGAAAGATGAAAATAAAAGACAACCACAGGTGATAATGAACGACATATGTATGTAGAGACACAGAAAAGGGAGTGATATATTTGGGATTGGGATAACATGGAGACCAGAATACAAGAAATCCTGAAGCTGTACATAATTTGTAAAGTAAATTAATCTCACATCTCACTTTGATCAATTGGGGCACGTAAAGTCAATAATGGGGACTGCAAAATTTCAGCATGAATGAAGTAACTAGAGTGATGTTCCCACAAAATTGAATGATTTAAACTTTTACTTATACAAACGCATATACATATTAATTAAATACCTGAGTGTAGTATGTTTCCATCGTTGACTGCTTTATGATGTGACTGTCCATATGAACAAGTCCCAAAAAATTGAGGCACATAGGCGGAGTAAGACGACACAACATCATTCCAGAGAAAATTAAAGAATATTCATCAGTTTGATGATGAGGTGCCAAGTAATATAAATTCAGTACTCTGATTTTTAAGACCGTTGAGTACGCACAATAACAGAGATATGCAATAATCATAGTGGAGAGAATCTACAAAGGAATACATTCATAAATTATAAATTACTTGCAATTAACCAATTAATAAGTAAAACATTTTTAAATGTGTCTATTTAAATGAAGTTTGTCTGCAAGTCTTCATTTTGTCATAAGAATAAATGCTCGAATTATCCATGCAATTGTTAATATGCAAATTACATTTTCTTCTACTTCACACAATAAATGCAAAAATTAAGGACAATTAATTTATATTCAATTTTTCCCCATTATCTGCAAAGTAATCACAAAATAGACATAAAGAATAAATTTGTTTTAGATTTAACACAGTATTTAATTATTCAAAAAATACAAATCAATTCAATAAAAACTTTTAGTAGAAACCTTCAGTGTTACAAAAAACATTCACTAAATCTACTCATCAGCAACATTCTTGCAGTTGGACTTATAAAGAAAATTATCAGAAATATTTCATTTAGTTATTTAACCCTTTGTTAGGCACGCCAGTTTTTGGAACGTGGTTAGGAGCGCTAGGTCCGTAGACCCATGCTACTTTTTTTTTTTTTTGGTTTCTAGAACATTCTATGGGTATTTTGGAGAAAATTTATTATCTACGTTGTCGGAGGAAGTGTTAGGATGGTATTTATTAAGAAATCAATTTCAGCTATTATTGTGTATTTTATGAATGATTCATTTTAAATTATGCTGTGGAAGAAGAAAAGAGAATATTGTGTAAATTAATATTGAACAACAAGTCATAATTATTTCTCAGACTTAATCACTAATATTAGAAGTGGTATTTACATTAAAACAGTTTTCATAAAAAAATGCATGTGTGTGTACAAATAAGAAATTACCACATTTTACACAAGCATATTTTGTGCAAAAATATTTTTTCTTTGTAGCAGACACACTTTTGTTGTTGTTGTTGTTGTTGTGTTTTTTTTGTTATGTTTTGTGGTTCTATAGGATTGTTTTTTGTTTGTTTGTTTTGTTTTGTTTCCTGTATTTAGTAAGCATTTGTTGAATTTCTATCAGAAGACTAGAAATCGTGAATCTTTGCAATTGTCTGAGTAATCAACCATGGAGTCATCAGCATTTTGGAGATCAAAAGAGAGAGCAATTTTTAAAACTATGTAGTGTGGAGAGAATATTACATTACTCTAACAGACACGAACAAAAGAAATATGCGCTAATGATTTTGCATGAGAGGAACAACCCAACGGCACCGATAAATTTTGCGAACTGCATCTTTTGGCACATGAGGTCTGGCAGTCCTGGCTCGTGCGCAGTCGGAAAGAGGAGCTATGTGACCTATCGCCCATCAGTTTATCTTGCGTCAACGTCGCCACCGGATGCAGAATTGTTCAACGTAGGATGTCACCAGATCTCATATTATTACACCAATGGCTCAGTGAGATACTGAGTTTTTAAAATGCAATAGGTATACTAGACTCCATGCATGCCTAACGAAGGGTTAAGTTTTAGCATCTTCATGTTCATTCCATTCAAATAAAGATCATTACAGCCACAATGAGTATAAAATTTCCCTGACTCATTCAGAATTTGCTAATGATTATTCTGGGGGTTTAAAACATTCAGTAAGCAATGGGAAAATGTTTATTACAAGTTTATTACACTGTTTTTTGCTTAAATTACTATAAAGTCTCCCCCGCCCCCCCAGCTTACACAGCACCTGTGTCACAAGATAAAAAATTGTGAACATTTTGAACAAATCTGCTTAGAAATTGTTTCAATAAAAACAGATTCAATAGATTCTATAGATTTTATAGAAAACATGACCTATAGACACAAATTTCAAAGTAAAGGTCAAAATATCGTTTTTGCTTCAAAACATTATTTCCCAAATACTCCAACTCAAAATTTAAGGAGATTCTGGGAGCTTATAGTAGCACTAAAGAACTCCAATTCCACCAATTTTTGGGCAAGGGAAATTCAGAACTTTCAAAGTTGTAGTACTTTGAAGTTGCAATTTTGATTTCTACGATATGTGAATTCCTTGCTTAATCATCACAACTTGAAAAGGAATATATTAATTTGACTTCTAGAACTTAATTATTAAAAATACATGAGTGGTTTCAATTTTTTTGGGTAGGTGATATGCAATAACATTTTCCTTCATCTTACTTTCTCCATATTTAGCAGGGTGCAATAATTGCATTTGTATCAATACTTATGTTTAGAACATTCATTGATTCAATCTTTTAAAAAAATCGGGTAATTTTAAATAATCAGCAGATTGTTGAGAATCGTTTTAATTTTTGGCAATAGTTAATACTGATGCTTCAGATGATAGTTATTGAATCTTTAAGGCATGTCTGAGACGTAGATTAGGAACAGATTGAGTGGGAAGCTAAGAGTCACAAGCGATAGTGACATTGACTTAATTCTCATCATTAATGTACTGATAGTTCATTTAGATCATTAGATCTTTTACTCATGTTTCTTTCCAAAATCATGGGAAATTGTGTGTGATACACAATTTGAAATTGTTTTTGTGAACAAAAAGTTACAAACCAATGTTCAAATAGACTGTTTCTAATTCTAGAGTAGCTTCACTTCTACAATGTATATAACAATCTCTTTTAGAAAATGTATAGACTTTTTTAAATTATCTTCAGCAGAACATGTAGAACTGGTGAACGCATTCTTGTAGTTAATACCATGGTAACAGCATTACCAGTAAAAAGTACATTTGTGATATTTTACAATACCCTTTAATTTTATAGCTCACATTCTCTTTTTTCCTAACGGTATCAAGATGACACACATTAGCTAATGAAAGTATCAGAGTTATCTCAGGCAGTAATTAGGAATTCACAAAAATGTTATTTTCATGAAAAATTTAATTAATGTTATTTTCTGTTTTACCACCATGAAGAACTTTAAATTCATCAACAGCATGACAAATAATGTTCAAGTAATGATTTTGCACAGAGTTCACATTCAGGAAAATCAAAATTTTAACTTTAAATTACTATAACTCTGATAGTTGTCAATTTCCCAAGCTAAAAATTAGAAAAACTGGAGTTCATTAGTTCCACTTGAAGCTCCAAAAATCTCAGTACATTCTGAGATGGAGAATTAGATAAATTATTCTTGGGAGAAAAAAATTATATTTGGATGTTTTCACTGAAATTCTAGACTATGTTTCTACTTAATATGTCTGTCTTATTTTTTCTATAAAATGAAGTGTCTACTATAATTTGATTAAGTGGGTTTCAATTTCTAAGCTTTGATTGAAATTTCTTTGATTTGATCGAAATTTTTATGATTTTTTAACTCGCAGCTCAAATGCTCTGTATTAACTGATATTTTAATTCACAACTAGTTCCAAGTTGATTTGTTCAAAATTTTCACAAGTTTTTACCTTGTGGCACAGGTGCTCTCCAAGCTGAGGGAAAACTGACTTCAGAGTAATTTAAGCAAAAAACAGGATAATAAACACCTAATAAACATTTTCTTCTCTCATACAATATTTTATGCCCTCAGAATATTTATTAGCAAAATTTAAACAGGTCATTTAATTTTTCATGGTGGTTTAATATGGTGGAAATTTTGGGTCAATTATTGCCGGGAAAACCCATATTTAGTTGACAAATTTTAAGTATAGCCAATTATGATCTGAAATATGGCTAAGCAATTTCATATTATTAATGCAATAAATTAATAATAACCTCAATTGTCTTGTAGTCATATCCTTCTCTAGCAAGGTTTATGAACTGTGCAAACAATGACAATACTGGCTTCTTGTTGAAAAATGTTACTTCAGACCAAACAACAGCAGCAGACAAAACACCAGCAGCAATTGCAGCTAATTTTAATATGTAAGACTGCACTACACACCGCCAATACCATTCTGTAATAAGAAAGAAAAAAGTGCTTTTGACTCAGAAACAAAAACGATTAATTTTCAAATTATTAGAATTGGGGAAAGTGAAGTCAATGAAGTGAATCAACCCCTGTATTCTAACAAATAACTTATAAGAATATCTCCTTAAGGAAAGAGTAAACTGTTCAAACTGGAATGTTATGTTAAATCGATATATTGAATGTAGATGAGTACTTTGCATTGTACTCTGCTTGACGCAACCCAAATAACATTAATGCTTTGCTCTACCTTGCAGCGACCTTCAGCAATTATGATGCCACATTAATATTAGCAAGGATCCACAGGGAAAGGAAGAAGAAAAAAAGGAAAAAGGATAAAGAGGAGAGAAGAAAAAGAGGAGTAGGAGAAAGCAAAGAATAAATCACGAGAACTCGAAAGAAAGGCGAGAAAAGAAAGATGAGGAAGAAGAAAAAAGAGGAGAGAGGAAGAAGAAGACAATGAGCAGGAGGAGAAAAAAGATGAAGAGGAGGACGTATTCACCTAATAAAACATGTACTATTCGCACAATTTTTCTTGATACTCCACAGCGGGGGATGTGAGGGGAGGCGGGTTCTGTTTATGTCACGGAAGTGCAGTGCTGTCAACATCCACAAAAAACTCAGTGTAAAAGCACATCTTGGACTAGATAGCAATGAGAAACAACTCAGTGTTGTTGTTTTTTTCTAAAGAAATAATTAATAATTGTAGAAATTATTGAGTAACAAGGAGCGCAGTACGCAGAGGTCATTAGAAAGAGAAAACTGAGAAGTCTGAATTGTAAAGGAAGAAGGTAAGCAGCACTGCAAACTGAGCCATGACGTTCCAAGTAGAGCTCATGTTTTCTGACGAGCCGTGCTGTGCAGGGCTAAGCGAGAACTAGGAAGCTGGAGGATCAAGAAGAAGCGCGAGCTTAGTATTTTGCATATCCTTTTCTCTCTTATGAAGCCAAGCATAGCAGGGCTTCAGAGCTAGTAACGTGAATCATTCTGAAGAGAATACTACTAGGATGTTTGCAAAACACTCACTTATACCTTATTTGTTTTCATAGTTAGGACTGAATTACAGCTCTTACCAAGACCAGGAGTAATAAAAACCCGCAGCCAGCTTGCTCTATCAGGCTGAAAGGTGGGTTTATAATGCCGATCATGGCTAACTTGATTACGAACTACATCTTCCAATACCAGAATATCATCCACCAGTAAGCTCCACTGAGTCTCAGTTCGGTGAGCAGTTTGTAGAGCCTTGATGACCTAAAGCAAATACACCTCCTTCACATGAACTTCGTTCTATTCCTGTTAATTTACAATAACCATCACATGGAAATTATACATATTAACCTTCCTCTGGTTGCACCCTGATTTGTAACACCACCAGTTGTGCATTGCGCTCTGAACAATACTGGATTTCCAAAATTATTTATTCACTCTCATTGTTAGAATCTATATGTTAAGGTATTTGTGTATTTTCATCTACTGAATGTTTAAAAATATCTTTGCATAAAACAAAATTTTATAACAAAGCAGAAAAGATGATGTTCAAATCTAAATCGCATATTTTATTTGTACTTATTTAGCATATTACATTTCACGACAATATTTGAGTCCACTACATTTAGAATTTTCAGTGTTTATGAAAATGTATCATTCTGGTTTCGATTTTGAATTTTATCTTCATGTGGACACATCTTTTAGCAAACACTATCACATACACTGTGAGCTATCAATGTTATTGCATACAATTTTCTTCATTGTATGATTCCCAGAAGTATAACTTTGACAAGCATTGCACATCACTGTTGTTCTGTATTTTATTTTCAGTCACATAAAAAGTAACTCAGGGTGCTTCTTTCTTGGTAGGACAGAAGTGAATGGAATAGATTTGCTACTCTGAAAAAATGTGCACTGATATCTTGATGGCAGGAAGTATTTCATATCAAGAGGGAGGCTAGAAATCTTACATTTGGTCAACGTGATCTTTTATTAAATCACAGCCTAATGTTTTCAGATAAACTTGGTGAAATAAGTGTAAAGCTAAATTTCTCACCAACTAAAATTTAAACACAAGACCAGTCATGCAAAGTATTCCATACCACAGATACACCAAGTGTCAAAAATGTGCATTGCTGGCAATAGGACAGTGATCTGGCTTTCGTAATTCAAGGAACAGATAGTGAGAAAGGTATCAGGAATACGCAGACCTGAGGAAAGACAATATCTTCGCCAAAGAGTGTCCAAATGTGAAATTCCCAATCTGTTTTACTCAGGACAATGCCGCAACCGGAGGAAGGTTAAACACTGACAAGGGAATGCTTAACTTTGTCATGATGAAACCCTACCTCAGTCAAAATTAATGCTTTTGTCGCCTCTGGCCAAATGTTTACAAATACTTTCAGTGGTGTCTTGCGAATGAGCACGGCAATAATGTCATCACATTCATTTCAAGATTAAAACTTTATTCACTGTGTGTTCTACGAAAATGTGAGTGAATAATGATTTAAATACATTTTTCTTGTACCATGAACATACAATAAAAGAAGAAGATTCGCATAAATCAATTTCACTTACTGGTTCTGTAATATGGCAGCCGTATTGTGTAGGTGTCACATAGGATGCAGGTCTTTCATCGTCATACTGAGCAACATACCATGCACATCTAATGAGGTTCCTAAATCTTGGAGATGAAAATTGGTAATGGATGAGTGATTGTAATTTTAAGATACTATCCCTTTGGTGTATATGAAAATCTGCTCACCATGAAACATTTATTTTCTCTGTAATTTTGCGATAAAGAGATTTCTGTTGACGTAAGTTAGTCAAATTACACACTGCAGCCGTTCTTAAGAAAAGTCTCCTAATCGCTTCTGCATTGGATATTTCGCGCTCCTACTGTTGATCTCATTTCAGTCACTCGCAAAGGGGAAGGGGACCCCGAACCTTGGTCCATGGCAGTGAGCCGAGGCGAGGGACAGCGCTGACACCGTTGTTTCACACAACACTGATGCATCCGTGCAAAGGGTTTCCCAGTATTTTGACTGGTGTGCCAAACGAAAAATCATCAGTTTTCATTTTTTTTTTTTTTTTTCCCAGACAACTTAAACAGCTAAAAATGTACGAGCAGCCTTTAAATAATATTTACTTCAAGTTAAAAAAATATCAGGTACGCTTTCCACATGACAAAGTTTACCATTCCCTTGTGAGAAGCAAAATATTGCTCCTTGCATGATTATACCTGTCTGTGAAGGCGAATAAGTGCTTTCTCTGATGGAGCGTCTGTTGGAGTATCATCAGGTAGCTGACGACGGTTCATTCGCTCTCTGAGTTCAACAGGCACTTTCTGCAAAATGGTCTCAAGATTTCGGTGTAATGGATGACCTGGCCCTACAGCCATAGATGCAGCCTGCAGCGACTGAAGATGGAATTGGAACAAGATATATTGTTTAATATTAATTAAATTAAGATAGTTAAATTTAAATTACACATTAAAATTCCTATCCATTCAAGAAAGTAAATTCAACTTCATTCTAAATTCATGTTATTAATTTTATGAAGAAAATTTGCCAAACTCACTAAGAAACATGATTAGCCACCCTATGACTCTCAAACTCTTCTCATCACATTTACTCCTATACTGATGGAATAGCATGCAAGCAGTAGCAATAAGGGATGGAGAAAATATGCGTTCATTTATGACTGATAAATTACTGTAAATTTGGGCAATAAAAGATAAAATGAGTTTATGATTGACAAAAAGCATAGAATTCTCTGAACTTGAGTGCAAACCTTACAAAAAGTGAGAGAGAGTCAGTTTTTAATTGTAGATTAGAACAATTTGAGAAAACACCCTCGAGTTCCATTTTCCTTTGCAAAATACATACATCCACCAAGAGACCTCAGAAATAGTTCTACATTACTGTTTGAAACTCTTCATTCAATTAAAAATAATGTATGGACAACAATTTGAAGGAATTAGAGGTATTTTATAATATCTTAAAAATCAATTTAAAGCACTTAGCACAATGATTTAATAATAATACTCATTAATAATATTTAAGAAGATCACGATATATTCTCCCTCAATGCAGATCATACAATAATTATAAAATGAGATTTTAATGAGAAGTGACAAAATTTTACGATATTTTATAACATTTTAAAAAATAAATATGCCAATGAGATTAAATGCTAATATTTGGACTTAAATTCCCATTAAAATCCAATTTATTCTCATTAAAAATGCTCTTAGTCATTTTGAAAAATTAAATAATGATAAGGTAAAAATGTGACATCTTAACAATCTGCATTTTGCGATGAAATATCAACCACACATCAGTGACTGTACATTAAATAATTATTTGTAATATTTATACATTGCAATCAGTTACTGAAAAAATATAAATGTAAATAAATCTATACATAATATTTCAAAAACACAAAACCATCAAACCATCCACCATCAAAAAAAACAAAACTTCATGGCACATGAGTCTGAAACAGATCCTTATTAGTTTCAGGAACATATTGCTAATGGTACAACCGTTACCTGTTGCCATTATTAGACATTTTGTGAATTTAAATTCATGTTTAATAATATTCTATTGGAGGTCATCCATAAATTACATAATGCTAACGGGGGAGGGAAAGAATCTGAGGCAGCATTACGCTGTGTTACATAGATAGGGAAGTGCGTTACAAAGGGGAGGATTTGTAAACAAGGAGGTAGGGAAGCATCATATATACAATAGTTTGGAAATCGAGGTCAACCGCATGTGGGACACAGGTCATCCCAATAAGTTATTGGATCTCTGGGATTTGTTCTGGTAAATTTGAGGAAGAATTTGGTTAAACACCCAGGTTATTCAAGACTGCGAAATGCATGACATTGGGAACAGCCCACATTTTGCACAAAGTAGTGTAGAGGCACCGACAGTCCCTAGATCTGCTTCTTAGAAGTTTGCAACCACCTGGAGTCGATTATATATTCAACCAACTCATAATATCTTTAATTGTGAAGTAGGGGAACAATAATAATAATGATCGTAATAATAATAATATAAGTTAGCGTACAATGCAGGCTCAGGGGGTGCATCGAAGTTGTTTGGAGATCACTTCAAGTAATTTTTGTGGGAGAATGTAATTTCTAACATATTGATAAATCACTGTTGTTTAAAGTTTCACTTCAAACTGTTTTAAGGGGCCGTCCATAAATTACATAACACAAATTTCGAGTATTTTCAATACCCGAAAGTATTGAAATAGAAAATACTCCTTTCCAAACACAATCCCATAACAAAATAAAGATGGTCACACGTTCATGACTAGCTCATGAATGTGGTTGGACTAAATTTCAGCTCCATCATTAAAAAATGTGGATTTGAACTTAATTGACAAGTTCAAATCCACATTAAAGAATAAGCATTAGCATTTGTCCCAACCCAGATTGGCTGTTACTAAGAGATATCATCTAAATGCCCCAAATATCTTCCAAAATAAATGCATTATTCATACAAAAAAAGACTGACATCACAACAATACACTGATAGAATATTCTACAAGTTTCAAGTAAAATATTTCGTCCTTTTATTTCTTATTCCACCAATTTTAATTGCCTTTTTGTTACTATTTAAAACATTTTAACCCTTTTGTGACCGATTTAATTTTTTTGCTGAATTTTGAAACAAAACTTTGTACATAGGTTAGTTTTTAGTTACTATTCAATATTGATTACTGAAAATTGTTGTTAATGGTTAGTGTTTTAGAAACTGTTAGTGGGACATATTTCTCCCATTGAACCCTATAGGTATGATGGATCATAATAATACAGAGGAGAAAATTAATTTTTTTTTCTCAAATTTTCATTATAAACAACGCAATAATCAAGAAGTAATAATAATTACATCTATTTTTAAAAATTGGAAATGGAGGATCAATACAATGTGTTACTTTGCATTCTTGGCACATGGTATCTGTTCCTTTCTCCTACTGCTGTCTTGTAACTACAAAAAATACGCATCGTCATAAATATGGAAAGATTTCAAATTAATTTAGGATGTAATCTCATGAATTAAATAATAAAAAAAGATATATTAAAACGACATAAAAATCGCAGAAAAAAAAGAAAACTTTCCAAACGGGGGAATTTTTTGAAACAGCGAAAAGGCAAAAAATTTGCAAAATCACTTGTAAGCCCCGCATTTGAAAAAAAATTAATTTTAACAGCAATGTATTTAACTAAATAATTCAAAACAAACAAAAATAAACCTTACAACAAAATAAAACGCCCAGAAAAAATAAAACTGTCCAAAACGAGGGATGCAATTTGCACCTTCCTGTAACAATGACAATAAATCGCACAATTCTTGGAATCCCTCGTAACTGAGCATTAGAACGCTGTGCACACACTTTCCACAAGATTGCAGAATGAACCAGTAGAGGATTATATGTACCCCTGTGAACTTCTCGAGAAATATGTTTAGTGGGACACTGGTCACGAAAGGGTTAAAACTATTTAAAACAAAATAAATGTGTGCAAAACTTGTGGACTCTGCAGGTTTGATAACAAAACCCATTTGCTTTTAATCATGAGAACTAAAAGGAAGTTCAACAAAGGTGGTGAAGGTATACACAAAAAATGTCAGCAAGTGAAAGAACACAGTATCACATGGTAGATTAAGAAACCATTATTAGCCAATGTGAACCAAGCTTTTAATTTCAAACATGTGAAACTGTCAAGTATGAAGACTGTAACTACAGTTCATCTTTATTACCCTTATCTACATTAACATCACCCTTGCAATCAGTACACTGACGACAATTTTCCACAATTGTGTTATAAATAGAGACAGGAAAAATATGTAGTATGAAACGTCAAAATATGTACATAAATATGTATTCAAAACAGTAAGAATATGTAATAAATGTGTATAATATGTAATACTAAAATTCACTAATTATAAAATACATTTACATTATACAAAATTACATTGATAACAAATTTCCTAAACAAAATTTAAAAATAATACAAACGTCTTAAAAATCATTTAGAGAGCATGATTTGATGCACACTTTGTACGATGACCATAGAAATTTCCCATCAGTAGTAAAAGCTTCATATTATACAGAACCGTAGTTTTGTAGCCAGATTTGATGCAATAGAAGACATCGTACAAACTGGCGATATCTTCCGCAGCAAACAATCACTGCAGCGTGAAGCACTCTCATTGTAGTCTTACATGTCAGCTATTACCAACGTTTCTTCCAAATTAAGGTTAATAATCACGAATCGCGGTGCCAATGATACATTTCACACCTAAAGGTGAAAATGATCTGTCATTGACGCGCATTTCCTGCCATTGGGATAACTGAAGCAGGCGCTCTGGATTGTGAGAACATCACGTGTCTTCACGTAGGATATCTGGAGTAGACAGCATGCAGTAATAAAGAAAAGAAAAAATGCTGATTTTTTTGAAAATATTTCTCTTCTTAGAAATATACACTAAAATGGAAGAAAATTGATAGAATAAAGAAATATTTTGTCATAATACCAAAATATGTAATATAGTACCAATATGTAAAAATATGTAAGGAAAAAAATGATATTGTGTTAAGATGGCGACGATTCGCCAAGATCACAAATTTGAGAACGGTAAGTAGAAAGGAAAAAAATATGTAATTACATAAAAATCCGGTCTCTAGTTATAAAGCATTATATAGTGGAATTCCAAATGGGCACAAAAATAAAATTATATTTTTCAATTAGCATTGGTAAGTAATTCCCCCCACATACACTCTAAAAAAAGGGAAGAAAAACTAAAAAAACAGCGAGAATCTCAAATGAGAATTTGAGGTTGGTTGTGAATTTATATTTCAATACCAAGCATAAATATTAAATTTTTGCAGATACAATGAAATGATTTGGATAATATAAACATACACAATACACCAAGGGCAATACATCATTAATTAACAATCATGAATTTTGTAACTAATATCTCTCTCTCTCTCTTCACCCAAGACATCACTTTGACTTGTCACACACGACTGTAATTGTATTTGAGACTCAATAAATTATTATTATTATTATTATTATTATTATTTTGCTAGCTTCTTGTCTTCAACACAGGTTTAACCACCATCCTACACTCCAAACAGTCGTTAGTAGGGAGAGGATTATTGTACCCTAAAAAATCTTGAAATATGCTTTTACAAAATGCATTTAGGACCTAAAAATTCTGAAATATGCACTTCAATATGCAATTAAAATTAACAATATTTCATTTCTTGAATACACCTTTCTTAATAAAATTTAGGAGCAGCACGTTTGAAATAAAAAGAGATATTTTTATGCAAACATAATATAACATAGCTTACTTCATGGGAGAAATAACTGAAGTAAATATGCACCTTAGTGAAGTATATTGTATGTCTTGTTTCATGTTTTCTGTATGGTTTAAAAAAATCATATCGAGAAATATCCTACATATGCACAAGTATTTTATCAACTCTAGAAAAGAAAGGGAAAAAAAAACCAAAAAACTATGACATGCTCTTTCTAATCAATGATAGCTCACAAATAGATTCTATGAAAACACGAAATGTTTTACAGATAAGTCTCTATATTAATAAAATATGCAAAATATGCTCTTAGAATTACAGAAATATCTACTAACAGGAAAAACTGGCCACACATGCACTAACATATTTATCTACATAGCATCAAATTCTAACAAAATGTCAAGAAATTTCACTTAGCTATGCCCTTAAGCAACAGAAAAAAGTGTGCATCATAGAAATCCACACCCTAGTCATTAGTTTGACTGAAGTGCTTGGTCAACGTTAGCCAAAATACAAAATGAGAAAGGTTTCTTAATCTATTATGCGATGTTACTGCAAACTAGAGTAAGCTTTCAGTTGCTGACATTTGACATATATTTCTCCACCACCTTAATTGAATCTCCTCCTACAATTTCATGCTTAACTATTTATGATTTTTTCTTGCTAGTCTTTAGACAATAATTCAGGTTCCTAGTTCCTACTTCTGCCATGAAGAATATTTACTTCTCATTTTTCTTTCACAAAATCTGTTTCATAAATACAAGAGAAACTCATTTATCCATTTAGAATGATATAACTACTAGAGTAATTCTAAAACTGCTGCTTGAGGAAATGATACACAACTCAAACTTCTCCTTACCTCCAAAACTTCATCCACGTTTTCCTCTGCTTCACATTTATCTGAACTAAGCTTTGCTGCTTTAAAGTAACTATAGTTTAATAAGTAAGCACGCTTGCTAGAATTCCACAATGACCTTGGCACTTCAACCAGAGCATATCCCAACAAAAGCACCAGCAGGAAGAGACCCCACGTATTACTAGCAGATGATGCAATGGCTTTCAATTTGGGTCTAAAAGAAAATTCACTTATTAAAAATGTAGTCTATAAGAGTTCACAAAACTGTTCCTAATAAATGAATTCAATAAAGATAGATCTAAAACAGATATTTACCAAATTTCATTACATATACAAAAAAAATTTTAACTTTTGTGCAATCATATTCCTTCAGTCTCCATAATTGCACACAAAAACTAATGTCAAACCATCAAAAACTGATCTAGAGGAATTACTATGAAACAATTTTCAATTTAACTCAATTTTTGAATTGAAATGATATCTCTACATACATTAGTAACACTGTTACAAAATCTTACTCATCAAGGTCAATTCCTGGCTTCACAGCAATGTATATAAGCAAGATTCCACAAATAAATAAGTATGATCCGTAATAAATAGCATTGTCAATAAGAGCTGATTTTAGTTTTCCTCTAATAGTAAAATCTCCTGCCTTGATATATGATTGCATTAATGGCAATACCAACCTGAAAATAAACATCATATTTTCATTCCTTGTTGTTAAACTAATATATTCTAACTGTAATACCATCTACACTCTAAACTAAAATATCATATTATGATAAAAATTCTTAATGATATTTAATTCTTAATGATAATTAACGTTATATATAGTTTTTACTGTTTTTTGACAAATAAACAAATAATAGCATGTGTTCCTCAATTACAGAATTACTCTTGAACCATATGGAAATCTAACACAATTAACAATTTGATGTTATCCTTTACCAAGTGAGGCATTGTGAAGTCCAGTATACAACACGCCACAAATGTAAATATACATCATCTTGTACATAACTCCATGGTTTCTGACAAATAGTTTCATCTGGAGCAGAATGACTGTTATTTGGAATTACTAGACTATGATTCGAACTTGAATTTTCATTGCTGTTTCCTGGAGGAAGATCTTTTAAACAGGTACGATACACAGTCTGGAAAATAAATACATTACATTAAATAAATACATACATATATTCTGTTGAACAGGAAAATAAACACATGAGATTTTGTACTTACAGATGATACATCCAGTGGCAAAACGAATATTATTAGGAATGAGAAATACCAAGCAACAAGAACTGCTATGGTTACTACAATGTGGTGTTTCATCCAATTTCCATATCTATACAAGACACTAGCTGCCACACAAAATGTCACTATGACATCTGTGAGTAATGGACCAAACGACATATTCCCTTCAACTATCTGGTCCTCTTATTATAATCCAAAATAATTTTTAGGGTACATTATTCACATTTCCTTCATTAATCTGTTCCAGTCTCTGCTGTTTCAACTTGTCTTCTGCATCTTTTTGCATCTTCTCCAGTTTCTCCAAAGTCACAGACTTCAATGGCATTAACTTCGGCTTACAAAGAATGTACTGTGGTAAATCCTCATGATAAATCATTCCACTATTAGGAATGAAATCTTTCAAAACGGGAGTCTGATCTTTCGACATTGTCAGCTGTTATATCGCACATGTCATAGCACCTGGAAAGTTCAAATGTACTAATAAGTGACACTTGTAAGAAAGCAACTAATTAATAATTCATTCATCGCAACCTAACTAACAATTTGAGATAGCAGTAGATTGTGTAGCGAAAGCCGTGAGCACGTACTATACGAGTAGCAGTGCTTTTGTTTTGCAAATGCGAAGTCGACTAACCATCAAAAGGATAAGAGTGGCCGCACCCAGCCCATTACAGAATTCTTGGTTCTAGCATTATTACTTTACTAGAACAGTCCCAAATTGACACCCACTTCTGTAATGACTGTTCTCCACTATCCTTCTAACTCGCTACCAGCTCGCTACAAGCACTATACGTATATACCAATACACGTTTGCTCTTGCGCAAATCCAATAGAACGAAAAAACTGAATAACACTTCCCGAAATCCTTAGACGTAGAAGAAAGTCGTGCCACAATTGCGTGAGGTCGAAACATTCATGGGGGAAATTCAAATGTGAGGGAGAAATAATTAAAAAAGTTCATTTTCGAACATCAAATTAACTGTAACAGCCAATATACATTTTCGGGTTAGATGTAAGTACTGGAACCAGAAACTTCAATTTCCTCCATGCCGTTATTGCTTGTGAATCTTGGGGGCCCTTCTGTCCCTTAATCTCGATGAATATGTTGTACTCACCACAATTTGTTATGTAATGGTAAATCATAAAATTCCAACCGACCCAATCATATGGAGGGAAAAAAAAACAAAAAACTTTAGGTAGTACGTGTTCTTTTGAGACGGGATAAAGGGAAGCAGTATTATAATGTGATAGATGTGCCGGGGTGGCATTGAGCTGACGTAGGCAGGATACGAGCAAACAATTCTTAAGTAATTTCCGTCACAAAAGAAGCAAATTATAATTACCACAACAGTATACTAATCGTTTCAGTAATCAAGAATCCAAAACCAACGTGGATACCTCTTTTTGATCACTAAAATTTCACAATGAAATAAGGAAGTTATTCTAAACATTATCCATATCAGGAATTTTAAGGAATATCATAATATAGAATTTTCGAGAAAAAATAGATTTATTTTGATTCGTAATTTAATTGGAACTGTCTCATCTGGTAAAATGAAACCAAATTGTGCTTTAAGGGAAACCTCACGTGACCACTGCTTTTATTGTAGTACTACCACAAAGAGTAGGAACTATCAGACAGTACCATTTGTACTATCAGAAGGTAGAGGCTTCAACTCCCAGAAGTAATAAATGATATTTTGCTCAGAAGAACGAGATTTGCATGTGCTGTTGATTAATTCTGGGATGTCTCATGGGAATCTTACCACATCTCTTCAAAGTTTGTTCTGTCCCTTTATTAGATAAAATGTTTAATAAAAGAACACCAGGTTTTCTGTTAGATGTAAATTTATTAATCACTCATTTTAATAAGAATGAATGAAAAACAAACAATAAAAAATATTTCAAAATTCAATCAAATTAATTTATTTTAATGCACAAAAATATTGTTACATTTGTGTACAGAATTAATAAAGTTTATGAAAGAACATTTTTAAACTGCAAAAAATATTTCTCGATTATTGAGATTTTGCACGTTGCGACAGTTCCTTTGAATGTGTAGTGCTTTGCTATCTAGTAGTTCTCTAAATCCCAATATCTGTAAACAATATTTATGTTAACAAAATGGTTAATTTTACTTCAAAGATAAGGCACATTTTCAGAGTATTATGCATTATTTTAAATGAATGCCATACAACTTACAAATAATGTCTAAGAATGTAGTATTAATGCATAAACAATCTGTGTTTCAATTTATTGACATTATTTGTTTCCAAAGGAAGATAATATTTTAAAATATAAATTCTAAAGACTTAGCAGCAAAACTTAATAATATTGTCTTTACCATGTTCTTGATTAGGCTATAGCTTATTCATCTGTTCTTCATTAAAGCTCAGTAGTATTCTGTTACTTAACCAATATTATGTTTGGGCATGAGAAAAATAAATTTTTCAGGTTGATACTTATGTGTAGTATTTTTCAAGAGAAAACAACTTGCCTGAGAAGCTGAAACAGCTATTGGATTTGGATACAAAATCCATGTGACTGTTTTGCTCTTCAAAGGAGTAGTAAGTGAGCCAGGATAAGTATAATATCCATATTGCCGATTATGTTTTAGCCAGGAGAAGCAGTTTGATGAAATTTCTGTTACAGATTCATGTTGACAAATCTTTTTTAGATTATCTGATATTGGCAAAAAGTCTTTATTTTCTATGTCTGAAACCTGAAATACACATTTTGTGTTTTAACTTCGTGAATTGTATGGAAAATCAGATTTTTCTGTTTATGAGCAGTAACCTCTCACCTGAAAGAAAAAGGGAGGGAACTTATCTTGGATTGTTGTTTTCTGTTCTCTTTAAGTACATAGGAAAAAAACAACAACAAACTTTTGATGGGTTTTACATGAATCCAAGGTTGTCAATGAATTTTTTAAATCAAAAATGTAAATACCCTAAATCTTCATCCAAGTTGATATCATAACTTCATTTTATCATCATATCATCATTTTAACTTGCAACTTATGTCTGGGATCATCTGTTCTTGTTTTAGCAATTTGGCAATTGCATATCTTAGCTTCCTTTCAAAACAATCATTGCTGGCAGACAGCAGAGAAGGAAGTGAGTATCAGGCCATAAATTGCAGCACTTACTTTTTCTTACAATTTACAACTTACTTTCTCTGTGTTTTCCCCTTTCAAGAGTTGAGGTGGATGGTTCATATGCTGGAATCTTTTCACACTGCGCAGGGTGAGTGGGGTGAGCATTGATATGAACAGGCAAAGAAAACGTCTTTTTATGTGATTGTGACCAGTATGCTTAAGCAACAAAACGGTAGTACTGAAGGCACGCGGGGAGAAGTTTTCACTGCCTTATTGATTTATTACCAGCAATGTAACTATAATCATTATTTAATGAAAGCTATCTCAAAGCTCTTCATTATTTATAAAAACAATGACAACAACAATAATAATAATTATTATTATAAAAATAATAATAATTATAATAATAATAATAATAAGTTATTCTTGTTATTTTTTTATTAAGAATATTCTAATTTTTTTAATTTGCATTAATTTTTTGTTTAATATTAATAATAATTTTTTATTATTATGGAACCTAATAATGCAAATTAAACAAATAAGAAAAATCTTAATAAAATTAATAACAAATATTAATAAATATAAATTAATAATCATTGAAAATAATTAATAAAAATAATAAAAAATGATTCCTTAAAATGGTTATAAACTGACCTGAGATTAAATGCTGGAAGTGACTACCATTTACAGAGAGAGAGAGACATTTACTCTTATCAGTGTAGTGGCTGTAAAATGTTGAAGGGTAACAAGAACAGAATAAGTACTTTCTCTTTCTTCCAACTAAAATTAGCCACATTCCCCCTGCCCAAAATCTGAGGGCTTACAGCTGAGGATCACTAAAAGAGAAAGGGATGCTGAAGGTATTTCAGGCACTGCCAAATTGTCAAAACAAGAGTAAATGTTCCTAGATGGGTTGCAAGTTAAAATGAAGACCTGATATACACACACAAACATGAAGTTGTAATTGGAAGAGAAGAGATAATGAAAAATAATATAACTGAGGGCAGTAATTTTTTACCTGAAGGAAATTACCTATTACTGCAATACCATTCTCACATTCCAAAGCTTCAGTCACATCTTCACATCTGATATGTATATGAACAGCATGACACTCCATAGAAAACCTGTGAAACAGATAAAAGCATTGGCTTCTGTGACTGGAGTCAATAAATACTTGGCTGTCTGGGAGACACTGAGTCCTAGGCATAGTTGCCAACATTTCAGATGTTGCACTGCAACCTTCCTTAGGGTGAAATGTCTAGGTTGTAGCATTTCCTGGGCAGTCAAGTTTCTATTTGTACAACAAATACTTTACATTAACAGATGAATGTCAAACAATTTACTTAAGAACTAATATTGTATTATTGAATCTTCCCCAGCATGACAATGTATAAGTAAGAAAATAGGTTCTTATAAAAAAATTAAATGTCGTAGGCCTATATTATTTTTTAGGGAATACATACGGCTTTCCATCCAATGTATGTTCACTGCCTGCATAATCATCAGTGGACCAATGAAAATGTAATTGTACAAATTTGTAAGAACCACGCAATGGTCCGCCTTCTAAGAGAGGTGTCCGACCTTTTAGCATAACTGCAGCTGTTTGAAAAAAATGCACATTAAGTCTGATGTATAGTTATAAAATCACTTAAATATGAAGAATACCAAATAACAAGTAGTACTTGAGCACTAGATAAGTCCTCATAGGTAACATTATGTAATACGTATTATAATACTTAGAGTATATCACTACAGACATTCATTAAATGGAGAGATAATAAAGGTATTATAATATAGCAACTTCTATCCAATTGAGGCATCAGTCATCACCTAACAGTTTCTAGTCAAACAAAGTGCGAAGGGTTTAAAAAATACATTCCATTAATTTTTTAAAAATTCAAAAAATCAAATGAAAATGACTTCTTGCCATTGAATTCAGTGAACCCAATAGCCATTCTCTGATGCTTTTAAAGTTTGGCTTGTGACCAGTGCATTTAAAATGCTGTAGTAAAGCTTTAATGTTGCAGTGTTTTGAATTCAATATAACTCAAAATTACACAAAAAGTAGTAATATTTTGAAGAAAAAGTATTTATGAAATGATTATTGAGAAATAGGTTTCATTAAGAAAGAAATCATTATCACAAACTGAAGGTTGCAAGGCCTATTGCCTGTTCGTTTCTCCCAGTAGACCGGGAGGCTTACACCTGCAGGTGTTCCTGATCTAGCCATTTCTTTTCTAGTTTTCCCACATCTCTTCACCCTATTAGTTTATACTTCAACACTGCTTTTGGTAATATTTCTTGTTTCATTCTGTTAATATGAGAGAGCCATTTTCTCTGTCCATTTTTTATTTCTTCTACTATATTTTTTTGTCTTTAGTCTGCTTCTGATGCCTTTACTCCTTTACTATCCTTTAGTGTCATTCCTGCAAAAAAGAAAACCTCTTCCTTCAATATTTAAAGTGAGATTATTAAGAGAGCTTTCGTCTATTTCAAAAAACATTTCAAGAAAAAAAATGTAGCCTTGTTTGAAAAAACTGTTTATGTATTTTGTAAAAATTGTTACAATTTCACTTCCAATTTGATGATTTGATGACTACTTTTCATATTTTGAGAAAATTATATATGACATAATTTAAAGATCTAATTTTGAAGAACAGATTTAATTAAGAGAAAAATCTATATATTCAATTGTGTAGTTGTAGGTGGGGTTAAAAATGTTTAACTTTTGAAATTTCAAAAACTTCAAAGGATTTAATGAAAATCAGACCTATGCCGTTTTAGGACCATTCATTGCTCTATTTGAGCAAAAAAATAACAAAAAATTTGGAGCCATTTTTGAGAAAATTTCAAAAATGTCCTAGAAGTTTCTTGTAAGTATCTCCCATAATTGAAATATCCATTTCAAATTCAAGGAAATGAAGTTTTGAACAAACACACTTTTTTGGTACCGATCTCCAAAACATCAAAATCTTGAAATTGATTTTTAACATATAATTGTCACCATCCCGTCACCTTGTTGGAAGCTATACGCTCGGAGAATATGTTCCGCAGTCATATAGAATCAACACCCAGGGGATGTTGATAAACTCCAAATTGTGACCATGTTACCAAGTAACAATGCGTTTTAATAATTAAATTTGTTCAAAGAATTGGTCGGCCCGACTGGGATTCGAACCCGGGCCTTCTGGTTTTTCTGGTGACAATTATATATACATATAAGGAGCGATAGTGTGCTCGTGAAAACTGTTCAAAGGGTTGGTTGACTCGGTAGTTTAGTGGTCAGAGCAGCTGGGCATAAACCAGAAGGCCCGGGTTCGAATCCCGGTCGGGCCGACCAATTCTTTGAACAAATTTAATTATTGATTTTTAACATTATAAAACTTTTTGTACTCTGTGTATGTGAGAAAAATGAACCTGTCATATATTCTAAATCAACAAGTGGCCCTAGCTTTACAGTATTTGCTGAGTAACTGAATCCTCAATATAATATTTGGTATTTTGTTCACTTATATTTTCTCATTTGTTTTTCTCTTGAGAGGTGCTTATTTTGTTCCTCATGTGTTACTTACCAGTCTGATTTGTATTATAAAGATATGCCTGTCCTTGTTCTTTCACAAAGTCTGTAAACACCAAAGGAGCAAAGCGCTTATGAGTAACAAGTTGAGTGGAAATATTGATTGGGGACTGCAGCTCAGAACAAGAACTAATCTGGATAAATGGCCAAAATTCTGAAACAAAAACATATGCACAGATTATTAAACATCCTTGTATTTTGTGTTAATTTTTTTTTCTTAAATGTAATTCCCTTTGTTGAATTAAGTAAAATTAAGTTGAACTTGGTTTATTTCAATAATTCACAAAAGATTAATGATGAGCTTGTCCCATAGTATTGCAGAATGTGGGAGATGTTTCAGATGCAAACACGTTTGAGAACAAGTTTAAACAGTGTTTTATTTTTTAGAATTGCATTTGCTCATTACTTGTCTTAAATTGTGAACAAAATATTTATGTCCCTAATCTGAAATGTTTCTATTTATCTACATGATGTTATTGAAAAGATTTTTCTAGTGAAACCAAAAATCTCCTTTGAAAGAAAAGAAAGGGGAAAAAAATAAATAATTAGAGGTGAAATTGTGTTGCAGTATACTTGATATACATTTGAGCCATGTTCAGGTACAACTGGTCCTAATAAAACCTTAACTTGTATATGAAAGTAATAAATGAAGCTAATTTGCAAATTTGAATTTTTCAATGCAATGGTCACCCTTTCAGGAATAAAACCCAGGACTCTTGGCCCAGCAACTCTGACTCCTGAGCTACTGAGACTTACCAATTTCATAAATCCTTCCAGGAGAGTTTTGTTGAAGTGAGCATTGATGATGATAATTATTGGTGATTTGCTTACTATTATTTTCCAAAGCCTGTATTTCCTCCACTGATCTCCTTGATTGCTTTGTAGTGTAAGAGTATCTTTGAAGAGCTCTGACAATCTGAAAAGAAAATAATACTCCACTCTTATCAGAGAACTGGTCTCTAATTCATACAATTACTCATGATATGGAATAATAAAATGAAATCTTTGGGATTTGCAAATAAATTTGGTTAATAACATTGTGGTTAAGAAAAATGAATAATATTAGATTTGGATATTAAAAGATCACCTCATTTTGTGATGGTGAAGTCTTGTTTGATGGAACATATTTAAGATTGTTTTTTAAGAGGTTGTGACAATTTACAAGCTCTGTGTTCCAATCAGAAACTTTTTTCAAAGTTTTTGAATTACAACTTGAAAGATGACTAGGTTCTACAGCAAAAAATTCAGGATGAAGGCACTGCAAAAGATAAAATTCAGACATAAACTTCATCAATATTTGCTAGGTTCGTCTTTCTCATAATCAAGTTACATTTTTCTTTAAGATACAAGTCCTATCTTTTAGAAATTCATTTAAAAATATTAAAGCAATGCAAAATTCAGCAAAAAGAATTGAAGAATAACTTAAAAAGGCAGAGCAAAATCATTGCTCTGCCTTTTTAAGTTATTCTCTCATTGTAAAATGTTCTAAAATTAAAATTCTCAACTTTTTCAAGAGCAATAAAAAGAAAACACAATTATCTTGACTAAATAAAATTTAAATAAAGTTTCTCTCCTATTATATATCAAATGGAAAGATGTTCACACTTTGTTAACATTGAGAGGGTATTTGTAAGAAGATTTGTTTGTAACTAAGTTTTGTACATTTTATGGAAAATGCTAGATAGAGAACATAATTTTAGTTCAATTCAAATCTACAAGATTGGTTTGTGATACTATACACACACGCAGACATGCAAGAATTGATTAAAAATGGAGAATGTTATTTCAGTACTTCTGTTGTTTATATAAAATAACCAGAAAGTTGGTTTATACTCACTAATTTTTCTTTATTGCAAAGATTTGCAATGTAAGTGTATTGAATATACTCATCATTAGAAAAAATTACAATTTAATTGTGAAAACTCACCTTACTAACACAGTATTTATGGTGGTGAAGTATGGTTGCACATTTGATGATGTTCCACAGTGATCGTGGAACTTTTGCCAAAGTACATCCCACAAAGAGTACAAAGAGGAGTATTCCCCACATATTATTTACAAATGAAGTAAAGATTTTAAAGTTGGGGCTAAAGAATGCAAATTAGTATTAAAGTTTAGTTTCCAGTATGGCATACACATTTGTAGAGAGGTAAATGTTTCTTTTAAAAGCAACATTTGAAAAATATTTTTTAAAACCAGATTTTTAAAATTTAAAACAATAGGTATTTTTTTTATCTCACGTTGAAAAAATACTAAATTAAAATTGAAATAAATCATATCAAAATCACAAATGCTAATTGTTGAATTAGGAATTGTAATGTTGACAAAATACAAGATTATTGAGGGATAAATGTATTTCTTTACACACAACACAGAATAAATTATTGTCATGTAAGTAAAATATAGAACATTAAAAAAAATTAAGATAGTGTCCTCTAAAATGGCTCACTAGCAGATAACAAGATCTCTAAGATCAACAAAAAATGAAACAAATTTTCACTCACTTGTTTATTTGGACACCTGGACTCATTATCAAATACACAAACAAAATTCCACATATAAGGAAATATGATCTACAATAACCAGCATTGCTGATGAATGCTAGTTTTAATTTTGTATGTACAATAAAAGTTCTTGCTTTTATAAATTTCAAGAACAGAGGCATCATCAACCTGAAAGGAAATATATAATTGTTGACAACTAATAATTTTGAAATATTAATAATTTCAAATTAGCTGTATCAAAATGGTATTTACATAATTATAGTAATTTTGATACATAGCTGAATAATAGAAGATTCGGTCTGAGGCAAAAGTAGTGGTAGATCTGGGAAGAGAGTTACGGGAATCATGATTTCTCTTTCCTCTAAAAATTTCTCAGACTACAGATTATCTCATACAGACACAGATTATCTACCAGATTATCTCAGACTACATAGTTTCCTATCCTCTTCAGTGTTTCAAAGACTACCAGAGCCTCTTGCTGTACTTAAAGATCCTCTGAGTTGTAGTGAAAAGCACCTTTAACAACCTTGAACTTCACACAGACCTATTTTGTTTTGTATTTTTACATATTTGCCTATGGTATTCCTTGGACCCACATCAGTGCTTGTATTACTATTCTGGGTGTGAGGTCTAGTTCCTCAATTAAACAAGGAAGTACCCATTTGCCTGTCAGGCCAACATATTAAGGAAGGATTATGGTACCTATAAATGTAAAACATGAGGGTCATGAAATGCTCCCCACACTTCAATCACAACTGGAAACATTTATGCCTTATGAAGGTTTCTTACTCACAGTCTGAAGTGTACACATACTTTGTCATTCATGCCCCAAGCCACTACTTCATGAGGCTGAATAACTTGACCTTGAGGCTGAATTGTAAATGTGTTTGTATTTGTAAAATAATAATTTTATGAAACATAACATAACTAAAACTGACCTCTCATACTTAAGTGGCTTGGTATCATTAAGGAGTATTTTTAAATGACTTTGACATCATTTATTTTTCTAGCAACGATACAAACAAAAGTTCTTCAGCATTAAAACCTAACCACATCACACTCCATAATGAACAATTTTCTGAAAATTAACCAACTCTAGAAAAAATCTTATAGCATATATATTTCCAGCACACAACAGTTAAATCAATAGTTTGTATTACTTTAATGTAATACTTATATTTGGAAAATTGTAATTAACAAAAAAAAAAAAAAAAATCAAAATTAACCAACTCTAGAAAAAATCTTATAGCATATATATTTCCAGCACACAACAGTTAAATCAATAGTTTGTATTACTTTAATGTAATACTTATATTTGGAAAATTGTAATTAACAAAAAAAAAAAAAAAAAAAAAAGTGAGAGAGAGACATTTTTTCACACAATTTTATTTTTACCATAATATTAGAATTGAAATGTTGAATATCATGAAACTTGTAGTTACATGGCAATTTTCATTTGAAAATTTAAAGTAGTTTTTGAAGAAATGTTGTTTGAACTTGCAAGAAAATGCACAATTTTGAATTCATTGTCATGGAACAGTTTTGAGTTTTGAAGAAACTTCATGAGAGATTATTTGAAGTAATTGTACTCACATATGCAATCATGTAAAAAAATGCCTGTAAAGTAAATATTAATGTGAGAGGTATTTCAAAAACTTACATTCAGGTTATTCTTGAAAAAACAACAACATCAAAATGGCATTTATATTGTGTTATCCAGAGCACTGAGCCCCCTCTATCCAAAAAGTTTAAAGACAAAAATGGACACATTTTGAGAAAATTGTGATTCTAATATTGTCCATATTTCACTCAAAATTGCACAAAAACTACTCATATTTTCAAGTAAAGTTACATGACAATAATTAAAAATTTAATTGTGCAGAACAAAGTCACTTAGAAGCAAAAATCCCTATCTTCAATAATGCAATTGCATGAGAGTGTTCAAAACGTTTGAATTTCAATTTTTGGAAACTGAGATTTAACATTGAAAATGGGACCTAAACCAATTTTATAAGTTTACTTCACTCTATTCTTACCAGAAATTTAAAGGAAACATTTGGAGCCATTTTTGAGAAAATTTTGAAAATGTCCAAGAGGTTTGATAGGAAGAACCACCAACATTTTGAGAATACTTTTAAAAATCGTAAAGCTTTGTGTTGGGCAAGATTGACTGGGAAATATTCATTTTGGCAAAAATTCTTTGAATAGTTTAAGCACTAGAATTGTTCAGACATAGACAGTTGGACAGTCACACAATGGAAAATGAGTTCTCCACAATTAGTTCTTTAATTCTTGTCATGTACATCTTGTTTAGATAATATTAGTAGTTTCTGCTTAATTTTTAGAGGCAATATTAAAAGCAAGATTTTCTTAAAAAAAAAAACAGCTCAAAAGTGTTTCTTTAAACATTTTGTTTGGCTAATTGCATTTGATAATAATTTGGTGTTTCATAAACTCCATTATGATGTATTCTTTTGATTTCTCAAAAATTACACAAATGTATTTATCTTTACAAATATCTTGCATTGTTAATATTTATAGTACAGATTTTTTTCACATTATTGCATTTGTGAAGAGCAATTGCACAAGAGCTTCAAATGATTTCTTGTGAAGTTTCTCAAAAATTCAAAACTTTTCTGGAACAATGAACTCAAGATTGCACATTTTCAGATAGGACATTTTCTCAAAAATGGCTCCAAAATTTTCAATGAAAATTTCATGTAGGTTCGGGTTTTACTCTCCTATAATATTCTTAAAGTAATACTTCAATTCTACTACCAAGGGACTGAAAAAATAAGAAAATGTGCGAAAATGTTTTTTAGGCATAAACATATGAAAGCTGGGAAGAGAGCGAGGCAAAACCGAAAAACTAACCCAGATTCAAGAGAATAGGAAAGTGTTACATGAAAGTTTGTGCTATTTTGAAGCATCACTGGTTTTGCTTGCTTTTGTGCTGGAATTTTATTAGTTTCTGACTTAAGCTGATATCATGAATGTCGCTGCAATCCATGCTCTGAATGTTTATGCAAAGAACCACTTATACTCTCTGCAAAGAACAACTGTGAAGAAAAGTTGACTACAAGGGGCCTTTTAAGGGATCTTTATGAAACCATAGATGAAAAGGAGGACTGAGAGAAAAATGATAGTACCGACAGCAATAAGAACACGTGGGAGACTTCTACTCGGAATCCGAGAAGGGACCAGGTGTCAGCGGAGTCACCAAAGGGCGACGTGGAAAGGTGTTATCTCTGTGGAATTAATCGAAGAACACATTAATCGAAGTGGCCGTGCTGAAGTAAAGATCAACCGAAACAATAAAATCCAACTATATTAGGTCAAATTCGACTGCTGACTGGAGGAGAATTGTAGCAGCTCGCTACGAGGTTTTCGTGGGTTTTCCAGGCGAATGCCGGAGCTCTAACAAACGGGCCTTGGACGACGCGCGATCTTCACTTCCTTAACCAGGCTCCTTCCTTCCGCTTATACACACACACACGCGCGCGTAGTCTATTTTTTTAAACTAGATCTTTCATTCTTCGTGAAATTTAACATTGAATCTGAGATTTTTTTGTCATGGTAGCGTCCGGTCATCCTGAATAGTTTTGACGTACAGAAAGGAACTTCTTTCCTCTACGGTTGTGAGACAGGCCTTGCATCACTCTTTGGGGGAGGGGGATTCTGGGCCCCATAGTGTTAGTGCACTACACCCATTGTAATCAAAGTAGTTGGCCCTTACGAAACAATACAATTCTATAAGTTTTTCTTACTCTACTGACTTAAAATTGTATAAAAAGCGTTTAAATGCATGCAGACAAGTTGAATGTGATATAACGTATATGATACGTCAGTAGGATACAATGATGAAATTAAGTTGCAGTATAATATCAGATAGTGTATCCGTAGATCCGAAAGTGTTAAAAATAGAACGCGAACTCTTTCATCATCATTCAAACCAGCGCATAGATCAGGCTGTTCCAACTCAGTTGCCCGCGGGCGGGCACGCGGACAGGCGTTGAGACTGGCGGACACAGACTGATGTAAACATTCTCTGCCGGCGCCTGGCGAATTATGAGTCATCGGGGAGCGAGTTGGCCTTGGCCGTTGGCGACAATTCGTCGCTGATAGCTGAAGTAGGGAGCGGTTAGGATGGAGAGCGGAGGGCACAGTGGGGCTCATACTCAGAAAGAAACCTATAAGTTTAACAGAAAACGTAAAATTCGATTCAGTTCAACAATATTTTATGAAATTAATTTTAGACTTATTTTTCTAAACAAGTGAAGCAATGTCTGGTGTCAGTCCTTCGGCTGTTGCGATACGTAGAATGCTTTTCAATGTCTTGTTCTGAAGTTGGGTTCTTTCTTTGATTTTTATTATTTTCATTGCAGAGAAAAGCTGCTAACAATAATATGTTGACGCAAACATAGACATAACCTTAGCTGCATTTTATCAATCTTGGAGAAGACTTCCACATGTACATTCTGATATCATCGCAACAAATTAAGGGTTTCTTCAGCAGTGGCGTAGCGTCAGGGGACGCTGAGATGCTGAGCATCCCCGTATATAAGAACCTTAAATACTGTATTGATAATCTTACAAGTGGTCTGTTGAGCGAAACACGTTTTGTATTAATTTTAAATTGATTTCCTATGATTGAATTCGGCGGGCTGTTGAAGCTGGCCTCTGATTGGTTGGAAGCTAAAATACTTCAGCGTCTGCCGCCAGATTGCGACGAGCAATGACGCATGCGCAGATGGCGAGGTCCCCCTCTCCCCTCTTCATCCCTGGCCCTGAGAAACCCGACTGCTTTACGCTAGCGTCCAGAGCGTCTACTGCGGAAAGAAGCTCGTTTGTGCACGAGAGCGCAGCACACTTCAGGCGTTCAGTAAATTATCTTTCTCTCTCTCTCACTCGGGAGTCCCCGCTTGGTCATGGGTACAAACTGTAGAAATAGTGCCTGACTACTATTTCTTAATTAATATCCAAGAAATTGTATTATCTCTTAAATAGATTACATATTATTTAAGTCTGCAATGTATAAATTAACAAATGGTCTTATTGCCATTCGCGTATAAGAATTAAAGCTGAGCCATTGTATAATTTGCTTTCAAGACATCGGCAGCCCTGACTGCTGTGAGGATTTTGTGGGAAGCGCCTACACCGTCGTAAGCAATCGAGATCGTGGAAGTAGTCCCAGTGTATCTGCCTTGTGTTGCGTTCGACTGTTAGACGAAGTAGTTGATAGTGACATTTTGTGTGTTATTGTTGAGCATCCCCAAACGTGTGAGTCACGCTACGCCACTGTTCTTCAGAAGTAGGGAGTTCTTTAGAGGTAGGGAGTTCTTTAAAAGTAGGGAGTTCTTTAGAAGTAGGGAGTTCTGCAAATCTATTATCTCCAATTGCAACGACGATGGAAAGGTATCCGGTGAGACAGAAAATGGGGTTGTGGCTTCCTCTGCCAGCCATCGCACTTCTCACATTGCTTCCATGAAAAGAAAAGCAAATGTGATAAGCGCGCTTCCCAGATCAGAACCTCCTCCTCGACTAGCCACGATTGCACGCGGGAGCGCCCGCGGACGCCCGTGCCCGCGGGAGCCCGAGTTGGAACAGCCTGGCCTAGACAGCGCTGGCGCTCTATGCGACTAGCAATAGCTGTTTATATAGTGCTAGTAATGGCATGCAAACAACAGCAAGTCAAGTCAGCCATCGTCCACTGTCCATCGAAAATGGCATCTGTTCACAGACAAGCAATTTTGCGAAGATCGTTGCATTTGATGACTTCAGTTGTAAGTGAAGAGCTTTCGAAATTGCTGCAAGAGAAGGAAAGAAAAATGGAAGTGGGTTAGACAGTGGATGCAAAATAAAATGATGGGAGCATCCCTAAGTATTTTAAAGGAATCTAATGAAAATGATCTCCAGGAGTTTAAATCGATTTATGAGACTTTACCCGAATTATTTTTATAAATATAAAAAGTGTTGGTCAGTGCGATTCGCCAGCTCAGAGGTCGCCATTTTCAAAAAGTGTTGGGGAGCGTGTGAGCATGCCAGCGAACCAAATACTGGAGTTCGCATTCATTTCCTGAACGTTGGCAAACGTGTGGTGGTGGGGGTAGAACTCTGTTTGTTATACTCCGCCAACTAGAGAAAGTTTAAATGAAAACAATTTATTTGTGTTGCAAGAGTTCAAGGAAAGTGCATTTCACAACTTCTGTACTTATCATATTTAATAAGTATATTTATATGTATTATTCTTAAAAGTCGGACTATAACGAGTTGAATGTGTGATGAAAGTGAACCGCCTTAGCCGAAACAAGTTTTAACCCCCCCCCCCCACTGGTCTACCGATAGTTTAGTAGTATAATGCATATGTGTAAGCGGAGAGGAAGGAACAATGTTGAGGAAGGAAAGAGCGCGCGGTCAGTGGCCCGTTTGTTAGGGTACTGCTGCTGTTTGTCAGAGCACTGCATTCGCCTGGTTTTGATCGAAGATGATAAATCACGGAAAACTACTAATAAGAGCAGCAGGCCGCTAGAGTTTTCCACTAGGCCGAGCCAACTTCCACCTAGCTACAGAGTATCAAAAATCTGCCACCGCCAAGACTAGATCCGTAGGATATCTATCAGAAATGTTACAGTGGCAACAGCGGGGCTTGACGCAACCCGCTTGACGTTTCTGCATTTACAAGCTCCGTGTTGCAGCGACCCCTGCAATTATCGTATTCGACAATTGTAGTAGTTGGAAAATTGAGGAATATCAGGAGAAGAAAGAAGGAAAGGGTAGAGAAGAAAGAAATAGAAGAAGAAGAAGAAAGTTATGAAGAGAAGAAATAGATGAATAAAAAGAAAATTTTAACATTTTTTTCGCCGTAAGAAGGAAAGGACTAAGAAGAGTCAAAGGAGAAGGAAACGAAGGAGATGAAAGACAGAAATAAGGTAACGGAGATGAAAAAGAAGAGGAAAGGGATGAAAATGAAGAAGAAGAAGAAGAAGAATACAAAGAAAATATGCAGAAGAAGAAAAGATACTGTATGATAAGAAAGAAACGACGATGAAGAGAAGAAAGAGACGAAGAAAAATGGAAAAAAAAGAAAGGAAGAAGTCAGATAAGGTGATGACGACGAAGGGGGGAATGAGACGGACAAGGAGTTGGAGAACAAGACAATTTAGAAAGCGGCGGAGAAGAGGGAGACGAAGGAGGATGGGAAGGAGAAGAAGGAGGAAGAAATAGATATTTTGACTTAGCCCGGAGGTGTGGGTTATGTATTTACTAACGAATCATGTTTTGTTATTCTGATTCGTTTACTCTCGCTAATGAAGTCCCGGGACAGCGGGGCCACGACACCTAGTAAGCAAATAACTTTGTGACTGATAGGAATTTGTTACCTGGACTGTCACATGTTTGGAAAAAACGGTGTACACATAATACCATTCAAAAGGCACTCAAGAGGTCAAAGGTTCCTTAAACGAAAAATTGAAGGACAAATGATACACTCAACTGCATTTGTTATGTTTTAAGTGTCGAGGTACAGCCAAGAACCAAGACATGACTTGAACGTAAGAATGTGGGAATGCAAAGACATGAACCAAGACTGTGCATTCCTACCTAGTTGGTGACATTCGCGACCGCCTATTAGGGTTGGTAAATGTTGTAGAACCTCTTAGTGAAGTCTTTTGTAGGAAAATGGTGAATGTTACTTTAAATCTGTTCTCCTAGGGTCTACATAAAGCAAAATGCACTTAACTGTGGTAGGCAAGAAAGTTTTCAAAGTTTACTGTCTCTATTGTTTGGTCTAGTGGACGATCAGACCATAGTTCATTGAATTTTTGGGTGGCAGAATTTTGAATCTATATCATGTTATAAGCGGCACCGCAATATCAAGATACCAAATTAGTGGTTCTAAAATATGACATTTTCTCTCGTATCGTTTACGTAACGGTTACGCAATATTATAATATCGAATTTCTATCATAAAAACACTTCATCTATTCCTTCAAAAATGTATCATTAAACGAAGCAATAAATACTTGAAAATAGAAATATTAATTATTTCAAAATACAAACTTTAAATTAAAATTACTTCCTGACGTTGAATTCGATGAATCGCATACTGTTCTTACAAAACGCTAAAACGAACACCCTGGAAGGGGTTCGAGCCCCGGCGCTGGGATTACGAGTGAAAACGCTTTCCCCGACGCTACAAATCATTTGACAGTAACTCAATTTATAATACTACGAAACTTTAATATTACAATGATACTAACATATTGTAATCCAACATTATGCAAAAAACGACTATTTTTTTTAAAAAAAGTAATAATGATTTAAAGATTTAATATTGAGAAATATCAAGAAAGGAATCTCTAGCTTCAATAGTGAAGGTGTAGAAAAGGTCCGAAAAATTAGGGCATTTGCAGTTATCAAAATTTCAGAGGTTTTTATGAAAGTCGGACTTTTGCCCTGCTATTAAGAAAACTTCGCTATATTGCACATCCTCCAAAATATAAAGAAAAAATTGGAGAAGTTTTTGAGAAAAAACTTGTTTGCCATTTGAGCCATATTATTTCAAAATTCCCTCTTTGGTTTGTGGATCTCCTTTGCTTAAGAGCACGCGCCGTTAATATCCATCCCTCTAAAGGACAACTCATACTTGGGAAGACATGTTCCTGTTTGTGGGGTATAACTGTTACAAATCTTCACAAACTTGAAACTATTCAAAATAACTTTCTCCTTCCTGCAATGAATGCTCGTTGATGTATTCCCAACGAATAAATTCAACAATTGACAAAGACTTTCTCATATTAATTAGTTTTCTAATTTCTTGGAATAGCTTTTCGGTTTTGCTCCACTCTCTTCCCAGCTGCCATCTATCGCCGTCCAACTACATTTTTTTCACATTTTCTCAATTTTTCTGTCCTTCAATGATAGAACTGATATATGAATTTAAGAGTATTACAGAAGAGTAAAACATCGTAATTTGCGTAAATTGGAGCCGTTTTTGAGAAAATGTTGTTTAAACGTTTCTGTGAATGCGAAATTTGAAGTCCATTTGCACTGAAAACGTGAGAGATGACGTGAGAGAGAAGCAAAAAAATCACATTTGGGTAATTTTGAAAGCAACAACCACTATAGAATACAGGCAAATGACATTTATGTCACAATTGTTATACAATATTTTTGGAACAATCCCTACCAAAAGTTAAGTGAAAAAAATGGAGCTGTTTTTGAGAGTTTTGGAGAAACTTCATTGGAAATCATTTGAAGCACTTCTACACACAAAAGCAATAATGTATACAAATCACTGACAATACAAATATTAACGGCATGAGAGTCATTTAAACAATTACATTTGTATAATTTTTGAAAAAAACAAAAGAATGCATAACAAAATACGGACCTATGTCATTTTTATTAATGTATTTCACTCTATTCTTCCAAAAAATTTAAAGAAAGAGTTTGTAGTCATTTTGAAAATTTTTTGAAGATGCCCCAGGAGCTTCATGTAAGGTACCCTCAAAATTTAAAGAATGTTTCTAAAAATCGCAGAACTTTGAGTGGAACCAGATCGGATCGGGAATATCCATTTTAGAAAAAATCCTACAAATAGTTTAGGTGCTATTTACAGACGGGATGGCAGACAGACGAACAAACGGATGGACGTATCAACCAGAAACAACACTTTTTCTGCATCTGGGGACCTCAAAATGTGTATTTCTGTTGAAATCTCGAAATCGATTTTTCGCTGTACTTTCTCTGTACTACGTATGTAACTCCTGCTACGTATACTCCTCCTCCTCCTACTACTACTACTATTACTACTACTACTACGTATATACGTGCGTAAATGAGAAAGTAAAAATGTCAGTAATTTTCCAGAAAATGTTATAGGGACTTCATGTAAAGTACCATTACAAATTAAAATATCTTAATGATCTCCGTAACATCACAACTAGACCTTACTGCTGACGTATTTAGCTCAAAAGCTTCTAATCTGACTAAGCGTTCATCCACCTCGACAACAATTCATACAAATCGATTTTCGGGTACACAATTGCATACATCTCCTCTCCACCTTCAACAATCTTATCCTTGAAACGGTACTAATATGCCTTTATCTTGGCGTGTGCGCGAAGCTGGAAAGCACCGTAAGCACGGATTTTATGATCGATAGGTCATTTTGTTGAAGTGATTTCAATAAGTTATAGTAGCATAAGAGAGAAAAGTTAAAAGAACTAACTTTTTCGTCCAGTTTGCTTTTTCTTTAATGGAATTTCTATTACCTTAGAGTAAAGCAACCTGCGTATAAAGCAGCAGTGAAATACTCGGAAATACAAATACACTATACTTAACACATGCTTTGATATGTCTAATACTCGCTGAACTACGTAGAAACAAAATGTTCACAGATTATCTTCCTGTATATTCATTTTATTATGCTATTTTATGCTATCTGTATTACTAATTCCTAATGGGCGCAGAAATTCAAAGAAAACTTTGCAGGCTCCGTCCATGTGAGAGGTGTCTATGGTTTCGTCAGATACCCAGAAATTAGAGAAAAATACAAAATCAATGAAGGTTTCTTTTCGACTGAAAAAGGTATACATTACACCTATGTTATGTATATTATAAATTACATGTTATTACATCTATTCTCAAAGTGAATGTTCCGACTGAACCCTTGTATTCAGTGCGCAACTACTTGAGACACAGCGTACATCGCGCGACAGCAAGGTTCCTAGGAAATTACTGCTCGCCTTACGCTATTTGCTATTCACGTGATGCGTGACGGATTGGCAACTTTTTTGTTATTTTTGATATGTAGAGAACAGTACCAATACTATACAATGTTATTGCAGTATTCGTTAAGGCTGCTTTTATTAAAACGTTTAACGTATTGTAGTGTTATGAGAGAGTGTTTCATTTTTTGTTCTTGAGCAGAGTGCGTTCTACTTATTGGAAAAACCAGTTTGTGTGGTTTAGTTTAGCAGCATATTTGCTTATGAAGGCCATTAGTATTATGGTGTCATCATTGTAATAAAATATGGAATGTAAGGGGCTTTCTAATTAGATATTTCACATTGGGCCTTTCTGCCAGAAAGTTTGCAATGCAGGTAAAAAGGTTAAGAGGCTGTCAAGTCTAGAGACTTCTTCACTAAGTAAATTGTATCAAAATAAAAATTATGTTAAAATTAAAATGATTTCATATGTACTAATTTCAGGCATATACTATTTTTCATACTCACCATGCAACACATTGTGAAGTCCAGTACACAACATGACACAAATGTAAGGATATGTCGCTCGACAAAGATATCCATGCTTTGTGCCAAGAACTCTTAACTGCATCTGTGCTGTTCAAAACATTTGCTGAGCAGTTCATATCTTTACCAATTCTCAAACTAACATTAACAGCTCACATAGAGTGGTATTGTTACAATATCTGAAATCAGTGCATTGACAAGTAAACATTATTTTATTTACAATGGTGATTACGTCAGGACACGTTATTTTCTCAATCAATTATCTAAATAATTAAAATTACTACTAGTTCAGCATGGCATAGTCGTTTTCGCACTAGTTAGTTTTCTAATCTCTTTAATCATGGCCAGCTTTTCTGTAATGCTTAACGCTCTTGTTTGCTGCTGGGTCATTCCATGCAAAATTTCAAGTTTTCTGACAGTGAGTCTCAGATTTTTTTCATATTTTATTATGTTAATCTACTAATAATGAACAGTTAAAAGACAATGTATGGAATTAATATCTTTGGTAGTTTAGCAACAATTGCGGGTTAAACATGGACGATGACACAATGTACTCTATAATGAAAATAATTATGACGTTCAAAAAATGAATAAAATTTCAAAAACGGGCACACTATTTTGAAGATAAATGATCATATTTTAACAGTTGATAATATATTAAGGATTGAGACATTTGTTTATAATAAAAAATGCTAATAAATTAAACAAATACATTTTTCTTCAAAAACAACATTTTCTTTTCTTTCATATTTTACACACTGCAAGAAGAACCAATAAATAACCATTCTGCAAAGTGTCGCGATGGAATCTTAAAAAATACGTAAGTTATTAAGTAAAAAGTATACGCGCATTTTGCTCTTAAGGTTGAAAGTCGCGTGCCCTTGCCGAGCGAGGGGTGAGGCTAGGTCGTAGGCAGACACCGCCAAGTTCATTCCCTAGGGATATCCATCGATGCTTTCGAAGGGATCCTGACACCACTTTACAGGCTTAGTTTTCGAGTGTTACTGTTCAGTGATACATCGTGATAGAAAATGCCGAAGATTGTGAATACGTTTAACACGCTTTGGTGCTGCAATCCATTCGGACTTGAGAAGCACAAAAGTCGGGTGGGTAAGAGAAAGATAACAGAGGCGATGCGGAAGAAAATATCGAGTTTAGTGGTAGGTGAAGCAATATGCGATCTGTGTCGTCTCAAAATATCTAAAATACCCAATACAGATTTTAGTGACTCAACTGAAACAGACAGTGAAGTGAAAAAATCAAGTGAAGAGGAGTACGTAGCCCCAGGAGTTGCAGAGGAAGCCACGATCAGTAATGTAAACAACATTTTGATTCCTCTGGGTCAATCACCATTGTCATTGCGAAAGCAAACCCGAGAGAAATCGTACGCAAGGAGAAAGGTGAGTGCCGTAAATAAAGCAGTTTCTGAATTATTTCATGTGAGTACAGAAAGCAATGATGGAGAAGAAATGTTAACACAATTCAAAGAAAAATTTTCAAATGTGAAAACAGCTAATGAGAAATATATGATTTTAACGTGTTTGCCAAAAAGTTGGAGTGAACAAAAAATAATGGTCGAATTTAGCGTATCTCTTCATGTAGCTCGTACGGCAAAATTAACACAAAATCAGAAGGGTGTCATGACTTACCCTGACAGAAAATATCAGCGCAATCTTCCTTGTCATGTAAAAGATCTTGTAGAAGGTTTTTATCAAGAGGATGATATAAGTAGGATTATGGCTGGCATGAAGGATACAAAATCTGTCAAAGAAAAGGGTAAGAAAGTAAAAAAGCAAAAACGGCTACTTTTAGGGAATTTAAAAGAGCTGTACAGAGAATTTAAAAAAAGACACCCAAATTATAAAATCGGGTTCTCGAGTTTTGCTGGTATGCGGCCAAAGCAATGTGTCTTAGCTGGATCACCAGGCACTCACAATGTTTGCGTGTGCACAATATGCGAAAACACGAAATTGATGTGTATGAGCTTGGAACATATTCATCAAGATGATGCACAAAGGAACACAATTGATTGTTTCATTAAAAAGCTGGTTTGTGAAAGCCCTTCTCCTAATTGCTTTCTCAATAAATGCAGTGAGTGCCCAGAATCAGAAACTCTTTCTGAGTTATTAAATTTCAGCCTTAAAAACAACCTTGTTGAAGAAATGATTTACAAAAAGTGGACAACAACTGACAGAGCCGAAATTATTACTGTTAAAGCAAATGCTGAAAATTTCGTCAGTAATTTTATCACCTACCTTAAAAAATTCAAAGCTCATAACTTTATAGCGAGAGCTCAATCATCATATTTAAAACAATTGAAAAACTCCGTTCAACCAGGAGAATTAATTGTCATTGGTGATTACTCCGAAAATTATAGTTTCGTTATTCAGGATGCGATTCAAGGTTGCCACTGGAACAAATCTCAAGCAACAATACATCCATTTATTATTTATTACAGAAATTTTGAAGATAATTCATTGCAACATCTGTGTGTGTCAATAATTTCTGATTATTTAGTACATGATTCTGCTGCAGTGCACTTATTTCAGAAGAAACTACTCTACTGTCTTTTCCAGAAATTTTCTGAAATTAGTAAAATTTATTACTTTAGTGACGGCGCGGCTGGTCAATATAAAAACAGAAAGAACTTCTGCAATGTCACGTATCACAAGGAGGATTTCCAAGTCCCAGCCGAATGGCACTTTTTTGCCACGAGTCACGGAAAAGGTCCCTGTGACGGTATAGGAGGAACCATCAAGAGACTTGCAGCTTATGCAAGCCTTCAAGGAACTTGTATTACTACCCCTAGGGAACTTTTTGATTGGGCGAACAGTAATGTGGAAGGAATTTATTTTATTTTTACCAGCAAAGAGGAACATGAAGTAGAGGCCGAATTTTTAAATACTGGGAGATTCGTAGGTCTGAAAATAGTGCCGGGAACACGGAGTATCCACGCTGTGATTCCAGTTTCAGAAAACAAAATTGCTGTGAGGACGTATTCTAATTCACCAGAAGATCCTAGAGAAGTAGTTTTGCGAAATCCACCATCGCGCCGTGGAGGAAAAAAGTAACGCCGAGTGCTGACGAAGAGGGCTGGGCGCGGCGGCTGTAGCAGCTGAGACGAGTTAGTTTACGGAGCGCCGGTAAGATATTTTTATTCATAACTTTAAAACCATTCAAGATTCCATGATGAAATTTACAGAGTAGCTTGAAAGTAGTTTCAGCAGTTTTTCTTCCAAAATTCAAGAATTTAAAAATATTGTTTTTCCATTTATTGCATTTTTTAGAATTTGTTTACTTCCTAATTGTTAAAGACTCAAGATAAAAAAAATATTTTTAGTGTCAAATTATCCTTTATATTTCTTCTACAAATTGTGTCACTTTAATATTTTTTGCTTGTTTGCGTATCATCGGAAAAAAATCATAAAGGAATGTCTACAGACCGCTAATCTAATATTTCAAGTGCCCATTGTTGCTAAACAATGGCTGATGAGACAAAAATATCGTACCTGGTTCATGCAGGTATCATGATAAGTAAGGTGGCAAAATATTTTTAAATTCTGAGATGTAGTGTCAGATTTCCTACTTTTTTGCATGGAATGACCCTGCTGTTACCTATCGGTACCCAAAATATATTTTTCACATTTTCTCAACTTTTTGGTCCCTTAATAGTTGAAGTGAAATATGACTTCAAGAATAGTATAAAAGAGTAAAATGTGGACATATAAGCATATTTTCAAAGAAAAAATTGAAATTTGAAGTATCAAGAAAAACATTGGAACTATTTTTTTTAGAAAAATTGTTCGAACGAATCTGAAAATGCGCAATTTTGAACTCATTTTCACACAAAACTTTTGAGTTTTAGAGAAATTTTGTAAGAAATCATTGTAAACACGGAGTATACTCACAAATGAAATAAAGTATAAAATCTCCCTTGATGTAAATAGGACGTTACAGATTTTTCAAAAAACTTACATTTGTGTAATTTTTGAAATATCAGTGTTTGAAATATCAGTAGAAGTCATTCAGTGCACTCATCACTATCCAAACAAGAAGGTTAAAGAACAAATTTGGAGCCTTTTTGGAAAAAATCTGTTTTTTAAACTGCCTTTATTTCACTCAAAATTACGCGAAAGCTTCTCATATTTTGAAAAATTGTAAGTGACGTCATTTAAAGATCTAATGTTGAAGAAAAAAATTAATTTCTAAGAAAATCTCTTGTGATTGTGAAATTGTAACTGAAGGAATTCGCAGAAAAAATGTAATTTCTACAATTTTCGAAAATTTAGATAATTAAATGGGATCTGCGCCATTTTATAAGCGTACATTCCTCGGCCCGATAAAAATTAATTCAGAAATATGAAGCCATTTTTGAAAAACAATTGAAAATATCATTCAGACTTCATGGCAGGAATCATTGAGGCTTCATGAACAACCCTCCAAAAAAATCGTTTCAAATTCAATGTGTCGCGACATCCGGGAAATCGATCGGGAGTATCAAATTTATAGTAAAAATCCTCCTTCAGTGTAGCCGCTAACGATGCTCACAACAGATAGACGGGCGGACAATCAGAAGGGAAAGAAATATTGACGAAAAAAACAAATTTAAGTATCAAGCACTCACAAACGTCGATTATGACCACGCAACTTGTTAAGGGAAGTAATTTACTCATACTACATATAGAGACAAGAATTATCCACTTTTTTGTGTAGGGGACCTACAATAAGAATTTTTCAGTTGAAGAATCACAGTTCTACATATCTTTCTCCATGCTATGTCCATTGTGTGCGAGAAAGTAAAAAGCAACACGCCACTGATTGGAACAGAATAAGAACACTTGGTGTCAATTGCGGAAATCAGCAAACCGTCAATTTAGTGAACGAAACCCAGAAGATTTAGTCTTCATCTCTTGGGTAGACAAAATACTCCATATTTTAGTCTTTAATTTCTCAATGCAGATGTACAACCTACATTTTCGTTTAGTTCTACTGCTCTCTTTGAACGATCTTGTTCGTATTAATCGCTGTATTTACGATAGAAAGTCAATTATCCGGATTAATTGGGACTGGATCCCTTCAAGAATATCACATTATCCGTAGTTACGAAAGAACCAATGCAAGGTCCGGTCGGTAGACGAATTCAACAAAAGCATCAAAAGAAAATGCTCAAATAGTTTATAAGTCACTCCGATGGTTACAGAAGTGGAACGGATAAATAAAAACCTTTTTTATGACAATGAAAGCCATTAATGTAGTAATTGTTACTGTAGTAATTAATGTTAATTGTTTTTAATCGTAGAAAAAATACTCTACTACGTGTATGTATAGTATTTTATGTAGTCTACTGTAGTGCAGTATCTTGACTTATTATATGAACAGTAAATCTAGACGTTAAACAAATTACAGTATGAACAGTAAAGTAGCAATAAAAATACTGTACCTACAAAAAATAATACAGGATTTGAGTATACACTACGTACATACAATATTCAAGTCATGTGTTTTTTTTACCCTAATTGAAGCAGATTACTGATGGTCTGGATTGTTGGTGCTCTGCTGTGCATTATCGTTAATGTAGTTTTTCAAATGGAAGCGTTTTAACTTTCGGATATGATGCACTTTTGTATGTTTCTTATGCATCCACTTTTTTTTACTTTCTCGCCTTAAGAAATTTTTGTATTTCAAACAGATTAAAAATATGCAAATTAATTATGACTCTATTAACGAAATTATTTTAAAACATGTAAGCAATGAAAAGGATCGATTTCGCAAATAATGTTGCTCGGTTCTATGGTGTGGCATACTCTTGCCCACAATTTATAACGCTGCCTTGTAATTATTTACGTATGCAATTTCATTGCTTGCCTCTTTAAATATCTGAGAGGTTGATTCAAACATACTCGTTGTTTTTTGTGGAACAATGTTGTTAATTAAATAAAAGTACTAGACACAACATCGAAGTCATCCCTTTGCTTCCAAAATCGTGACAAAATAATATCTGTAATTGTTACGTTCATAGATAAATTACATAAAATAGGTCTCAAAACTCACTTACAAAAATTGTCAACAATCAACTCATATGATAATTCGTGCAGAACAAACAAGCGTGCATGTCAATATCATACACATGAATTATCTGTGCTTACCTGATGTAATAGCCAAAGCCTGAAAAACGTTAATTAACTACATCAATAATAAATTCGATTGACTCTTGCATTTGATTATTTGCTTGAACTCAATTGTTTCACAAGCGTCAATCCGCTAATGCAACTACACGAAAATGCAAGCAAATGAGCACTGTAAGTTGTCGCATTTGCAGAGACCCGCAATTTCCCCCACCACCCCCACACCTGCTACTTGGCTTGCGCAAACCGCGCGCCTTACAAATTTATTGGCAGATTCGAACCAAGGAATTCCAATACGCAAGTCCTTTCCCATAGAACATTTGTTGCATAACGATAGTTAGTATCACTGATAAAATATTCATATAATATTACTTAATATATTGGAACTATAACATCGTTTATTCTTCTGTATCACTTCAACTCAAGACTTGCACACTTGTTGCCCCAAGGTCTTACCTCGTCAATACTACTGTGCGAATTAAATGTTGCCAACTTAATAGAGCTGAAGGAAGGAAGAATGTCAGGATTATTGTGGGATCTGGTATAACATTTGTTACGGAATGCAAAAAAATGTTTGGTGAAACGAAATCCCTAAGCTAAGGCACTACAACTACTAGTTTAATTCAATAGTGACTTTTGTTATTACGATCCACATTTTTAATTTCTGGCCTTAGCACGTAGTAAACTATGTAATAAAGAGGAAATATTGTAAATTAATTCCTCTAACATATTGTGCAATATGTTACAATCCATGTTTGGTGGGTCCCTGGTAATGAAATAATTATTTGAAGCCAAAAATGTCTGTCTGACGTCAACGCAAATGCCTATACAGTTTTATTTTCTCCAAAATTGATATTCCCCGATCGATATGGCCGAACGCAGCGAGTTTGAAATGGATATTTCAATTTTGGGGGGTTCTTTACATGAGGTATTAACATTTTCCATTTATTTAAAAATAGTCCCACATTATTTTATTAAACTTTTTCCTCGGATCGAGGAAAGAAATCTTAAAGCAGTGCATGCTTCATTGTTGTTGAAATCTCTGAATTTTCGAAAAATGCAAAAATTCAAATTTTTTCGGCTTCTCCCTACAACAAAAATTTAGATTTTGAAGAGGAAAAAATCTATTCTTCATAAAGAACTCCTTAAATTAGGTCATGTACATTCTTTTCGAAAAACGAGTAGTTTTCGCTTAATTTGAAAAACAGGCCATTTTTAACCAAATAATTCCCGCAAAATTGGAAGAAATTTTTACTTTAAATATTTTCCTCGGGTATTATAATTACGGGTGCTCTCGCAGATAGCTCATTGTTCAGTGTGCTCACTTTACATGACGCGACCCCGGGTTCGATTCCCGGTCGGACAAGATTATAATGTGCGCTTTCTTTGCAATGTCACAGTACATGTTGTTGTGTGACGATGAGAAACTCACTTCTCGGGTTGAGGAGACCAAAATACGGTGTAGGGATGCTTATGTGCTAACCACTCGTACCCCGCAACCCATGGCCGCAAGGCCGGGACGCCACTGGTAGTGGACTAGGAGCCAGCAAGAAAATCCACGTATAATAAGCTCAAAGCTAACACTAAAACGCTAAATGTTCAAAGGTAAAACGTTAGCCAGTGTTATGAGGAACAGGGAAACGCAAGTATGGCGGACTGTAGGTGTCGGCGTTGCGCTGTACAATTTTTTTAATATGTCGAAAAAATATATTCCATTGAGGAATACACAACTGTCTTGTTGTATATTGTTTGTTAGATATATAGCCAAAGTGTGAAGGAGTTGTATGCCATGCCAATGTGGTGTCTCAAACTACGCCATATAGAATTCAAAGTGTCCTTTTTTAATGCCCTCTTGTATTACGAGCTCAAAGCTATTGTTTTGCTTTCATGATAGGAAATTATTCATTGCCGATTATAACCACGCCATACCTTTTCGGCGTCTCTAAGTAGTCCTCATACTGATTCAAAGATGTTAAGGTTGTCACTAGGTCATGTATCATAGGTACACACCTGGGAAAATATCTTTTTTATTGATTTTAATGTCTACAGGATGAATCTATATGTGCCATACCGATTGGCTGTCTCGAACGTAAGAAATTAACTTCTAAAGTTGTAAAATTTTTTATGAGTGTGATGCATAACAGGTACATGTGCCTCTCCGGTGATTTTCAATCATGTTTAATGTTTGAAATACCTACACACACACACACACACACACACACACACACACACACACACACACACACACACACATCGATGTCATGAATTTAGGCGAGGAATAAACCTGTATATTTGTATATTTGACTTTTGTTTATGTATATTAATATTTGGGAAAACAAGTTACTGCAGAAATTCTATGACAGTTCATATTTTAAACTCAGGTATTCTTTTTTAATTTACCGTATACGTACGTATATACGGAGTAATAAACGTAGTATAGGGAAAGTTGTGTAATGTTGCGCAAAAAAATGGCGAGTTTTCGGAAGAAAAAAATTTGTTGCCGGACCGTGATAACGAAAAAGTAGATAAATCCAGTTGCTAAATTAAGAAAAAATTCCTCTAACACGTGGTGTAGCCAGAACCCCTCTTTTGTGGGTCCTTGATACCGGAAAACCAATTGTAAGCAAAACGTCCGTCCGTCCGGTGTGCGTGAAGAAAACTAGCACCTAAACTATACGTAAGATTTTTTCCAAATTGAAGAAACCCCCTTCCACATGGCCTGAGTCGAAGCTCTGAGATTTTGAAAAACATTCATAAATTTTTGTGGGTACTTTACAAGAAGCCCCTCGGACATTTTCGAAATTTTTTCAAAACGGCTCCAGATTTTTCTCTAAATTTCTTGTAAGAATAGACTAAAACACACTTATTAAGGTGGCACAGGTCCGATATTGTTCTTTAATTCTTTGTTTCAAAGTCCTAAATAAGTCCTTAATCGTCTCCTGTATTATTTCAGTAGTATACCTCTCCGTTGCGGTTCTCACACGCAACCAATCTTTATAAATGAGGTCTCTAAAGAAAGAGAATTTCACAGAGTCGTGACATATTGCACTTTGACTTTAAAAATATGAAGGATTTGTTTAAAAAACGCATCTAAATATTGATGTAAAATGCAAACCGCAACGCACGTCAGGATGCTTGACTCTATATCGTTAAATAACTCCTAAACGAAGCGTTCTAGGGCCTTACAAACTAAAATTTTGAGGCCAGAGGCCTCAAAAAATGTTCTTCGTATCGTAATTTACTGGATAAGGTATTCTTAGATATTCAAAATTTCCCGTATACGTACGTATATACGAAGAAATATGCGTAGTATGGGGAAAGTTATGTATTGCTGCGGAAAATTTATTTCAAGATTTCTACAGAAATAAACGTTTTGGGGTTCCCTGATACCGAAAAAGTGGGTATTTTCAAAACGTCCGTCCGTCCGTTCGTCTGTCAGTCTGTGAACAACACTAGCGCGTAAACCATACGTGCGATTTCTTACAAAATGGATATTCCCCGGTCGATCTGCGTTCACTCGAGGTGCCTCGAATTTGAAAAACTTTCTTCAAAATATGAAGGTACTTTACATGAAGCCTCCCGAACATTTTCATTATTTTCTCAAAAATAACTCCAAATTTTTTCTTTAAATTTCTTTTAACAATAGAGTAAAAGACACTTATTAAGGTGGCATACGTCCGATTTTCACGTTTAACTCTAAATTTTAGAAAATTGCAAAAGTTTGAAATTTTTTCGGCGTCTTCCTAAAACTACAAAATTGAAGATAGAGATTTTTCCTTCAAATACATTTTTTTGGTCTAAGTGAGTTCTTTCCTTAAGGTCGTGTTCAGTTTTTTGAAAATTTTTAGTAGTTTTTGCGCAATATTTGAAATTTAAAAAATTACAAAAACAAGATTTTCTCAAAAAACGGCTTCAATTTTTTTTCTTTAAACTTTTGGTAGGGATAGTGCTAAATGTGCTCTATGAGATGACATTAATGCCATATTGCTCTATTCTTATTTATTTATTATTTTATTATTTGCGAGTTAATTGCAACTTAGAGTCGCTTATCGCATCCTAGCTTCCATTTTCTACGATCTTTCCAGTCGTTTTCTTGCAGGTTTCTTCCGTCCATCGCTTTATTTACTGCATCCTTCCAAAGTGTCCTCGGTCTCCCTCTTCTTCTTCTTTCTGCAGGGGTCCATTCGATCAATTTTTTCGGCCACCTTCCCTCATCCATCCACAGTGTCTAAAATTGTGGTCCTTATGTTTAGCCTTGCAAGCACATCTTCATTCTTTATTTTGTCCTGAATCGTGAGCTGACAACAACGTCGCCAATAATCCATTTCTGTTGCTCTTAATTTCCTCTTTAGTTGTTCCGTTGTTGCCCACACTTCTGCTCCATAGGTAACAATGCTCTCTACAATAGACTTGTATATATTTATCTTCGTGCAAGGTCTTATTTGTGTGCTTCATATGGTATTGTGCAGCTGTTTGGTAACTTGTTTCCATCTTGTTATTCTTTCAATAATTTCAGCTTCACTATTACCATTTTTGGTAAACATTACTCCAAGGTACTTGAAGCTATCGACTCCTTTGATAATACCACCTTCTAGCATCAAATTTCTGTTTACATTATCAGCTAAAGTATATTCAGTTTTAGAGATATTTATTGTTAGCCCCCATTTCTGGTATTTTTCAAACAGTTTCCTCAACATGTAATGTATATCATCTTCATCTTCTGCCAATATCAATTGGCCGTCAGCAAAAAGCAAAGTGAACAGTTTATCCGTTCCGATTGAAACTCCCATATTCGCTCAAATTCGCCTCCATCTCTCCAGGGCAGATGTTAGATATATTTTGAAGAGTGTGGGAGCGATTGCACATCCTTGTCGCAGACCTTTGGTGACAGGGAATTCTTCAGATATTCTTCCACCTACCTTCACCCTACTAGTACAATTAACGTACAGTACTTTCACTGCTCTTATACCGGGTGAGTCACGTAACTTTAGCACATCCTATAACTTTTGAACGGTTGAAGATATTGCAATGCAGTTTTCACGGAAGTGCATGAGGGAATGGGACTAATTGATCTCTGTATTCATTTCTATTTTATAACTTTTATTTTACGAGATATTTGAAGTAACTTTCTTTTTTCAAATAAAACTATACCTATTTTTTCAAACTACCATGAGCGTAAAAAAACGAATCCAACGATGTACATATTGTTATATGTTAGATAAACATTTTTTTGAGTAATTTTGATTTTTTCGCGACTACTGTTTAACGGAAATTTTGAATGTTAGAGTACGCCTCACAAGATCACAAAGAGCTCCACTAGCAGACGCGCGCTTGGAAAGGGAAGATATCTTAGTATTTGAAGGTACGAAACATTCCAAATATTCACAAAAATGTTGCAGTTTTTTCCCTGAACTCTGCTTTCCATCCTTCCGCATTTTCAGATTTTTGTATTACTTAACGATTGAAAATACGGATTTATCAAAAGTAGAATGTATTGAACTATGATAGTTTGTTATTTCAACTTCATTTAAAGGGGAGTCATACCACAGGATATTAGTGGGATCTTGAAAACGAAACATAGTAAGAATAAATCATTAACATTGTACAAAGAATATTGCATATTTTCAGCAAATAGTTTTATTGTTAATGAGATTATGATACCTTATAATACCTTATGAAAAGAAACTAGTGGTGCTACAGAATGGCACAGACTTTCCCGTATTAGTTTTCTATTTCCTTGGGTCTTCGCTAGCTATTCGGAATTGCCACATACTCTTTCTTGCCAGCTACCATCTATCACTGCCAAAAGTACATTTTTTTGGTCATATTCTTAATTTTTTCGGTTTCTTATTAGTAGAACGGAAATATTAATTTTAGAATATTACAAAACATAAACAACTAGTCCTAAATACCAATTTTCATTTAAAAATTATGTACCGTTTTAAAGTAAACTGCGTTTTAGTGCTACCAAAAATACAAAATTTGAAGCTCATTTTCACAGAAAATGCTTGAGTTTTCAAAATCCTTTATTTGAAGTTATTTCAAGCACATACACTCACAAATATAATAATTCCTGGTAATGTGCATAATAAAGATGTGAGAGTTCTTTCAAAAATTTACAAGTATGTAATTTTTTAAAAAAAACTCAAAATAAACTTTACGCTATACTAAAGAGTGCCATTAGCACTATCCGTTACAAAAGTTTGAAGAAAATATTTGCAGCCATATGTGAGAAAATGGCGTTTGAAAATTTCTAAAAATGAGAAATTTTGAGCTACTTTTCACAATTTAAAAATTGTACATATTGTACGCAATATTGCACGAAAACTACTAAAATTTTGAAAAACATTTACATGACCTTCATGAAACAACAAATTTTATTTGAAGAAAAAATCTCTATCTTCAATTTTGTAGTTGGAGAAAGACGCCGAAAAAAATTTAAACTTTCAAAATTTTCGAAAATTCAGAGTTATCCATGAAAATCGGACCTATGCCATGTTAATAAGTGTATTTTATTCTATTCATACAAGAAATTTAAAGAAAAAATTTGGAGCTGTTTTGAGAAAATGTTGAAAATCTCCGGGCGGCTTCATATAAAGTACCCCCAAATTTCGAAATCTCAATTCGAATTTTTCAAAATCTCAAAGCTTTGACTAAAACCAGATCGACTGGGGAATATCCATTTTGGAAAAAATCGTTTATATGGTTTAGGCGCTAGCAGTATTCACAGACGGACAGACAGGCGGACAGACGGACGTTTTCATTTCAATTGGTTTTTCGGTATCAAGGAGCTAGAAAACAGGGTTTCTGGCTACACCACGTGTTAGAGGATTTTTTTTAAATTTAGCAATTGGGTTTATCTACTTTTTCGTTTTCACGGCACGGCAATGAATTTTTTTTCAGCCGAAAATTGGCCATTTTTTCGCGCAGCATTACATAACTTTTCCTATGCTACGTATATCACTCCGTGTATATGTACGTATACGGGAAAGTAGAAATATCATTTAACAAATTCACATTAATTAGTCTATGATTACTAAATAGGAAATCAATGTTACTAAAAGATTATATTGATTTAGAAACAAGGTTACATAAGCAACCGAAGCGGAAAAATATCGTTCTTCTGGAAGATGCTGTTTTTAATATTTTATTGTAAAACTATCGCAAAGTAAGAAAGAAAATATCCAGTAATTGATATTTCTTACAATCGCAAAACCTTCAGCCCAAAAATAGGCCCTCTTTTACCTGGGCCCGCCCGCATTGCAGGCCTTGCGGGTCCGAGCGTTACCACACATGCCGTATTATTTACGATATTCTACTTTGGCTTGGTTTTGTTAGTTTTGAAAATGGCCTGACCACTTTTCATAATTTGACCTATTTTTGACAGTCCTTCATATTATCTTGTATCTTCGAAAAAAGACTCTGGGAACCGGGGTGATACGTTATGATGGGACGGGATGTTCAAATTCCTTGTATTATTCAAGTATTGCTTTGAGAGGAAATGATTAATTTTCTCGTTTTAAGAGGAAAGCACGTATTAAAATGAAATGAAAGGTTTGAGGAGAGTTAATTATATTTATCATTTGTGTCAACTGAATAATAAACAGCGTCCCACGAATTCTGCAGCAAGTAGTGTGAAAATTTTAGATTTAGGAAATAATCTATACGTGCTTGTATTATTTGCTGTTTCGGTGTTCGAGATAGTGATAATTGTAAAATTTTTTGTATCGTGGTCACTATTACGTAGACTATTCGTAATTATTTCATATCTAGTCGTGGTTCTGTTATTGATGGTTTTATCTATTGCTTTTTACTTTCCCGTATACGTACGTATACACGGAGTGATATACGTAGTATAGGGAAAGTGATGTAACACTGCGCGAAAAAATGGCCAATTTTCGGCGCAAAAAAATTCATTGCCGGGCCGTGATAACGAAAAAGTGGGCAAAACCAGTTGCTAAATTAAGAAAACAATATCCTAAGTCGTGGTGTAGCCAGAAACCCTGTTTTCTAGGTCCTTGATACCGAGAAACCAATTGAAAGGAAAAAGTCCGTCTGTCCGTCTGTCTGTCTGTCTGTCTGTCTGTCTGTCTGTCTGTCTGCCTGTCTGTCTGGCTGTCTGACTGTCTGACTGTCTGACTGTCTGTGAACACTGCTAGCGCCTAAACCATACGTACGATTTCTTCCAAAATGGATATTCCCCAGTCGATCTGATTCTAGTCGATGCTTTGAGATTTTGAAAAAGATTCTTCAAAATTTGGGAGTACTTTACATAAAGACCCCCGGGGATTTTCAAAATTTTCTCAAAAACGGCTTCAACTTTTTTCTTTAAATTTATTGTATGAATAGAGTACAATACACTTATTAACATGGCGCAGGTCCGATTTTCACGGATAACTCTAAATTTTCGAAAATTGTGAAAGTTTGAATTTTTTTCGGCGTCTTTAACTACAAAATCGAAAATAGAGATTTTTTCTTCAAATAAAATTTGTTCTGCATATTGAGTTCTTTCATAAAGGTCATGTAAATGTTTTTTAAAAATTTTAGTAGTTTTCATGCAATATGTGCAATTTTAAAAAATTACAAAACAAGATTTTCTCAAAAACAGCTCCGAATTTTTTCTTTAAACTTTTGGTAGGGATAGTGGTAAATGTACTCTATCAGATGACATAAAAGCCATATTGCTCTATTGATTGTTTTTTTCAAAAACTACAAAAATTTAAATTTTTTCACATGTTTCTCACGTCGATAATATTTACATTAGCGGCGATTCTTTCACATTATTATATTTACGAGTACATGTGCTTTAAATAATGCCAAGTAAAGTTTCTCGAAAACACGACCGTTTTCTGTGGAAAGTAGCTCAAAATTTCGCATTTTCAGAAACCCTCAAACGCCATTTTCTCATATATGGCTGCAAATTTTTTCTTCAAACTTTTGTAACGGATAATGCTAAGTAGTATAGCGTAAAGTTTACATTGAGTTATTTTTGTTTTTTCAAAAATTACATAAATGTAATTTTTTTGAAAGATCTCTCACATCTTTAATATGCACATTACCAGCAATTTGTAAAGAATATTATATTTGTGAGTGTACGTGCTTCAAATAACTTCAAAGAAAGTATTTTGAAAACTCAAACATTTTCTATGAAAATGAGCTTCAAATTTCGCATTTTTAGTAGCGCTAAAACGCCATTTTCTCTTAAACGGCACATCATTTTTAAAAGAAAATTGTCATTTATGACTAGGATTTTGTGTTCTTTAATATTTTAAAATTAATATTTCCGTACTACCAATAGGAAACCGAAAAATTAAGAAAATGACAGAAAAATGTACTTTTGGTGGTGATAGATGATAGCTGTCAAGAAAGAGTTTGTGGCAATTCCGAATAGCTAGCGAAGACCCAAGGAAATAGAAAATTAATACGGGAAAGTCTGTGCCATTTTGTAGCACCACTAGTAGCAATATTGTTTCGACAAAAACTATTGCTTGGGCCTCATAGTGTTATTTTCCCACTACAGTGCATCATTACTTTAATTGTTATGGGACTGTGCCCATCTTCATGTTGAGGTAATCGCAAGAGCAACCACATAAACGAAGGTTCCAATCGCTGGACAGTAAACACTGTTCTTTAGCTCACTTCCGGTGGTACAAGCCGTTCAGACAATCGAGCGTTTCCGGCAGTTAAGAACCATGAAGGCCATTGCTGAGCAGCGGAGTTAACGTCCAGATCCTTTTCGATGAATAGTTGAGGCTTATGTTGTTCATACAGAAAGTTTGTAGGAAAATTTTGATAATTAAAACTTACATAACTAAATTTCGTGACAATGGAAAATCGGATATTATGACACAAGGGAAAAATCCTTCCAGCTCATCCAACGGCAGTAGTAATTAAATTTGATGAATATTAAATTGAAAAAAATACTTTATTATAAATAAGCTGCGGATTTTTGCAGTCGCAGGATTTAATATTTGCTGGTGTTTCATCGACAAGAATCTTCATGTTGTATGATTTGTGTTTCGATCTTTCTAGATAAGTGTATTGAATGAAGTGTGTGATTAATTTATCAGTGCTTATTACCGTTGTCAGTTAAGATTTTTACACAATAGTGTCCTTAACCTTACTTATCAGTTCCCTACTTCCAGTATGCCAGGCAGCAAAAGCAATTATTACGGTGGTAGCAAGATTAACATTTTTAAGACTAAAAACTGTGGGTGTATCTGATTCATAATTACCCAAAATCCAGGCAAGTGCATGAATATTTTACAAATGCGCTGGCCATCACTGTATATTGTGTGAAACAAGATGAAGTATCTTGGCTAGTTAAGCCCAGGAAACGAACTGTATTGAATGATGACGCATATCCAACAATTTTTCTAAATCATCCATCCTATCGAACAAACTCAGGTGCAACCTGACAAACTTATGATATGGAACCCCGTGGAAAACTCCAGTTCAGAACAAGTTTTGGAAATGATACAATTACTACAGTTGAGGTTGAACATTGGTTGATTATTGAACATTAGAACCCCCAAAATTTAGAATTTTTTCTAATCAACAGGAAAAGACAATGTTTTATTTAAATAAGCTCAGCATCTCAGATCAGATCAGCGTTTCAGTGTCACTTAAACATCATTTTCTTAAAAACGGCTCCAAATTTCTCAAAGAAAATTGTCATTTAGGACGAGGTTTTACTGTTCTTTAATATTATTAAAATAATATTTGACTGAGCTTTTGAGAAAATTGATGTAAATTGAGAAAATTTTCGTTGAAAAAATTGAAGCCGTTTTTTACAGAATGTAATATTAAATTATTCACACGAAACGTTTGAGAAAAAAATTTGGAGGCCTTTTGGATGAAATGGCGTTTGAGCATTTCGAAAAAGGTGGAATTTGGAGCTTACTTTCAGAGAAAGCTGTTGAGATTTCGAGAAACTTTATGACATTTTTAAAGCACATGCGCAGATAAATACAATTATGTGAACAAACCACTACTGATGTAAATATTCAAGACGTGAGTGGCTGGTCAAAAAATACATTTTTGCAAATTTTGAAAAAGAAAATGGAACAAAATGGCGTTTATGTCATCTTTAGGAGTACATTTCGCACTATCCCTACCAAAAGTTTAAAGAAACTAGTGGTGCTGTAGAATGGCACAGACTTTCCCGTATTAGTTTTCTAATTCCTTGGGTTTTCGCTAGCTATATGAAATTGCCAGAGGCGGGATTCGGGGGGGGCAAGGGGGGGCAACTGCCCCCCAATGTTGGGACATATTTAAAAAAATATATTTAGACATTGTATTTAAGTTTATGTTAAAAAAGATTTACTTTTTTCTGTATTTCCAGAAGAATTTTAATAATGATTAAGGGAATAATAATTTTATTAAGCTAGGATAATACCATACTGCATAAATAAATTGGCAAACTTTAGTTCAATATTATAAAACGGGCGGGATAATGTTCAGCGTTACTATGAATATCCCGTATTAAAAAAAATCCTTCAATTATATTTTACTTTTAAATGATATTTACTTAGAAATTAAACAGTTTCATGCGTAAAATCATGGTAGGTTTGACATCTTGTACTTCCTACTCAGTTTCGAACTTACGTGAAAGAGAGAACGAAGTTTCTGTTCTTTCGGAGCCTTCAACGCATCCACAGTACGTGTCCTTTCGGCACTGTAGATCAGTGGGGCCAGTGGCGGGCTTTCTCACGCCACGACACTCACACACACACGTACATACACACACACACACACACACACACACACACACACACACACACACACACCACATTAATCAGCCCAGCATATCGGAATGACCAACCTCACAGGCGCTGAAAGAGGTGTCAGGAAACAGTGGGGCGGCTTGCAATACGATTCATTATAATCGGTACTATTCACACGTAATTCGTTTAATTCACACTTATGGAGAGAAATGTCTTGTAAATGGTGTGGAAAGTTGATTCTTAGTATTTTGCTTATAAACCAAAACAAATACTCTATTATTAATAATAAAATTAAAAATGTCTTAACGACAGCTGTGAGTGACAGGGACAAAAGAGCAAAATAAATCATTCGTTAGTTATAATAAGCCTGTTGTCCACCCATTTGGTTCTCTCATTTTTAAATTGTTTTTGTGGGCTTTGAAATAAATGTTTGTCCAACATGAATGCGGACCACTGTCCTGGTCGTCAGTCAGAGGGCTTTCGGTATAGGTAACGATGACATCTCTGCGATGTCATAAGAATAAGAGCTCAGTTGAGTTCTTGCAGTACTGGCGAACGCACGAGCTTTTATTATAGTGAAACGAGCCAGGTCAAGAAAGTAAAAAAATTTAGCTCTTGTATCTGACAGGTGAGAAATTAATGTTAGTTCATCGCGTTTAGTTCAAATTAGAATTTAATTAATAGCAGATGAATAATACAAGTGTTATTGTTTACTGAAGGAAATGTGACTTTACCAGACGACAATCTCATAGATACTTTGTTCTCCTAGAAGTTATAGCAAAATTTAAAACTTCGGTGGCCATTGACTCACGTTATTCTAGTATCCTCTGGGTAATCTAGAGAATAACATCTCTTCGTTAATGACGACAGAGGAGTGTCAAATAATACATTAATCTGCTTTGCAGCCTACCCAGGAAAAATGATGATCACGCTAGGCCACTGATAATAACTTCCCTTCTCTGTTATATATTATTATGGGAATCTGTTGTTTTAATCTAATGTCGGTTGTATTATTATAACAAAATCGTTTTTTGGTTCCTTTTTGAACAACAGAGCAATTTTTACTACGATAATTTAAAAAAAGGTTTGTAATGGCTATGAATCGTTACAGTTCGTGCATGGTAAAGTTCGGCAAACTGACAGTTTTGTCCACTTTCCAGAATGTCGAATGTTTTTATCTCGTCGATTTAGCATTGCTTAGCTAATATTTATGTACTTCAATGCACGCAATTTGTATGTCATTAAAACTGTAAATTTTAATTACAATTCAAATACTTCAATCATTTAATTCTAATACTTAACACTAATCATTATTTGTAAAGAAAATTGTTTGATCGTCACTTTCCTCAAATAATTTAATTTCAATATTCAATTTTATACTTAACATGTGAAAAATTGCTACATTCTTGTAATTATTTTATTCAGAAACAAGAACAAAATAGTGAAAGCAAAATTTTTACACATGTTTTGTCAAAAAATTTATTAATGAGTAAAGTTTAAGTGTACCGTCACACAAAATTTGACATTAATAATTATGTATCTTTATTCGATTCTAATAACTAAACCGCGGGATTTCATGGAATTGCATGTCTGTTTTTTGTTATTTGTTAACTGTGATGTTATGGTAACTGTGAAGATGAAGTGATATAGTGATGATAGGGGATGAAAGAACGAATAGAAATGCAACCATGCCCAAGGCGGGAGTCGAACCCGCGATCCTTCGGTGCGAGATCGCTAAGAGCTACCGGCGTATATTAGTTTTTGTCTAGAAGTGTGTCGAAGTCAGTAATTTTTGTGTATTTCTCTTTCGAAAGAAAAATGAATTGGGCCAAGACAATACCAACATAATATATCCGATAATATTCTGATATCATTGTTTTCCCTTGAATCGATTTACATTCTGTAACTTTATTCGTGCACATGAACTTAGTGAATGGGCTGAATGGTACGGCGTCTTGTAAGATAGCCATTTGTTCTCCCGCTTAATATCTTTTCGTTTATTAAAATGGAATATATTTACGTTTATTAAACGCCTTTTGCACTACAGTGTAAATCAGGGTTCATCAAAAAGACGAGTCGAGAGCAAAGGGCCGTCGGCAACAGCCGGAACGGATGGGGGCAGCAGGAGCCTGAGCGAGCGATTCCTGCTGAAGAGGGGGGGCGCGTTGAGAGGTAGAAGCGATAAGTAGGAAAGTTCCGTTTCATGCAAGACGTAATACAAAGTGTGTCATGGCAAAAGGAAGCAAGAGGCTCTCGTAATAATAGTCCGATAATTTTTAAAATAAATAGGAAGAACAATTTTTTCTTAAAAAAATACAGGAGGTAATTCAAAATGATTTGTTTCTCAGAAATGTTTTAACCATGTTAAAGAGTATAATCTACAAGGTGAATCATGCAGCTAAGTACAAGTAAACTGATAAACGTATATTTTGAAAATAGATTTCATGAAATTTCTGATATGGAGTCAGATAACAAAGTTTTTGCTTTACCATTTTCAATGTTGACAGCGTAAATCACAATTTACATTTGAAAATATTGGATCTTCCAAATGAAACAGAATTGAAAGACCAATTCCAACACCAGGAAGATCTACTTCATTTTTAATAAAACATTCTTCTGTTTTACTGCTTTTTACTGTTTCCTAAGCTCCACAAGCATGCTGCCATTATTTTAAGTATGTTTAGGTCTAGACATGCTTGTAAGCAATATTTGTTGAGAAATGATTCATTGAGAAAAATGTATCGTTGAATTAACAGTTCGGACCGTTCAAGTAACAATGCGGAATCTCACCGCTGTGTGCAACTAATATAATTAATAACATTCAATTATAATTAACAAAATTGAAACCAATGTGTATAATTGCAGGACAATTAATTAACTTAAAGCATGTAAAGGAATATTTTGATATTTATAATAGCGCCCAAATTTGCCCCCCCAATAAAAGATCCGAAATCCCGCCCCTGGGAATTGCCACCTACTCTTTCTTGCCAACTGCCATCTATCACCGCCAAAAGTACATTTTTTTTGTATACCAGCATTATAAACCACCCTTTTACATTAACAAAATCGTTCATATTATGACATATTACACGAATCATTACGTCATTGCTATTTCTGCACGAAATATGAGCAATCACTGACCTAATAGTCACGGCCCCTATATATTTTCAGTTATGGAGTTTAAAGAAGGCAGTGGTACCATATAAACAGATTGCAGTGTTCGCAGTAAAATCAAATACGTTATGAAAAAACTTACTTTTAAAAACTGATTTATTAATTTATTACTCCAAACTGATTTATTAATTTATTACTCCCTTACCAAATAAAAACAAAATTATATTTTGTTTTTATTTGGTAATATAACAAGATCAACATAATAAGAACAACAAAAACAATCAAATTAATTCTTGTGAACATGTACATTAATTGTACAATTTGATAAATTGGTCAGTGACACTCCAGAACATGCATTTATATCTAAAATACTTGTTTTTTCTTTGCTTTCTGCACTACCTAATATCTTGTTAGCTATTTGAATCTTCGTATTCACCGATTCTTCGAAGGATGACTCGGCAACACTTGTAGACCGCCATCCTCCATGACGTTTAGGTGTAGTGATATCACCACATTATCTGCGAGAAACGTCGCGGATGTTCTAACTAATGACGCGGACTAAACGAATGACCAGAGTACTTTTCTGCATTTGGTAATTTTAAAAAATTTGCCATATTTTTTGGTATTTTCGCAAATGTATTGATACCAATTGGATTGCAGCTGCATTTGCCATGATTGTAAAACAAAAAACGTTTTTTGTGTAACATATAAGGGTCTTAAGGAAATGTATTTTTTACAGACTTCAACATAATTAAATTCTTCACTGGATACGATAATAAATATTCCGGGCTTGTCATTTTTTGTTGTTTTAATGTTCACTATCAAAACAGAACCATCTTTTTTCACATCGTTGATGCACAAATTGTACAATTCGACACGTCTACAAGCACCAAATATGCCAAAAATAACAACAACCTGAAAATCATACCAGTTATTAATACAATACACCAGTTAATAAATAAAACTTAATTATTATTGCCACAGTCATTATTATACCTTCATTAAAAGAAAAGTTTCATCATCAGCTTTTGTAAGAAATGTGTTTACATCTTGTTGGGAAAATACCATTGCCTTTATAGGTTGGTATCCCACATTTGCCTGTTTCATAAGTAAACTTACTTTATGAAAAGTTCCACTATCAATATTCTCTTTGATCTTTAGCATTTCCTTTAATTTGGAATAAGTGCACCATAATGTCGACGCTTTACATGCTGTGGGCGTAATGTTTAAAGAACCATGCATTAAATTAACAAACGTCTTTATTCTAGCATGTGCATTATACTAACTTAACCAAACTGCTCCGATAGATACGAAAGAACAGCAGCTTTGCATAATAAATTTGCATATTTTTTATCCATCCATTTCCTAAACTTTAAGTACTCTTTCTCATAAAGTTTGTAAGACTTTTTCGTTATCTTAGCATTTTCTGCTTTTGCAACTTCTTCCACAATTTATCTAGGCAAATCCATTATGTTTGAATCACGACTTTCAAACTAATTGTCATTTGTAAACAAAGTAGTGGCTTAGGTAGCATTCATGACGTCAAAACATGAATTTGAGATCTACTACAACTACGAATTACAACTTAACACAATTAATTTCGCTTCCTTAAATCCTTATAATACTGTTATACAAAAAAAAGTGTATGCAACTCGCTTATAATGTTACTTTTTTGCACTCGTAAGAAGATATTACAGAACTCACTTCTAATGTCGTTCCTTCGGTAATATATTCTTATTCGTGTAAAAAAGGACAACATTATTCGTATAAACTAATTGCATAATATGCTATTGTCATTTTCTTAATATTTCGGTTTCCTATTGGTAGAACGGAAATATTAATTTTAAAATATTAAAGAACACAAAATCCTAGTCATAAATGGCAATTTTCTTTTAAAAATTATGTGCCGTTTAAGAGAAAATGGAGTTTTAGCACTACTAAAAATGCGAAATTTGAAGTAGTGTTCATTTTCACAAAAAATTTTTAAATTTTCAAAATACTTTATTTGAAGTTATTTGAAGCATTTACACTCACAAATATAATAATCCTTACAATTTGCGGATAATGTGCATATTAAAGATGTGAGAGATATTTCAAAAAATTTGCATTTATATAATTTTTGAAAAATCTCAAAATAACATTTACGTCATATAAAAGAGTGTAATTATCATTATCCGTTACAAAACTTTGAAGAAAAAATTTGTAGCCATATATGAGAAAATGGCTTTTGAGCATTTCTGAAAATGCCGAAATTTTGAGCTACTTTTCACAGAAAATGGTTGTGTTTTCGAGAAACATTACTTCACATTATTTAAAGCATATATACTCGTAAGTATCATAATATAAAAAAATCGCCGATAATGTAAATATTAACGACGTGAGAGACAAGTAAAATAAATTACATTTTTGTAATTTTTGAAAAAACCAACCGATAGAGCAATATGGCTTTTATGTCATCAGATAGATTACATTTATCACTATCCCTACCAAAAGTTTAAAGAGAAAATTTGGAGCTGTTTTTGAGAAAATCTTGTTTTTTAATTTTTTAAAATTGCACATATTGCACGCAATATTGTGCGAAAAATACTAAAATTTTCAAAAAAATGTAGATGACCTTAAAGAAAGAACTCACTATGAAGAACAAATTTTATTTAAAGGAAAAATCTCTATCTTCAATTTTGTAGTTCCAGAAAGACACGTACAAATTTTAAACTTTTGCAATTTTCAAAAATTCAGTTATCCGTGAAAATACCTATGCCATGTAAATAAGTATATTTTACTCTATTCATACAAGAAATTTAAAGAAAAAAATTTGGAGCCGTTTTTGAAAAAAATTTGAAAATCCCCGAAGGCTTCATATAAAGTACCCCCAAATTTTGAAGAATCTTTTTCAAAATCTCCAAGCTTCGACTAGAATCAGATCGACCGGGGAATATTCATTTTGGAAGAAATCGTACGTATGGTTTAGGTGTTAGCAGAGTTCACAGAAGGACAGACGGACAGACGTTTTCCTTTCAATTAGTTTTTCGGTATCAAGGACCCACAAAACAGGGTTTCTGGCTACACCACGTGTTAGGGGACTTTTTTTCTTAATTTAGCAACTGTTTTTATCCACTTCTTCGTTTTCACGGCCCGGCAATGAATTTTTTCCGCCGAAAATTGGCCATTTTTTCGCGCAGCATTACATAACTTTCCCTATACAACGTATATCACTCCGTGTATACGTACGTATACGGGAAAGTAAAATTTGGAACCATTTTTGAGACAATCTTTTTTATATAATTTTTACTTTCCTGTATACGTACGTATATACGGAGTATTGTACGTAGTATAGGGAATGTATGTAATGCTGCGCGAAAAAACGACGAATTTTCAGCAGAAAAAATCATTGCCGGGCCGTGGTAACGAAAAAGTGGATAAATCCAGTTGCTAAATTAAGAAAAAGAACCTAACACTTGGCGTAGCCCGAAGACCTTTATTGTGAGTCCTTGATGTCGAAAAACCAATTGAAAGCAAAATGTCCGTCCGTCTGTGAACAATACTAGCGCCTAAGCCACTCGTAGGATTTTTTCCAAATTGAAAAAAAAATATACATCTGGCTCTAGTCGAAGAGAGAGAGATTTTTGAGATTTTGAAAATCTTTCTTGGGGGTACTTTATATGAAGCCTCCCGGACATTACAAAAATTTTTTCAAAAACGTCAGCAATTTTTTTTCTTTAAATTTGTTGTTAGAGTAGAGCAAAATACACTTATTAAGGTGCCATAGGTCCTAATTTCACGGTTAACTCTGAATTTTCGAAAATTGCTTCTTCGTCTTCTTCCCAACAGGGTTTAGGTCATGTGATCTGTTCCGGCACCCATTTTTCTTCTCGGTCTACCAATGTCCCTTCTTCCTTCTGTTTTATAGTTCATAGCTATGAATGGAAGTGTGTTCATTGGCATTCTTGATACATTATTGTACCATTTTATTTTGTTTTCGAGAATATTCTCGTACAGCTCTTTGACTTTTAAAATATCTCTTATCTCAGAGTTCCGTTTCTTGTCGAGTAGCGAGCACCCTAGTGTGTTTCGCAGAAATTTTATTTCCGCCGTTTGTATTTTATTTTTGATCTTTTTCGTGTTCAGCCGTATTTCGCTGGCATACATGAGTGTGGGGACTGCAATTGTCTTATAAAACTTAAGCCGTGTCTCCTTTCGTGTTCGGTTTCTCAGATACTTGTGTATAGTTCCACATACATTTCGGAATTTTACTAGCTTGTTTTCCACGTCACGATCTATATTAAACGAAATATCACAGCCTAAGTACCTGAAGTTGCTAACTTGTTCTAGATTGTAGTTTCCTATAGCTATTTTAGATCTTACTGGATATTTGCCTCGAAATGCCACGACTTTTGATTTTTGAGCAGACATTTTCAGTCCATATTCTTCAAGGATATTTTTCAAGATGAAAATGGACATTTGGAGCTTATTTTCAGTCTCTTGTATCACCACTTTCTCACCAGCGTATAAAATTGAATTAATGTAAAAAGAACCTTTTAATTGCACACCTCTATCGACTTTATTTTTCCATACTCATATGTCGTCCAAATATATATTAAAAAGGTTGGTGATATTGAACAGCCTTGTCTTACTCCTTTATTTGTAGGGACAATTATATTAGGTTTACAATTTCCTAATATGATCGAAGTTTCTCTGTATACACTCTTTATAGCTTCAATAAGGTGTCTTGGGTAACCTCTTCGTTCGAATATTTCCCATAGAAGTTTGCGTCGAACATTGTCAAAAGCCTTTTCAAGATCTATAAATGCAAGATGCATTTCTTTGTTATGTTGTCTTCGTTCTTCTATCAATCGCTTTAAGGTAAATATTGCATCTGTACATGAACGACCTTTTCTGAATCCCGTTTGCTCTTTTTACAGAAGTGCTTCTCCTATTGTCTTCAGTCGTCGATTCAGAAATCTAGTATATACTTTGTAGGTAGTGTCTAGCAGGCATATTCCTCGATAGTTCTGGGTGTTAGTTCGATCACCTTTCTTGTACAGGGATACCACATTCACCTGTAACCATTCTTGAGGAGTCTCAAGCTGCCTCCAGCACACATTGAACAGCTTTAAAAGGTGTTCATGCAATGCTTGACCTCCATACTTCAGTAATTCACTGTTGATTCCATTTGGTCCGGATGCTTTTCTATTTTTAATCCTTTTAAAGCGATTGTCAGCTCTTCCCATGTGATATCATCAACTCCCAGATCCTTTTCTCTGTGGTTAACTATAGAGTATATAATTACTTTATCATCATACCACAGAGATCGATAGTGTTCTGCCCATTTATCTGTTTCTATGCATTTAACATTTACATCCTCTTTAATAGATCTATTTAGGGACTTTATGACTTTGTACGCTAAAGACTGCCTTCCATGTACATCGTGTTCAATATTTGCAATAAATCTATCCCAAGATGCATTGTGGGCTTTATTTATTGCATTTTTTGCTTGATTTCTTGCGATGTGGTACTCTTGTTTATTAACATCTGTTGGGTTGCTTAGATATTTATTATAACATTTTTTCTTTATTTTAACTAATTCTTCTATTTCTGCCGACCAGATTTTTAATCTTCTTTTACTTCTCATTTTCTTTTTAATCCCCAGGGCTTCATTGGCAGCCTTTGCCAGAGACATTTTCAAATTAGCCCACATTTCTTCCACATTGCTTAAAGGATTTAGATGTATGTGTTCCTTCAGTCTATGTTGGTATAATTCTCTTGTGCTTTGCTCTTCTAGAATATGTACTTTGAAAACTTTCTCTGCATTATCATTTGGAGAGTTTTTCTTTGCTTTTCGCCATCTTGGATACATCTTGATGCGAGATATTACTAGATTCTTCTATGTAGAGTCATAACCTCTCAAAACATTTGTATCCATTACTTGTTTTGATATTCTCTGGTTAGCAATTATACAATCTATTAAGGATCTGCAGTTTCCATTGGCCCAAGTAAACTTGTGAATTAGTTTCTTACGGAAAAAGGTATTTGTCACTTTTAAGTTGTTAAAAACTACGAATTCTTGGAGAACCGTGAATAAAAAGCTCCGGTCGTCCAGGTTGGGGGTTGTGCGTCGGGTTAGTACCCCGTCAAAGTAAAACCTAAGTATACTTGCAGCACCCGAAGAAGCCTCGGAAACAATCACGATACGAAAATTGCAAAAGTTTGAATTTTTCGGCATCTTACTCCAACTACAAATATTAAGATAAAGATTTTTCCTTCAAATAAAATTTGTTCTCAAAATGAGTTTTTACTCTAAGGTCATGTACTTTTCTTGTAATGTTTAGTAGTTTTCGTGCAATATTGCGTGCAACATGTGCAATTTTAAAAAATTACGAAAACAACGTTTTCTCAAAAACGGATCCAAATTTGTCCTTTAAACTTTTGGTAAGGATCGTGCCTAATTTATTCTATGAGATGACATAAACGTCAAGTTGCTCCATCCTTTTGTTTTTTCAAAAATTATAAAAATCATTCTTTTGACTTGTATATCACGTCGTTATTATTTACATTAGCGTCGATTTGTTCACATGACTGTATTTACGAGAGCATATACTTTAAATAATGCCATACAAAGTTTCTCGAGAACTCAACAATTTTCTGTGCAAACTCAAAATTCCGCATTTTCAGAAACGCTCAAACGCTATTTGCTCATAAATGGCTCCAAATTTCTTTTCAAACTTTTCGAACTGATAGTGCTAATTACACTCTTTAATATGACGTAAAGTTCAATTTGGGGTATTTCTTGGTTTTTGCAAACGTTGCAAAAATGTAATTTTTTTAAATATCTCTCACACCGTTAATATGCACATTTCCAGCAATTTTTAAACACTACTGTATTTGTAAGTTAATGTGCTTGAAATTACTTCAAATGAAGTGTTTCCAAAAGCCAAAAAATTTCTGTGAAAAAGTGCTTCAAATTTTGCAATTTTAGTAGCGCTTAAACACTATTTTCTTAAAAACGGCTCCAAATTGTTCAACGAAAATTGCCATTTAGGTCGAGGTTTTAGTGTTCTTTAATATTCTAATATTAATATTTCGTTCTACCACTAGGAAAGAGAAAAATTAAGAAAATGTCAAAACAATGTAGTGTAGGCGGCGATGAATGGCAGCTGGCAAGAGTATGTGGCAAGTCCATTTGCTCTTATTGCTGCAACTCTCTTTGGTTCTGATGCCGACAGCCGCACGAGGTGGATTTGAAGTGTCATGTACATACGAATATTGATATATTCACATGAAAGTCTGTAGATATTGGTTAATCAAGTAATATTATAATTGAATATCTTCGAAGCTCTAATGGGCGTGTTATTGTTTATCTCGAATGTTATGGTTTCTCGATTTTTACAGATTTTCAAACATAGTGTTGCGAAATATCCAAAAATAGTTTTCTCTTTAAGTAGTTGGTCGTAGCTGTATCAGGTAGAATTCCTGAATTACGCCAGTAGCTTACGCATGTAGCTCACATTTAGTTAGGACATGTGCAACAGTTTCATCTGACATTCCACATGGGTGAGTGGGATGTCTGTTAGCCAGCTTCTACAAAGATACTCGGAAAAGAAGCCGTGGCCAGTTAGGAACCGTACCGTTTCTCTTGATGGTTTTAACCATTTAGCCTGTAGAGAGAGTGAAGCATTTTTGCCGTCCTTCCAGTGCCATGCGTGTCCCACCGCCGTTCAGCAAGAGCATTAGCTTCTTTTCTCTCATGTCTTCAGCTTCGACTAAAGTAGTCCCGAAAATTTCCAGTTTCCTTGTTTCGTAGAACGCGTCTTGCTGATACTTTTATCACTTCCAGTTCTAATGGAAACAAACCTGCTAAGATGTGAAGGCTCATGGTTGAACTTGTCATGTAGGCGCCTGTGATAGCAAGTAGGGCGACGCGCTGTGCACTATTGAGTACATTACTTTGTAACGTTCGCGGTGGTGAATTAAAAAACACAGATTTATTTTAAAAGAGATGTTTATTTATGTTACACTATTACACTAAAATACTTGATTTATTTACAGGTTGGCCTCACAGTCCTTGTGTTCTTCACTTATTTATTTATACACGGCACAGTCCTCTTGATTATTTATTTTCACTGTTCACTTCTCCTACACTGCTGCACAGTCCGATGCACTCATCGCTGTCCGATGCACTGATTACAGTCCACTGCGCTGACCACAGTTCATGGCTCCGACCACAGTTCACGGCTCCGACCACAGTTCACGGCGCCGACCACAGTTCACGACGCCGACCACAGTTCACGACGCCGACCACAGTTCACGGCTCCGACAGTTCACGGTGCCGACCACAGTTCACGGTGCCGACCCCAGTTCACGGCTCCGACCACAGTTCACGGTGCCGACCACAGTTCACAGCGCCGCCCACAGCGATGCACACACAAACTTCACAGCACGGCTTCCTGACTAGACCAGACTGACTGACTGACTCCGGCCGCCGACAGCGGCGCATTTATACCTGGCCGGCGCCCGCCTGGACCCTTCCGGAACTCGCGGCACACTTCTTGGCTACCCGCGAATACCCCGGAATCGTCCACTTTGGGGGGCCGGCGGCAGATGATGCAATCCGCGCAGCGGATTACGGCAGATGACGCAATATTCGTTACAACTTATTCTTGTGAGTCCAGCTTTGTGTGCCCACAATGCTGCTCCATATCCTATGATTGGCAGAAACTCACCCTTATAAATTATTTTAAGCATTGGTCTCTTTAGTTTTATTATCTGTTGACTTTTGCCTTAAGTTTGTAGAACAATTACAAGCCTTTTTGAACATAATTTTGACATGGGGCAGAAATGTATGTTTTGGATCCAGCCAGATTTTCAGATATCTTGCAAGTCTGATTTCTTTAATGGACATTCCATCAATTTTCAAGCGAGGAGGAAATCTTATGTGAAAAGTGGGTCCTATTAGTATAAATTCTGTTTTTCAACTGACAGGTTTAATTTCATGCTTTTGCTTAGAAATTATATGGAGAGGTTGAACTGATCGTTCTTCCAAATCCTTGTAGCTTTTCCCCGGTACAACGACTGCTAAATCATTCGCATAAGATATTGCCGTGACACCTGTCTCTCTTAAAATAACAAGAGTTCATCCATTAGGGTATTTCACAAGGATGGTCCGCAAATGGACCCCTGCGGACAGTCACGTGTTACGTTCTTTCCTGTAGGAAAGTACTTCCATAGACGTAAGTTCCACTTTCACGAATTCCTGCCGTTCTATCTTTAAAATAGAGGGGAAACATTGCATAAAGATTTCATGGACAACCTAATTTTCTCAGTCGGCGTAATATAACTGGCCACTAACAGTGATTAAAGGCCTCATGAGTGTCGGCAAGAAACACAGCACAATGTTCCTCTTGTGGTTCTGTTGCTTTCAGAAGGGCAAATATCACATTTTCTGTGTTAGAACCATAACGAAAACTAAATTGGTTTTGTTTCCAATGTTGCTTAGAAATTTTGTTCAGTCTGTTTATGAGAAATTTTTCGAGAATTTTCCCCATGACAGAAAGGGGACAAATTGGGTGGTAGGACGAAGAATTATTTACCGACATATCTGCTTTTCTGATCAAAGATACGACAGCAGTTTTCAAAGCTCGAGGAAATATGTGTCACAAAACACTTATTGTACATTTTTTTTAATCTCTGTCTTGCGATTGGCAAGGCATGTTAAATAATTTCAGCTTAAAGACAAACAGGCTGACGAATGTTTTGAATAAACACTTGTTCGGTATCAGGGGACCCCAAAACGTGTATTTCCGATGACATCTCGAAATCAATTTAACGCAGCTTTACATAACTTTCTCTATATTTTACTGTAATTTTCTTAACTTTGACCCTGACAGGAATCAGCTATTGACGATTTCATCCAATCGAGAGCTTCAACGTCACTGTAGTGAAGTCACTATGGTGAAATATAAGCTTCGGATTGGATGGGAACGAAACAGCTGATTCCTGTCAGGGGCAAAGTTAAGAAAATCGCAGTATATATACATTACTCCGTATATACTTACGTATACGAGAAAGTAACTAATGCTACTTGCTAATGCTACAGAATGGCACAGACTTTCTCGCGCTAGTTCGTTTTCTAATTTCTTTGGTCTGGGCCAACTTTACATTTTTGTACCATTCTATCGCCAGCTGCAATCTACCGCTTCCCAAAGAACATTAAAAACTAGTGGTGCTTCCAACGCACATACTTTCTCTCTCTGCTTCTATACGGTCCTTATTGCTATTCCACTACTTCATAAACAAGCAAAAGTGTACTATACCAGCAAACCATTTCGGTACCGAGACCCGAAACCGAAACTCAAATTCAACGAACCGGCACTTATACCACTACGCAACACCAACACCGCCTCTGTCGAACAGAGCCATGAAAGAATAGAACCGACCTATAAAAAGGTAAATGCATGATAAAGAAACATTTGATACGATGGTAATACGCATTACAAATACATGAAGAGAAGTAAAAAATTGTTAAAAGTAAAAAATTTGAACAAATATATACAGATATTTCCACGACATTTATCGCAATTACTTATATTTTAGTCAAAACGTAATTCTATCGATTTTATCATTAGGAGCCGGTAATTATCAACATGCGAAAAACATGTCTTTCAAACATGACCAAGAAAGGCAGCGATAAACCGCATTACGAAATATTCGTAGGGCTAGAAAGTAATAATAATTTCTAAACCGTTAGGGATTGTAAGTTTATCGCATGCCTTCTGGTTATATTGTATTACAATTTAACGTTAGAATTCTCATAATTTTACTTAAATTGGTTCATACAGATAGATACTAGACAACGGTTGATTTGACATGTCATACGCTTCAGAAATCGAATAACAGAGTTGAAAAATTGTTTAAACGATGCAGTTAGGGAAAACACAGACAAGTCCTGTCTATTTATCTGCATTTATTCCATTCTTGAGTAGAAGTACTTCAAATTATATTCAATAAAGTATCTACACACTTCAATGTTTTTTCCTGCAACATCACATTCATCAAATAAAAATCCCCCTCGGGGGATCGAACTCGGCACTTTCCTTACTAAAGATCTCAACCCGAAGGTGCATTAACCAACCGTGCTACGGGACCGACTTGCGGAACAACTGCTAATATTTCAGTCAAAACGATCTTGTATCAGTTCTATCATTAGGAAGTCGGTAATTGTCAACATGCGAAAAACATGTCTTTCAAACATGACCGAGAAAGGTAGCGGTGAACGGTTTACTCCACATAATTTATCGGATGATCGGCATTTGGAAAATAACTACCGCGTGAAAGTATGTGCCATGCACCACTAGTTTATTTATATATTTACCTTCCCTTCTTACACATTGAGAATTTTTTTTTGTAAATTTGAATCGCAATTTATGCAAAAACTATTCGTTTTTTCCAAAAAATGGTACATGACCTTATTTGAAGTGCTACTTTTGTCCAACCGACTTTGTCTGAGGCGAAAATCTCTATCTTCAATTTTGCAGTTTTTAAACAGTTTTTTGCAATTTTCGAAAAATAGGGCCTATCAACGAAAATGATGCCTACGTCATTCCCTTCAACGGTCTTCGCCCAACAAAATATAATCAAAAAATTTGGAGCCATTTTTTTTAAATTTACAAAATCTCAAAATGGGCTTCATGTAAAATATCCTCAAATACTAAGACATCGGTTTCAAATTCAAGAGGCCTTGAGACGAGTAAAAACCATCGGGGAATATCAATTTTGAAGAAAATCGAACGAACGGTTTAGGCGCTAGCGTTGACCACAGACGGACAGACGGACGGAATGCCGTCAATCGATTTTGAAGTATGAAGAAGCAACAAATCATGGATTTTGACTACACCACGAGATAGAGGATTTTTTTTCTAAATTTAGCAACAGGTTTTATCCACTTTTTTGTCACCAGACCCCTGCTATAAGAGATTTTCTGGCGAAAATTCCCCGTTTTCCGCCGCACGATTACATAACTTTCTCTTCTTACGAAGTATTCGTAAGGCGAGAAAGTAAAAATGTTATCCGTTTTTCGGTTTCCTAAAGGAAGAACCGAAATATTACTTTAAGAATAATGTGGAAGAGTAAAAGCTCCTTGTATAGGGGAACTTTCGTTGAAAAATTTGGAGCCGTTTCTAAGAACATATCGTTTACGCTCTAGTGTAAATGCGAAATTTGAAGCTCACGCAGAAATCGTTTGAGTTTTTCAAAAATTTCATTGGAAGTAATTTATAGCACATCCACTTTCAAATATCAATGTCGCAATATCGAATTCAAATCGCTGGAAATGTACATATTAAACAGGTGAGAGATATTAAAAAAAATTGTGTAATCTAAAAAACGAAAGAACACCCCAAAATAAATTACATGCCATATTAAACAGTACAATTCGCACTATCCGTTGGGAAAATTTGAAGAACCAATATGGAGCCATTTTTGTGAGTGGCATTTGAGCGATTCTGAAAAGCGGGATTTTGGGCTCATTTTTACAGAAAACTGTTGAGTTTTCCAAAAACTTTATATGACATTATTTAAGACACATATTCTCATAAATACAATGAAGTTAACAAATCATCACTAATGTACATATTAACGTGAGAGACAAGTCAAAATAATTACATTTTTGTAATTTTTGAAAAAACAAAAGTATAGAGCAATATGGCGATTATCTCATCTTATAGAGTACATTTTGCACTATCCCGACCAAAAGTTAAAAACTAGTGGTGCTACAGAATGGCACAGACTTTCCCGTATTAGCTTTCTATTTCCTTGGGTCTGGGGTAGCTATTTTGAATTACCTCATACTCTTGCCAGCTGCCATCTATCGCCATCCAAAGTGCATTTTTTTTACATTTACTTAATCTTTCTTATTCCTAATGGTAGAACGGAAATATTAATTTTAGAGTTTTAAAAAACACAAATACCTTGTCCCAAATGACAATTTTCTTTAAAAATGTGTAGCTGTTTTTAAGAAAATGGCGTTTAAGACCCTCTTAAAATACGAAATTTGAAGCTCATTTTCACAAAAAATTTCAAAAAGTTTCCAAATAACATCATTTAAAGTAATTTAAAGCACATACACTAACAAATAAAATAATGTTAACAAATTGCTAGTAATGTGCATAATGAAGAAGTGAGAGAACTTTAAAAAACATTACATTTGTGTGATTTTGAAAAACAAAAAAAAAACCAAAATGAACTTTACGACTTATTAAAGAGTGAATTAGCATTATCCGTTTCAAAAGTTTGAAAAAAATTGGAGCCATTTATGAGAAAATGGCATTTGAGCGTTTTTGAAAATGCGGAATTTTCAGCTAGTTTTCACAAAAACTGTTTAGTTTCCGAGAAGTATTATTTGACATTATTTAAATCATAAAAACTCATTAATATAATAGTGCAAACAATTCACCGCTAATGTAAATATTAACGACGTGAGAGACAAGTAAAAAAAAAAATTTTTGTAATTTTTGAAAAAACAAAAGAATAGAGCAATATGGAGTTTATGCCATCTCATAGAGTGCATTAGGCACTTTCCCTACCAAACGTTTAAAGAAAAACTTTGGAGCCTTTTTTGAGAAAATCTTGTTTTTGTATTTTTTTAAAAATTGCACATATTGCACGCAATATTGCGCGAAACTATTATAATTTTCAAAAAAATGTACAGGATCTTAGGGAAAGAACACATTATGGAGAACAAATTTTATTTGAAGAAAAAATCTCTATCTTATTATTTGTAGTTGGAAAAAGCCGAAAAAAATTAAAACTTTTGAAATTTTTGAAAATCCAGAGTTAATCGCGAAATTCGGACATATGCCACCTTGATAAGTGTATTTTACTCTATTCTTCCAAGAAATTTGAAGAAAAATTTTGAGCCGTTTTTGAGAAAATTTTGAAAATGTCCGGGGGGCTTCATGTAATGTACCCCCAAATTTTATAGAGTATTTTTCAAAATCGCAAAGCTTCGACTCGAACCAGATCGACCGGGGAATATCCATTTTGCAAGAAATCATTCGTATGGTTTAGGCGCCAGCAGTTTTCACAGACGGACAGACGGACGGACGAAGGACAGACGGAGGTTTTCATTTCAATTGGTTTTTCGGTATCAAGGACTTACAAAACAGGGATTCTGGCTACACCACGTGTTAGGGTTTTTTGTTTCTTAATTTAGCAACTGGATTTATCCACCTTTTCGTTATCAGGGCCCGGCAACGAATTTTTTTCTGCCGAAAATTCGCCATTTTTTCGCGCAGCACTACATAACTTTCCCTGTACTATGTATATTACTCCGTATATACGTACGTATACGGGAAAGTAACTAGTGGTGCTACAGAGTGGCACAGACATTCCCGTATTAGTTTTCTATTTCCTTCGGTCTCGGCTCGCTATTCGGAATTGCCATATACTCGTCCTAGCTGCCAACTATTAAGGAAATGGCATTTAACCTTTTAAGTGCTACGTTTCTGTAGGGGCAGCGCGTCCCCCGGCGCTGGGGCACCCGGCCCGCTTGGGTCGCCTGTGGCCTGCTTTCTTTTCGGGCGCGCCCCCTTCGCACAGCGCGCGGCGCGGGTAGAGCATTAAGTATATTTCGCATCTTTTTCCTGATTCGACCTTTGGGCAAGCATTGGAAAAGTTAGAAATGTCTTTTTAATTATATTTAACTTTTTAAAATTTTTGGTGTAGTTTATTTTGTGAAATGCAGAAGATGCTTTAATGTTTTTTTAGTATGGTAAATCATAAATCATGGATACACACATAATGCTACGTCACATTACTCACACATATAGCCTGATTTACAACGTAGATTTTACTAGAACATTTGAGGCATCTTCGCTGTTATTTTTTTGTGAATGTGATGGGATTATCGTAAGAAAGTAGCTGGGTCAAACGGTGTATCTCCTCACCTTTTGCGTCTCCCAGATTTTAGTCTTTCCGATCTAAACTTTTCTACGATTTTTGGATTACATCCAGATGACATTTTTTCATTAATATTTTTTCCCGCTGTTAATTTTTGAATATCATGAGCATTCAACAAAGATAAATATAATATTTGAAAATAATGTATCCCACGTGATGGTTTTCTCCTCCCGAGGTGAGAATCGTGTCCACTTAATCTAATTATTCTATTCTTCGATTATAACATAAAACACGTTGTGGTTTTATCATATTCTTGCCGGTTTTACAATCAACGCAAGTAAGACGTCGCGAATCATGTTGTCAATCTCTCTCCAATTTGCGGCATGTCACGAGTGTTTTTCACACTGACTACAAGCGTTCGTGTCCCAGTCGTGCAGCAACGTAAACAAAGCTGTACTTGAGTACCAGTTGTCAACATATATGGTACAGGCATGGCCCTTCACTAAATACCCCTCGAGAAGGGTGGCTACAACATTCTCAGACTGTCCTAACTCGTCCACAATGCCACTCTTCTTTCTAATGTACACAACAAAATAAGGACATCATCCGATTTATAGTCGCAAAAAGAAATGTAATTTTGCCGAATAAATTCGCAAGCTTTTGAAGAACTGGTTTTGACGTACGCGCGGTCTTCGGGTCGCATGCCTTTGTTAGCCAGCAGCGGGCGGCCGGCCGGGCGGCCGGCAGGCCGGCCGCCGCCGCCTCCGCCGCGCCCGATGCAGGGACTCGCTGACGAAATCTGCCGGAACACTCCAATAGTGACCTCCAAGGGCCAGAAAAAAAAAACTACAGCTAGGTAGTACCTACACACAGCCGTAGATGTCGTGCCATGTCAATATCTACTAGTGCTCCCTAGGAATAAATTCAGAAAGCAGATGATGCGTCGCGACGGATATATCCGTCTTTAGCGCTCATGGCACGGCCGACCCGCGCCGGATATATCCGGCATTAGCGCTGGGGGCACGAAAGTCTTGCGCCGGATATATCCGGCATTAGCGCTTAACAGGTTAACCTCTTCAGTCCAAATACTATTTTTTTTCGATTTGAAGAAAATATCTACACTTTCCTGACTTAAATGATCATTATGAATACAAAAATATTTTTTTCCGAATTTTAAATGTTACTGATTTTTAGAAATTTCATGTCCAGCCCGCTGGACATCAGGTTCCAGCTTGGTATGTACAAGAAACGCCAAGAATTATAAGACCTGGGAATAACAGGGATGCAATTTTTAAAGTTGTATTTTTATTATCCTTAATCCATAAAATATATTGCACATTACAGATTAAAGTTGTATATTTATTGTCCTACATCTATAAAATTTAGTAATAAATATTTTTTCATACACGTGTGTACTCTAATACTACTGCCAAATATACTCTGATTATTTTTCCAAATAAGTTATGAAAATCAAGTGTGAAATTCAAAAAAGCACTGTCTGTCCTTGTGGATGCAGAGAAAAACATCACATGAAATACACTTGAAACGTGTTTTTCCAGTGCAGTTAGCATTTCTGCATCTCATAAATTGTTGACTGTCCTGTACTGCACAGATTGGAAGGTGCGCGTTTCCGGTCTTGCGGCTCTCTTTTGTTGGAATGGCCATTGGCATCCTTTTCTTTTTGTTTACAGTGGCATAATGATTACCGGCTTGGTTTTCATCTAAAGTCTCGAGAGGAGTCCTCCGCTTCATAGCATTTCCTGTAGCACCCGTGGAAAGGGATTAACCTATGTAAATTTTAAAACTTAGAAGATCCATGATCTCTTTGTGCTTCATACCACTATACAATTGGTCCATCTTATAAAGGATCCATGAATTTATAATGGCAAGGTCAATAAAGTGCCAGAAAACTCGAACAGGCCATTTACGTGTTCTCATGTTGATTCTATAATAAGAAATGAGTCTGTCACAAAGATCTACTCCTCCCATAGACGAGTTGTAGTCAACTACAGTTTTTGGACATGGAACAAGCATATATTTTCTCTCTTTTTTATCCCATCTCCTCACATTTTGGAGAGGCTTTGCTCCCGTCGCTGTGGTAGCCAATAGAACAGAACGATTATCCATCCATTTCAGAACGCTGATTTTATCGTTCTCACACACCAGTTCTTCGTAACTTCCTCTTCCTTTTTTCAGAAGCTCTGCATCAGAATGAAGCTTCTGACGTGCATCTTTTGAAACTCTGTTTGCTTGGATAGTGCCAACAGCAAGGATTCCTTTCTCTGATAAATGCTGAAAAAGAGCAACAGATGTAAATATCTGTCACAATAGATGACGTGTCCTTTGTTAACATTTTCAGTTAGCTTGTGCACAACAGAGCCACCAATTCCTAAATCCTGCATTGGCTTCCCATCAGGCCAAGTATTAGCTCCTTGGTAAATGAAGAAATAAAAAACAAGTCCTTGTGGAGAAGCCATAACAAAATTCTTCAAACCCACAGGATTTGGTTTACCCTTTACATACTGTTTGAGACTAGTTGTTACTGAAAATGGGATCATCTGTTCGTCAATGCTGAGATTTTTACTTAGAGGGAGGGATTTGCATTTTTGTTTTACTACATCAATAATTGGTTGTACCTTCCACATTCTGTTGTTCTTTTTCATCTCAGAAGATACTGACAAATTGTCGACAAAGTGAATATAATTTCTCAATTTAAAAAATCTGTCCCTAGGAATTTGAGTTACAGCTGGAACTCTCAAACCTGGTCGATAATAAAGTCTCAGCCGAGGTAGTTTCATAACTCCTGTAATTACGTGAGCACCGACTAATTTCTTGTATTCTTCTGCAGTGGCTCTCAAAGGTTTTGACAGGTTAGCTTGAAGAGTTCTCCTGTTACTTTGATCTGCTACAAGGTTCCAGAATGAATCATCAAAATATTCATTAAAATAATCAAGAGGAGACCAGGAAGTTCGATCTCCCACATTCCATTCGTCATCATCAACTAAATAAACATCGGGATCAAATTCTGTAGCTTTCCATTTTAGTGGGCGGCTTTTCGTGGATTCTCTCTTGCTGTTCTGAAACGGGATATTACACAATGATATAACAATTTATCAATTTTAATGTGAACTTATCAATAATAATTGGCCAAATCTGTAACAAATTCTTCTTAAATGAAAACTATCAGGAAACACACCTTAGATGTATGTGGTTCTGTATTTTCTTCTGTGTCATCCGACATATCCTCTTCGCTATCAGAGCAACTTTGTAACTCACTGTCTTGCACATCATCAGATGACGCACCTTCAAAATCTCTCTCATCAAGGAGTTCAATAAGCTCTTCATCAGTTAATTTTCTTTTGTTCTCCATAACTGAAAAACAATTTTATGTACTTTTTCAGTTGACGTAACAGACGATTAAAATATATTTAATATTATATTGCCTGTTTAATATATATTTAATATGTTTATTAAACAATTTAATAATAAGTTTAAACATTTATAATCTGGATATTGTAAAGAGAAAAACTCAAAAGAAGAAAGTCTGTACTTGCTTACAAAGAAATGCATTCGGAGGTTATGTTACATCTGTTACATAACTGAAGCCTAATGTCCAGGCGGCTGGACACAAAGTTTTAGGTTAAGTATTTGTTAAGTTTTTTAAGAGTTTCGTAACATTAACAGTACCAAAACGTTACACTAATATTGTAGAATCATTATACACTCCGTTGCTTTCAATGTAATCTGTATTAAGCTAGTAAAAAATTATAACATCAACTCACCTGCGCAGACAACCTTCCCTCTCGACGCCATTTTGAAGATTGCAGTGCAGCCAATATTCACAGTAGTGGTACGCAAACAAAAAAATCTCACTCATAACCGAGTTGTCCAGCTTGATAATCACACGATTTCCAATACTCTAATCATAACGGGGGCCGTGAAAAACAACGACAAAAACTGTCCAGCCGACTGGACACGAGGACTGAAGAGGCTATGGAAATGGCATTTAAGCGCTACTAAGTATGCGAAATTTAAAGCTAATATTCACAGAAAATTTTTGAGTTTTCAAAAAACGTCATTTGAAGTAATTTGAAACACATTAACTCAGAAATACAATATGTTTACATATTGCTTGTAATGTGCATATTATAGATGTGGGAGATATTTAAAAAAAATTACATTTGTGTAATTTTTGAAAAACAAACCAACAAAAAATACCCCCAAATGAAATGTACGTCATATTAAAGAGAGCAATTATCACTATTCGTTTCAAAAGTTTGAAGAAAAAATGTGCAGCCATTTATGAGAAAATGGCATTTGAGCGTTTCTGAGAACGCGGAATTTTGAGCTACTTTTCACAAAACCTGTTGCATATTCGAAAAACTTCACTTGACACAATTTAAATCACTTGATCTCGTCAATAAAATAATGTGAATAAATCTTCACTAATATAAATATTAACGACGTGGAAGACAAATAAAAAATCATTTTTGCTATTTTTGAAAGAAACAAAAGAATAGAGCGATATGGGGTTCATGTCATCGCATAGCGTACATTTAGAACTATCCCTACCAAACGTTTAAATAAAACATTTGGAACCGTTTTTGCGAAAATCTTGTTTTTGTATTTTTTTAAATTGTACATATTACATGCAATATTGCACGAAAACTACTAAAATTTTCAAAAAAATGTACATGAACTTACAGAAAAAACTCACTATGAAGAACAAATTGTATTAGAAGGAAAAATCTCTACCTGCAATTTTGTAGTTGGAGTAAGACGCCGAATAAAATTAAAACTTTCGCAATTTTCGAAAATTCACATTTAACCGCAAAATTCGGACTTATGCCACCTTAACAAGTGCGTTTTTTTTCTGTTCTTTCAAGAAATTTAAAGAAAAAATTTGGAGCCGCCGTTTTTGAGAAAATTTTGAAAATGTCCGGTGGGCTTCTTGTAAAGTTCCCCCAAATTTTATAGAATCTTTTTCAAAATCACAAAGCTTCGACTCGAACCAGATCGACCGGGGAATATCCATTTTGGAAGAAATCGTATGTATGGTTTAGGCGCTAGTAGTAAAGCAAACGCCAATAGATTTTCTATCAAGCACCCCCTCTTCTAACTTGACAAGGAAAGCTGTCATGTTCAGGGGAACAAAATATTGCTTCAACCTTTCTTGAAACATTTGTTTAAGCCTCTTGAGAGATTCTTCAACCTCAACAACAGAGATTTTTTGCCCTTCAATTTGTTGAACAGTTCAATAAAAAATTGAAGCTTGACTGTGAATAAAATAAAGCCGCATATTTGCCCGAAGTTTTTCAAAAAAATAATAAGAGCATGACATTTGCCTGTGGAAAGGAAAAAAAAACGATTTTAATCCTGGAAAAATGTTCAGAACCCTCTCTACATCCGGCCATGAGATTTTGCCGTAGCCAAGTAATTGCTGATATTGATCTTAAGCAAAGTCACAAAATTCTTTATAAGCTTCAACTCGTACTTTATACCGGGTCTTTATCGTATCTTGCAACCCAGGTCTGGAAACACCAACTCTTGTTTTGCCAATTTGGCAACGCGTGAAATACCTTGGACGCCCTTTCACTTTTAGTGAAGCCCGGTCGCGTGCCCTCAGATTTCGGGCTGAGAGAATGTGTCTAATTTTAGTTGGAAGAAAGAGAAAGCACTATTCTGTCCTTGTTACTCTTCACCGTACTGCAGCCACTACACTGAAAAGAGTAAACGCCTGTCTCTTCATAAACGTTTCATCAAAATCGACTGTCAGTTTTTTGTCATTTTAAGATAATTATATTTTATTACTTTTTATTCATTATTTTCAATAATTATTAATGTACTACTTAGTTACATTTTATTAGTATTTTTAATAATTTTATCGGTCACATGCGTCTTTAGCCCATTTTAACATGCAACCCTACAGGCGTGTACCTATCTGTATGTTAAGCAATTTAACATCCTTAGCATCGGGTTTTAACATCTTTGGCTACGTGAATAAACAACCATTGATTCATTGCAAGTCAAATGTTTATTAAGAAAGAAACAAGTCGGTATAGAAAACAAATCAGATTCAAATAATTCAGAATAAAAGTAACTCATATTAGTTTTTGAGATAATTATTGTTCATTGTAATAGGTTCTAATAGTGCAGTTAAAATGTGTTTTAGGTAAATTAATTTCATTTTCCTCGCATTCCATCAAATGAAACTCTTCTTCGGTAATCATATTTACTGACGATCTGAGGTATCGACACTGGAAATCGACGCGCCAACTTCCTCACCGAACGTCATTTCTTTAGTTATCTTTAACTTCAGGAGAATTATTTGTACCCTTTTTCAAACCACGGTATACGAATATTGTTTAAATAGATATATCGCAAGCAATACCCTACAGTATTATAGTAACATGCCGCAACAACAGAATTCATATGTTTACTATCGCGGTAATATAAATTTTCGCATAAATCGTGAGATTGACCGATAAAATGCAGAACATACCACAAAATGTTGCAGTGTTATTTCTGCCTCGTCCAAATTAAAAATCTCGGCTCCGCTACGCTCCACCTCGATTTTTAATTTTTGGCCTCTGCGGTAATTACTCTCATACCATTTCTAGGTATGTTTATTGTCTGTTACTAAAGTTTTCTTATTTGCTTAATATGCATATTTAATAATAATAATAATAATAATACATTATTATTGTTATAAAATGAAGAGCTAGGCGGTAATATTTCACGATATATCTTTTCGATTCCTCTCTGAGCTGGCTTTACTTAAATAATTATTGTTACGTTGCTGTAAATAAATCGATAACTCCCCTCCACATTAATATTACAGTTTTGTTTCTGCAGCATACTGGGCAGAATTGCTTAAAGAGACGTTTTGTTTCCACGCTCATGCCTCAGCCCACCTCACCCCACCCACTCTGTGCAGCGTGAAAAGATTTCGGCATGAGAGCCGTGTACCTGCCCGCCGACACTCTTGAATGGGATCAACAAAGAAACAGGAAACTTGCTGCAGCTTATGACCTGACGGTTGCCTCCTCTGCTGTCCCGACGTGCCAGGCACGGCTGTCTTGAAAGGTGTAAAAGAGACGCGGTTGCCAAATTACCAAAACAAGAACGAGTGCTCTCAGACATGAGTTGCAAGATAAACTAAAGACTCGGTATACACAAACAGGTTACGCGTCAAGTTATGTCACGCATTTTTAGTAGCGGTTGAATGTAATTTTTTTTATAAACGGCTCCAAATTTTTGAAAGATAAGTCCCATTTAGGACAAGGTTTCACTGTTCTTTAATATTTTAAAATTAATATTTCCGTTCTACCGTTAGGAAACCGAAAAATTAAGAAAATGTCAAAAAAATGTACTTTGGGTGGGGATAGATGGCAGCTGGCACAAGTATGTTGCAATTTCGAATAGCTAGCCCAGACCCAAGGAAATAGAAAACTAATACGGGAAAGTCTGTGCCATGCTGTAGCACCACTAGTTTTCTTTTCCGTATAGTATAGGGAAAGTTATGTAATGCTGCGCGAAAAAACGGCGGATTTTCGACAGAAAAACTCTTATTACAGGGCCCTGGTAACGAAAAAGTTGATAAATCCAGTTCTAAATTAAGAAATAAAATCTCCTAACACGTGGTGCAGACAAAATCCCTGTTTTGTGGGTCCTTGATACCGAGAAACCATTTGAAAACAAAACGTCTGTCCTTCCGTTACTCTGTATGTCCGTCTGTATGTGAACAAGGCAAGCAACTAAATCCGCTCAGCCGATTTTCTCCAAAATTTATACTCCCTGATCGATCTGGCTGGTCTCGTGGCCCCTTGAATTTGAAACCGATATTTTAATTTTGGGGGGTGCTTTGCATGAAGCCCCTCGGACATTTTCAAAATAAAAAAAACTCCATTTTTTTTCTTTAAATTTTTTGTAAGAATAGAGTAAAATACACTTATTAAGGTGGCATACGTCCGATTTTCACGGTTTACTACGAATTTTCAAAAATTGTGAAAGTTTGAATTTTATTCGGCGTCTTCTTCCAACTACAAAATTGCAGATAGAGATTTTTCCTTCAAATAAAATTTGTTCTTCGTAGTGAGTGCCTTCTTTAAAGGCCTGTACACTTTTTTCAAAATTTAGGCTTTTCGTGCAATATTGCATGCAATTTGTGCAATTTAAAAAATACAAAAACAAGATTTTCTCAAAATGGTATATTGCTAAATCTACTATATGAGGTGACGTAAACGTCATATTGCTCCATTTTGTTTTTTCAAAAATTGCGAAAATGTAATTTTTTGACTTCTTTCTCATGTCGTTAATATTTACATTAGTGGCGATTTGTTGACATTATAATATTAATGCGTACATGTGTTTAAAAAATTTTAAGTATAGTTTCTCGAGAACTCAGCTGTTTTCTATGTAACCAGCTCAAAATTCCACATTTTCAGAAACACTCGAACGCCATTTTCTCATAAATGGCTCCAATTTTTTTCTTCAAACTTTTCGAACAGATAGTGCTAATTGCACTCTTTAATTTGACGTAACGTTCATTTTGGGGTATATTTTTCCCAAAAATTATACAAATCTATTTTTTGTAAGATCTCTCACATCTTTACTATGCACCTTACCAGCAATTTGTATACATTATTATATTTGTGAGGGTAAGTGCTTCAAATTTCTTAAAATGACGTTTTCGAAAACAATCAAAAGTATTCACAATCTAAAGTATTCATTACGTTAAGTGAACACTTAATCATAATCTGGCGTTCTATGTGTGACACTTGTTACTTTCTGGTATACGTACGTATATACTGAGTATAAAATGTAGAATAGAAAAAGTTGTGTAATGCTGCGGGAAACCGATTTCGAGATTTCAACGGAAATACACGTTTTGGAGACCTCTGATACCGAAAACATGTTTACTTTAACGAAAAAGTGGATAATCCATTTGCTAAATTAAGAAAAAAAAGTCCTGTAACAATCTGGTGTATTTGGAAACACTGTTCCTTGATACCGAAAAACCAATTGAAAGAAAAACGAGCGTCCGTCCGTCCATATGTCAATACCACTAGCGTCTAAACCATACGTAGGATTTTTTCAAATTGAAGAAACCCCTGTCCATGTGGCTCTAGTCGAATCTTTGAGATTTTGAAAATCTTTCTTCATGATTTGGGGAACTTTACATGAAACCCGGGACATTTTCAAAATTCTCTCAAAAAGGCTCTAAATTTATTCTTTAAATTTCTTGTAAGAATATAGTAAAATACACTTATTAAGGTGGCATAGGTCATAATTTCACGGTTCACTCTGAATTTTCGAAAATAGCAAAATTTTGCATTTTGTTCGGCGTCTTGCTACATATACAAAATTGAAAACAAAGATTTTTCCTCCTAATAAAATTTGTTTTCCAAAGTGAGTTCTTTGTTTAAGGGCATGTACATTTTCACTTTCCCGCATACGTACGTATACACGGAGTGATGTACGTAGTATAGGGAAAGTTATGTAATGCTGTGCCAAAAGAATGGCCAATTTTAGGCGGAAAAAAATTCATTGCCAGATCGTGATAACGAAAAAGTGTATAACATCAGTTGCTAAATTAAGAAAAAAAATCCCCTAAAGTTTGCCCCATTGGTGTCAGTGAACATGGAAATATCTTTTTCTGAATATAAAAAAACTCTCACAGATAAGCGTTTAAATTTCGATTTCCTTACCATTGAGATCTACAATGTAATTCAATATAATTACTTTCTTTTTTAGGCCCAGAGAACGGTGATATCATTGATTATGAGAACTTGTTTTAAAAAATTATTTTGTACATACATTGTTTCACTTCAACATTTCATGCCAATTTTTCATATTATAGTATAAAACCATTTACTATATTTGTACCTAAACATTGAACAACTTTTTACTTTCCCGTTTACGTACGTATACACGGATTGATATACGAAGTATAGGGAAAGTTATGTAATGCTGCGCGAAAAAAAGGCCAATTTTCGGGGGGAAAATATAAAAAATACCCTGGACATATAAAACATTTTCTCAAAAACGGCTCCAAATTTTGTCTTTAAATTTCTTGCATGAATAGAGTAAAATACACTTATTAACATGACACAGGTCCGATTTTCACGGATAACTCTAAATTTTCGAAAATTGTGAAAGTTTGAATTTTTTCCGGCGTCTTTCTCTAACTACAAAATCGAAAATAGAGATTTTTTCTTCAAATAAAATTTGTTCTGCATGTTGAGTTCTTTCATAAAGGTCGTGTAAATGTTTTTCAAAATTTTAGTACTTTTCGTGCAATATTGCGTGCAATATGTGCAATTTTAAAAAATTACAAAACAAGATTTTCTCAAAAACGGCTCCGAATTTTTTCTTTAAACTTTTGGTAGGGATAGTGGTAAATGTACTCTATCAGATGACATAAAAGCCATATTGCTCTATTGATTGGGTTTTTCAAAAACTACAAAAATGTAAATTTTTTCACATGTTTCTCACGTCGATAATATTTACATTAGCGGCGATTCTTTCACATTATTATATTTACGAGTACATGTGCTTTAAATAATGCCAAGTAAAGTTTCTCGAAAACACGACCGTTTTCTGTGGAAAGTAGCTCAAAATTTCGCATTTTCAGAAACCCTCAAACGCCATTTTCTCATATATGGCTGCAAATTTTTTCTTCAAACTTTTGTAACGGATAATGCTAAGTAGTATAGCGTAAAGTTTACATTGAGTTATTTTTGTTTTTTCAAAAATTACATAAATGTAATTTTTTTGAAAGATCTCTCACATCTTTAATATGCACATTACCAGCAATTTGTAAAGAATATTATATTTGTGAGTGCACGTGCTTCAAATAACTTCAAAGAAAGTATTTTGAAAACTCAAACATTTTCTATGAAAATGAGCTTCAAATTTCGCATTTTTAGTAGCGCTAAAACGCCATTTTCTCTTAAACGGCACATCATTTTTAAAAGAAAATTGTCATTTATGACTAGGATTTTGTGTTCTTTAATATTTTAAAATTAATATTTCCGTACTACCAATAGGAAACCGAAAAATTAAGAAAATGACAAAAAAATGTACATTTGGCGATGATGGATGGTAGCTGGCAAGAAAGAGTATGTGGCAATTCCGAATAGCTAGCGAAGACCCAAGGAAATAGAAAACTATTATGGGGAAGTCTGTGCCATTCTGTAGCACCACTACTTTGAAAATTTTAGTAATTTTCTGGCAATATTGCTCGGAATATTTGGAATTTTAAACTAGTGGTGTAAAAACTATCCTGTATTAAAATGTCGGCTAACTATTCGCACCTGACACTCTTGCCAGCTGCCATCTATCGTCGCCCAAAGTACATTTTTTTTGAGATTTTCTTTATTTTTCGGTTTCCTAATAGTAGAGCGGATATATTATTCTAAGAGTATCGTCATAAATGACAATTTTCTTTGATAAATTTGGAGCCGTATTTAAGAAAATAGCGTTTGAGCGCTGCTGTAAATTCGAAATTTGAAGCTCCTTTTCACAGAATATTTTTGAGGTTTCGAAATACTTAATTTGGAGTCATTTGAAGCACATTAACTCGCAAATACAATAGTAATTACAAAATTGCTGGAAATGTGCATATTAATGGTGTGAGAGATCTTTTAAAAAAGTTACATTTGTGTAATTTTTCAGAAAACAAGAGAATACAGCAAAATTATTTCTACGTCATCTTAAAGAGTGCAATAAGCACTATCCGTACGAAAAATTTGGAGGTATTTAAGAGAAAATGGCGTTTGAACGTTCCTGAAAATGGGGAATTTTGAGCTAATTTTCATAGAAAACGGTTGAGTTTCCGAGAAACGTTATATGACATTATTTAAAGCGCATCTACTCATAAATATAATGAAGTGAACAAATCGCTGTCAATGTAAATATAAACCCGAGAGACAATAAATAAAAGAAAGAAAGAAAAAAAAACGGTAATGTTTGAAAAAACAAAAGACAAAAGAATATGGATGTTGCAGCATTACACAACTTTCTCTATTCTACATTTAATACTCCGTATATAGTACATACGTATACGAGAAAGTAACATGTGTCACACGTAGAACACGAGATTATGATTTAGTCTTCACTTAACGTAATGAATACTTTAGATTGTGTGAGAATGATGCATACATTTTTCTATGGAATTCAACCAAATTTTTCGCTTGAAATAAATGCTTTCGGATAATCCATAATCATATTATGATCCTTCCTCGAATACTAGAGCTTTTGTTTACTATTTTTTGTTCGTCCAATCTAATATTGCCCTTGAATCGTCTAACATTGTTAAATAATTTATTTTTCTGCAATTCACAAAATATCTCTCACAGTTTGTTGCTTGATTGTCATGTCTACCAACATACAAATGATGTGAATAACATTTTCCCATTCTTTTTAAATCAGTAAATCTCAAATAACAATGAAAATATGCTGCGGATATACGAACGTTTGTATTAAAGTAACGTTTTATGCACGATTTGGGAACAACCAATGTGAATTTCAATTTCACAAATCTGTACTTTCTTCGCGTGAAATAGTTGGATAGTCTGGCTAAATTATAATACTAAAGTCAAGAGAGGGCAACTGAATTTGTTTCAAAGATTCATCAATGTATTATTACATCCAATTGTTTGTACTTGTACGAGGAACGTGTAAAACTTACATCGAGTTCTAATTTCCCTCTAATTTTTTTCTCGTTGTAATCTTGCATGAATATTTAATATTCGTCTCTTGAACGCACTGATTCTAAGTTTGCTTTTTTAATGTTATACCAACAACTAGTAAGATGGTATAGGTTTCGTAGATAATTATCGATCATTTAGTGGATAAGGCCTTAACTAATGGAAAGCAGAGTGAATAATTCTGTTGCGCAAATAAACTAACCAAATGTTGTAGTGACGTCATCAGTCTAAATCGACGAGCGTAGAGAGTAGCTGAGGGAGGACCTAATAAGGTGAACGTCAGTGCTCTTGTGTAGAATCTTTCAGAGTGATGTAATTTTTGTACCAATTCGACTTATTCACGATCGTCGGCAAAATGTCAGACTCTGAAAAAAGTCAGTTTTCGAAAGAAGAGCTTAAAAAGCGACTTACTCCAATTCAATACCACGTTACACAAGAGAAAGGAACAGAGAGGTAAGTTCATGTAGTTAATAAACTTTGTAACAGAATTGTGAATCGCATTATTAGCGTGTGGTCGCATTATTTTTTCTTAATTATTGGTGCATTCTTGAATTCAGGGCTTTTACGGGAAAATTCAACAAAACAACAGAAGCCGGCATGTACACTTGCATCGTCTGTGACGAGCAGTTATTTGCTTCAGAGACCAAGTTTGACTCAGGATGCGGCTGGCCTGCTTTCAATGATGTCCTTGACCAAGGAAAAGTGAAATTGACGAAGGATACATCTCATGGTAGGTTTGACAACTCGATAGGTTTTAATGTTTATATGTTATGCATGTTTCTTATAATTGCCTCTCAAACACAAGTTCATAGAACATAAGTTATTTTCTTTCATAAAATCTTCCAAGTTGCTCATTAATTTTATTTTACGTTATTCTGTATTAATGTGTGGCATTAAAAATAGAATAATTGAGGTTGCCAAATATTGTGTCACTTATTGCTAGTAGACAATTCACTTTCCTATTATAAGCATACCTCAGGCTAGATGTGTTTGTCTTTAGGGTTTGACCTTTTGTGACCAGTTACAAAGGTCAAGCCCTGTGTGTTGTGCTCTTGTCAACTACACTTCCTTTCCTTGACCTACCTTTCCTTCCCTTTAGCGGCAAGTTGCATTTGCTGTCGCTGGAATCTGTATTTCTGTGTGCATCTGCAGCTCATTTATTAACTGCTCTAGTTCATGGCTGATTAACAGAAGTGAGCTGTTCTCTGTGGGGTGACAATTCCAGCAGGTGACTAACTCTAACCCAATGCAGTGTACATGAGAAATTTTATAGTGGTCTCTTCTCAGATCTAAGGCAAGTACTTGATTATAATAAATGAGAATGTTACCTGTGAAAGAGAAGTCAAAACTGGCAAAAGAGATGCATTGCAACTTCCATTTCATATCCTGTCAGATGCATCCTTGAATTATAAATAAATTCAAGTGGTGGTTGGGTTCTATATCTAACCCTGTCTCTGCTTCTGCCTTCTCTCGCCTGTCTCTCAACACAACACACCTTCCCCTGCAACATCTTCAACCGATCAGTTGGAGGCAACCTTCTCTTGTTAATCGCCAACCCAGGCATGGTGCGGACTGAAGTCACCTGTGCAAAATGCGGGGCGCATCTAGGCCACGTCTTCAATGATGGACCAAAGCCCACACGGAAGCGTTTCTGCATCAACAGTGCCTCTCTTAACTTCTACCCAGCACAGTCTGAGCAGCCTGAATAAAACTTCAGGCCCATCTAGCACTATGCAGTTAGAAGGCAGCATGATGAAGAAATGGAGTGTCCTCTTGTGCAACTGCTGGTGCAGTTGACATCTTTCTACAACAAGCAAGTTGTTACAACTCTTTCTGAACGTACACTTGAATCTCAACTTCTCAGAGAGATGCAGGGATTTGTACAACTCAAAAAATGAACAAAATATTTTTGTGGTATTATACTTCAAGAAATCCGTGCAATTACTTGTAACATTTTGTATTCATATTAAAAGCTTAGTTGACTATTGTATACCATTATGATATGTTTGCAGTTAATGAGATGTCACAATCCCTGAAACATGTCTTGAGAAGTAATGTATATAAAGGCCTAAGATAATTGCTACATTGTGCTTGTGCAGAGCAGGCTACTAGTCATGTCTGCCTTTGCTAGCATCCTCATAAGAATGCCAGCACAGGGACCCCGTGCCAAAAGCCAGAGCCTTGCCAGGCACAGAGCTTCCTATCAGGTAGCTAGGTAGTGGCTGACCTGTTTCTGTGATAATTTTTTGAATCTCACATACTGCTCTGCGCTTGCTTTTTTTTTTTATTTGTGCTTTCTGTTAGGTTTGGTTTCCTGCACTATTCAGTATTTGTTAATATTTACTGAAAGGCTCATGCTTTCTGCACAAGCACATATTGGGCTACTTAATAATTTGGACACATAACTGTATGTGCAAGATATACTCTTTTATGTATTGGGTCTCTCTAAGTACACAAGTGCCTTGTTTGTATGTGGGGCAGTAGCTCAGGTTCCTAAGTTGTGCATTCAGTACTCAAGCAGTGTACTTAAAATGTCCTGAGATATATTGTATGTCATTTGTTAAATCCTGTAGAATAAGCTAACTGAGTACTGGTGATTGGTTGTGCTAAAGGTGTAGGGCTTTCATGACTAACCCACATATAGGATTGAACATCCTTTGTGGTTAAAACTGCTTTACATCTGAAGAGGCTATGTATGAGCAGTTGTGAAAGATCTGAATTTGCAATTTTTAATGCGTATTTAACATTTTTATTTGAAATGAAAATAACACCTAGTCAGTAACGATATTGTAGTATTACTACATTATGTACAATAAAGTTGATCTGAAAAATGTACCATTTCATTGACAAATAATCTTTAGTTGTTATAACTATATCCACTTTAATCCAAGTCCAGAAATTTAGGAGAAGCTGGAGATGAAAAATGTATAATGCATGTTTGAAAAATTGTCCATTGAATTATTATTTTTTGTTACAATTTCTAAGAATGAGTAATAGAAGTTATATATTTATTTTTAAGTACCTAGTGATGTTTTTGAAATTCATAAGTTGTGTCTGAAGGAGATTAGATTTTACAGAGAATTACATGCTTTGATTCTGTATTTCTTATTTTATGACTTTCGAAAATAGTTTATTTTTTTTTAAAGTTGGGATTAAATTGTTATTTTATATTTCTACACAGTATGAGTAAAATTTCACATGAGCTGAGGTATGACGATAGTGACTTGACTGTCTGCATTCTTGGAAGCAATTTCAACTTATGAAGGAATAGTATTATCCAAACAAGGAGAATATAAAGTGTGATTGAAAAAAAGTAATTGAAAAGAAGTTTCTGCTTTTTATTTGAGGCTTCCTTTTATTAAATAATTGCAATTATTGCAAATTTAGTTGAAGAATAAAGTAATTAACTAGTTTGTGTCTAAGGTGTATTGCTGTGTCAGATATGCCCATCGTGAGCATATTTACATCATGGCCACCGTTATTGCAGGTTGGTTATTTAAGTGTTCTAAATGAGAATCCTGAAGAAAATGTACCCTTCTCACACACTAGACAGAAAACTAATGATAAATATCAAAAAAAAATGTATTTGAAGCTGAGGTGGTGTGGTTTCTTGAAGTAAAACATTGTGAACTGGATCTGATACTTTCAACTTTCAAAAATTTAATTATAAAAAAGGAAATACACATTTTAGAATGTAAGTTTATTTAAGTAAAAGTGATTTTGTTTTGCTTTTTTCCTTAAGCAATCTAAAACGCATTAAGGTATTGATTGGTGTTACAGATTGTGGGCAGGTCTAGGCCATGGTTGTGATTTAATTAAAATATCAATTTTACATTCTAAATAGAATTCATTTCTTTCCTGTTTAATAGACTATTTTGATAAATATCTGAGAATACCAGGTTATTTCACAATGTACTTGTTTTAGGCATATTATCAAAATTGATGCCTTTGTTACAAGAGAAAGGATTTCAAAAATGTCCTTTTCATTTGTAGAGTAGGAAATTATTTTACCTCAGAAATAAACATGTAATGTATTATTGGATTATATTCCCAAATTTTCTTTTTTCAACTGAATTACAAACTTTATTTTTCGAAATTTTTACCACATAATTGTTTTTTGGTAAATGGCTAGGAGGGTTGTAAATATTGTGAAGAATTGTTTTTTCAGATCCATCTTTGAGATTTATTATTATTGTTATTTTTAAATAAAAAGGAACCTTTTGTGTGCCTGGTTGAAGTATAATACACATGATAAAAAAAAATAAATGGTCCACTTTTAAATTATTCAGTCATGTTAAAAGTAAATAAGTAATAAAAAGAACTCTGCTGTGTTTAACTGTGAACTGACTTGGTGCTGAAATATGGGAAATTTCAGGCACCATTTCAGCGTAATTTTTGCATTTTACTCACCACAAGTAACTTTCAGAAACGTTGATATGAGTTTTATATCAACCTAACTTTAATGAAATGATATTTACTAGATGACAAACAAGAGCGGTGCAAAGAAATGGGCAACTTAAGTTCACAACTATTTTTACGAATTGAATTCAAATACTGTGACCAGTAGAACGCTTGTCCACTAAAGTATTTTCAGGGAGACAAAGGAATTGTTTGTAGTATGTCTTATTTAAAAATTCCAAGAAACAGGAACTAAGTTACGGATATTCACATTCAATAATTACAAGAAATTCAGCAACCTCATTTTTTTACTTAATGTGCTTACAAAACTGAGATACAATCCATCAATACTTTTTTGTAACAATGAAATCATTTTGGTAAGAAACAATCACGCTAGCTCATTCATTCACAAAAACAAACAAACAGTGGTTTGATCACATAAGAATACTTGCAATGTTTTTCCATTTTAAATATATAATATTTATATAAAAAGCCCAAATCACTCAACGTAGAGTACAGAGGGGTGACTTGTGGCCTCGTCATCCTGCGTTTCAGCAGGTTAGCCGACCTGACCCTTGGGCAAGCTAGCCCCATAAAAGGCAGTGTTAGCTCATAGTTTCATACCATGAAACCAGCTATGATCACAATAATGCATCTACTGACCTAATCATGTGTCTGTCCGAAGCAAGATCAGACAAGACAGCCACAGCTTATCACACGCAGATTCTCCAATCTACCAGATAGTCTTGTTTCTAGCAATATGCTCTATCCACAATAAATAAAATGTTTAACACTAGCAACTATTAATTCTAATAAAATATTATAATATATAAAACAAGTAAAGTGTCCAGAGCTGCTATAAAGCTATTAAAAAGAGTTAAATGTGTAGTAGTTAAATCTTCAACAAGACTGAAGAGGGTAAAGCACACTACTAACATCTGAATTTGCCAGATGACTCCATGGAAGTTTGCAAGTGCTGGCCAGGCCGACAACGAGTGCCACATAAACTTGAGCACCACCACACACAAGCCATCACAGGAAACAAATATTTTAAAAAGGCAGTACAAAAAAGAAGAAGGAATTACATTATGCTTAAAAAAAAAAATCTCACTACCATCTTTTTCCCTCCAGGCCTAGAAACAGTCATCAGGCACTGAATTAATGGAGAACTAATGACAAAAAATACTGCTGCAATTATGTACAATTTTTTTGTAGTTGTATTTTATAAACTATTTTCTTAAGAAAGGAATCTCTATATCTTTTACTTAATCTTCATTCATGTTTTGAAAGATTTACAATGAAATTGGAGTTGGTTAACTAATTATGATACAGCTTCTTATTTTTTAATTCGTGCTAGGGCTTAAGAGTTCATTATTATCTGTATTAATAATTACTTAGAGGCACACATCTAAACTGTGAGACTGTCTGCATCTTGCTGCAGACTGGAAGCTGGGGGCCACATTCAGTACCTCTTGAAAGGTACAACACTTGTGCTAGCCATGTCATGGCGGTAAATTTGTTTAATTTGATCAAATGCCTGCAAAAAACTACCAACACTGCTAGCCAGGTAAAACAACTGAAGGCAACACAGCAGCTAAGTGCAGCAGCCCCCAGACAGGCCAGTCAGAGCACCTGCACTTCACAACAGCACACTCCAACTTCCTTCTGCAATCTTCAAGGGGTGTTCTCTAGATGCCAGGAAACACTCCCCCTTGCACCAACTTAATGACATTTCCCCCCTTGCAGGTATCTGCAACCTGTCCACAGATGCAGGAATGTGAACAGCCAGTCTCTTTCAAAGAGAACAGAGTAAAAGCCAATCAAACCATTTAATCTGAAAACAACAGAAAGGCCTATGGCTGTTCACTAGCCTGCAACACTGCGACTTTGTGGTCAGGCTGCAGATTGGTCAACGCATCAAAGCTACTGATACTGTACAGCACTGATGTAAGTTACAAAATAAATTTCCTGTCAACTAACTGCGTTGGGACAGTCAGGAAGAGGGCTGGCCACATGAGCACCACTAAGGTCCAGTGATGGGTCCAACCACCACTGCAGAAGCCAGTCTGCTCTACCAACACTAGTGGTTCTTAGCTGCTTCTTTGGCAGCCATTATGAGTGGGGTGAGACTTGCCAATGGTCGTGCCAGCTTCAGGAACGGGTGCTGGAACATATCAAAGCCCATTCTTGGAATTTTTCTCCATTAATACCCATATGTCATTGAAATTGCTTGATACCAGGAATATAGTATGATTTCAAAGTTTCTCTGTTCCTTTTTTGGTGTGCAGAACATAAGATTAGACAACTAATGGTCAATAATATTCAATTTCTGCTAGTATTTCTCTCAAGTGGAAATGAATCCATCATATTCCCTGCTAAACATAACATTTTTTACATACACATAACAAAATATATTAGTGTATTAACATTAAACCGTTCAAAGATTTCTGTTACCTTGTCCTCAAAATAGCTTTGATAAGACAGGTCCAACAGCTCAATAAATAATTTTTAAAAGTAATTGTTCAGAGTTATTTGAAGTTTTTCTTAGGCATCAAAAAACAAAAACCAACAACCTGAATTTTAGGCACTTGTGAGTTTCCAAAAAATGGCACTACTAGCTTAATTCTAAGGCTAGCAGCGACCATCTGGAAAATTCAATTTGACATAACTGGAAGTCAACCAAAATGTATCCAAAATTAAAGGCTCTATGAAAAAACTGTTCAGCAAATCTCTTCCAAAAATCAAGTCTGTACAAAAAGCAACAGTAACATTCTTATGTGCTAATATACAAGACAACCCAAAAACTTCGAAAATAATAAGAAACCCTACCAAAGATCTACCAACAATCTGAATCTCTAGAGAAAGAAATTATTCTGATCTTTATATTCCAAAAATAATGGTTGTACAAAGAAAAACAGGTAACATAGGTGCTTATGAGTGAATATACACAAAAACTTGCAGAATATCATTAAATATTTGACACCCTGCCTAAAATTTAAGAGTAAACTTAGGCTCTATGAATATAATTTTTTCTCGTCTTTATATTGAAAAAATTCAATGTTGTACAAGGTAAAACATGAAACATACAAGTGCAAATATCTTTATGTGAAAATACACAAAAGCTCAAAAACAGAAAAATACTATACACAAATTGAAGTCAAATTTTAGGCCCTAGGAAAAAAATCTACTTTGGCCTCTATTTTTGGAAATTCTGTATTCTACGAAGTAAAAGATGTAATGTATGTTCTTACAGGCTATTATACAAAAAGCTCCAAAACAGAAAGCGTGACATATCCATACTTTTCCTCCTCTTAGTGTTAATACTCAACACTTCTCAGATGTTTAAAACAAGGGCATGTGGCTGAAGAAACTTTACAAAATTGTATACATTCACAATAACAAAAATAGAACACCCCCAAAACATTGGTTCATGTCATTCAGTATTAATATTGTAAGACAAATGAAGGAGGGAGGTTTACAAATTTTGGAAGAATACAATCGCTACTCATTGTGAACATGAAGTCGAACATGTTTTGGAAATTTAATGGAAATGTATATTTACCAAAATCTGAACAGGTATGTTGTCAGGAACTATGGCAAAGAAATCCTACTACACACTTAACATAAAAACACAACGTACCACACTGTATGAAATCAATGAAATCTTTTTGTGAAGTGACACTCATCCGGCGATTGCTAGACACTGTTCATTCACAACTCTTTTTATGTAAAAACATCCTTCAAACTTAAGAAAATTCACATCATTCTTTTTGCTAACAATAACTTCACACTCACGTTTTCTTGAAGAGCTTTCAATAGATAATGCGTAATGCTTTCAATAGATTGATCACAACCTATATCAAATAATGAACAATGAATGTATGTACCTGCTTTTCTTTGCACAGCCCTAACTTTTGCAAAATATGGGCTGGATGTTTTTTCTTCACATCTCCGTAAGAGCCTTGTATACATCTATATATATTAAAGAAATTTAAAGAAAAATTAAGTGAGAAATAAGAAAGCACCCAATTTATGCAATTCGACTGCTTTTTTATTTCTCGTTTAATTCTGTCTGAGCAAATACATTCATTTCTTGTGTAAATAATAAACAATTTACATGTTTCTATAGTGTTTCTATGCTTCCATAATGCAAATTTTTGCCTAGAAATCGTTATTTCGGACCAAATTTTGAGTGCTCATTGCAGCCCAACCGCTCGGAATATCCACGTAGTTTATTAGACAAAAAAATTCTTAGAATTGTCTTAAGAGTTTATTTTCTAAGTTTCGACGTTTCCTCACCGGACATTCTGTATAAAAGGCAAGATGCATGATTATTGAAAAGGTTAGAAGGCATTACATGAATGACCATATAGTTAACAATAATTTTTGCTGATATATTTCTCTTTTTCATTGCCACTACCACTTTTGTGGAATATATTCTGCAATGCAATTCTCAAATGTCAAGGAGTCTGATTTATCTGACACAGCGCAACGAATATTCTGCCAATGATGACAGTGTCCTTATGTTGGGTATGTGGTTGTCTTTAAATTGAAGAAAGGAAGCTGGTTGAATTACGAAAATTAAAACATAATTACAACAAACCTAGTTTAATTAATCTCATGTTGAGCAAACAATGGCATTGTGTTTATTTATATACATATATTCAACATACAGAATTATTTGAAAAACCCACCAGAAGTTCTAAATTGAAGAAATGATAATCAACCCAGGGAATTTTGATTTCTCAATTTTTGAATATCACCAGTTTATCCTATATTTTCATATCATCATTCTAACAATTGATATAATCTATTAAAAACTTATTTAAAAAAGTAAGTAGTACTGCAATGCTGTAGGAACAAGTGCTGAGGTTTTAGCAAAGAATAATTTTGTGAGTCCTTGATATAGAAAAAGTTGATTGTTCTTGCTGTAAATTATTTTCTGCAATACAGTGTTGTCAAAATCCACATTTGGGGAGATCTTAATATTAAAAAGTGGTATTTCTCAAAATGCCCAACTCTTTGTTCATATGTGTACAAAAATAGTGTCTAAACTGTTCACAGAAATCTTCTCCAAAATGGATATTCTTGAAATATTTTGGTCTCCTCTGAGGCTTCTCGACATCTTTGAAATTTTCTCAAAGTGGGTCTAAATTTGTTCTTTGAATTTTTTTGCTTGAATAAAACAAAGAACACATTACAATTGTGCACTTCTTATTTTTAGTATAACCTCTAAAATTTTGAAAATTGCAAGTGTTCCAATTTGTTTCCAAATTTATTTTTCACCTTTAATGTTGAAGCTAGAGATTTGAATGCTCTGAAGCCCACTAAATAAACTACAGGGTTGTTTAGGAGGCCAAACCAACTCAAATGATAAAGCAAGTACTACTTTTTTCCATCTTCCAAAACATCGGGGAACTAGTGCCTTAAACTGTACATAGGATTTACACCAAAACTGATATTTCATGATATATCTGTCTGATGTTGAGGCTAAATTTGAAATGGATATTTAAATTTTTGGGGGTACTTTACCAGAGCCCCAGTAACATTTTCGAAGTTTTCTCAGAAATGGGAACAATTTTTTATTTTGGGTTGAACAGGGGAATGGATGCTTCTAAATTGAACGCAATTTTGATTGACATTGAAATCACTGAATTTTTTAAAATGGCAAAAGTTAGGACTTCATCTTAAATCCTCATTATTGAACGTAAAGATATTTTGAGTAATTGAAATATAATCTTCAAAACTAGATCTTTAATTAATGTCGTGTACTATTTTTTATCTTCAAAATATGAGTAGTTTGTGTGTAAGTTTGGGTGGAATAACGACAAAACATATATACATAAACAAAAAATCAACACAATCAAAAATGGTTACAAATTTTGCTGCTTTGCCTAGATAGCAAAATTTTGCCACTTGGTTTAGTATCTCTCCTATTACTAATTGTAGATTGTCTTGGAAAAAGGCCATGGCTTTGCTTTTACTAGCAGAGATGATCATCTCATACATTCTTGCTTTTTTGTTGAGTTTCATTGGTGCAATTTGTAACCAGGTTTGGAGATACCCTTATATGTAAAAAGTGAATAATTCTTGTTCCTTTATGTAATCTCTAATAAGTGATTTTTTTCCTTGGATAGAGTGAAAGACGCTCAAAGAAATAGTACAGATTACACTTTCATTTAACTCTCAGATTGTTTTTTAAATTCAAAAAGTTCAAATTTTATTTGCAACTACAATATTGAAGAAAAGAGACTTTTCCTTAATGAAATATTTTTGAATGAACACTTGAATAAACCCCATCATCGAATAACACCTGCAGCCTAATTTTATGGAAAGGAATCTCGGAAGAAAAGATGCTTTGTTTTTCACTTTTATTGTACAAAAATAAGTTTCATTAATTTATTACTTTGCTAAAGCTGAAACACAATCCTGCACCTGCAATAAACAAAAAATAACTTTGAATTTGTTTTTGCCAGCAGATTAACTTTAGTTTCAAGTTGCATATTGTTCTTATGCCAATCATGAATGCAACTTTCGTCCACATCATACTCCCTGCACCGCTATAACCTATTTGCTCTGCTTCTTCTATCACATGTAATTTTTCTTTCACAGTGACAGATCAAGCTTCAAGTCCAGGGTATTATCTGCACATGTTTACCGGAGCCCTCCTTTGGCTAAATGCGTGAGGAGGGAGTATTTCAGAACTTTCATGTCAAATCTAGGTCGTTTTTCTGAAGCAAAGTAGGTTCTATTACACAGAAGCAAATATTTCTGGTTACCAGATTTTGTCGACAATGCTCATTGCTATCATTTATTCTTAATTCAATTAATGTTTATCAGTGCTCCTCTACATGTAATGATATTTATGATGAAGGTTGGATTTATAACTTTACTAATGCAGATTACTTTATGATGGAATCATATCCTTGTGATTTATATGCTTCATACTCATCTACCAATCTTTGCTTCTCTGATTCTATCTCCATGTTTTACTTCCTTTCCATTTATCAGAGTATTGATCTCTTTTTTTCTAAAAAGATCTAAAAAAAAAATCGATGTTTGGTATAGTCAGAAAATAAAAGACTTTATTTTCAAGAAGTTGATAAATACTACAAAATGTTTGACACAACTTTATTATACTTAAGTTTCCCAATCTAAGACCGAAATTTAAAAGCCAAGCAAAAGGTGACTTTGCGAGGTTTAATGAGAATCTTGCACAACAAATCAGTACTGATAAGAGGAACTTCTGGAAATACATTAACTCGCAGAAGACTAGCAGAGATTTGCCTGACTCAGTCTATTGTAAATAGAGTTGCATGTTATTTCTCCACCTATTTACCACTCAAGTCAGGTAGAGGATATAAATCTTACTGATAAGTCTCCCTATATTTTGAACTCAATTGATCTTAGTGACTCGGATGTATTTAAAAAAATTGAAAAACTTAACTTGAAAGGGAAAACAGGTCCTGATGGGATCCCTACAATTTTGCTAAAAAATTGTAAATTGGTCTTCTCCCAATTGCGGAAGGTTCTATTTGATAAATCATTATTTGAAGGTTGTTGCCAATAGAGGGGAAATCCTCATACATTGTACCAATCTTCAAATCTGGTGATAAGAGTTGCATTTCTAAGAATAGACAAATTACAATTCTCAATGTAATTCCTAAATTATATGAATCAATAATTGTTGATAAACTGAATTACTTGATCTGTCCATTTCTGTCAAAGAGACAGTTTGTTTTTATTAGTGGACGGAATATAGAGGTCAATCTCATATATTATTCTCAATATATACTCAATGGAATGGAGGATAATATTCAAGTCGATAGTAGGTATATGGACTTTAGCAAGACCTTTGGTTCAGTGAATCATTCTGCTCAGTAAGTTGCAACTTTTCTTGACCAATGGATTGAAGAAATGCGGGTGGAGTGGGGGTATTAGTTATGAAATCGACCACTAGATTTTACGGCGCAATGCCAATATGGAGAATCAGTTATCTTTGCAACTATCTCAATAATTTGCGTTCTAACTTAACTTTGAGGTATCTCCATGATGGATGTTCACCTGCTTTAGATTTTTTGGAGAAAATCACAGACAGAAGTTCTCGTCTTCATCCGAAAATAGCTTCCATTTCCCCGTCAGTGAAGATATGTTTGGAGAGTTGTCAACAGTGCTCACTGCGAGCTTTTGCCGTCAACTGTGTATTGTGCCAGAGAAGGGGAAGCAAGGTCATCAGTCAAGAAAAGTTGCACGATTAATATATGGGTAATTCCACATGAAATTGGCCGAAAAAAGCATGACCCCTTCCGATTGGTCTACAAAACTTTTGACTTGTTCAAAGTGATTAAAAAAAAGCTAGAAGCATCATATTTAATGCATGTGTTTGACCTTGTTTTTTATTTATACCAAAAATTAGTAAAATTTCTGACCATTTCAGAAGAATTTCAGAAAAAATCGAAATCTCACACAAAAATCCATACTAATATTTGAAAACATGTTTCTCCTAGTTCTAAATAGTTCAAAGAAAAGGTTTTTTGCATTGAGCCTTATATCATTTGTATTTTATACCAATGTTTTTATTCACAAATTAGGAGAAACATTTTTTTTTAAACATTAGAATGGATTTTTGTGTGCGATGGTCTGAAATTTTACTAATTTTGGTAAAATCAACTCTACTATGCTCCGCCTTGATTTTTAACTTTTGGCCTCGAGTAATAATACTTGTAACATTTCTAGGTGTGTTAATAGCTATAATAAAATTTAGTAGTACGTAAGAGTACAGTTTTAGTGTTCAGAGTTTGTAATCATACCTATTCTTCCTACCTTGTTCTGATTAAAAAAACCCCAAGCATTTTCTCATGTTGCGTTCCTCTCATATTGACATTCCCAGACAAATCATTACAAAAATAACAGAAATATATTTCCATTGGTGAATTACCTTGAGCAGTTCAGATGCAGTGGCACGCCTCTCCACCTCCACTTCTAGGCACTGATCCAGGAAATCCTGGAAGATTTGGGACAACTTCTCTTTCTCCTTGATCTCAGGTTTTCCATTGGTAGCTATCAAGTACAGCGCCTGTATCAGGATACAAAATTTATTACAAATTGTACCAATTATTGCATGTTAGTTTATACAATTTGGTAAGAATTAATTTTTTCATGCAATAATTATAAAACCAAACAGCCACAAAAAATATCACTATTACGCAGTTCAGAATATGGTACAACTTATTGGAAGTTGTTTAAACCAACCTTTCACATTGCTCCGGCGAGGGGGAAATCCATGGTGGAGGGGATGAGGGGTGATTAGGGGATTATGAGGAGAATCTTTCAGTGGAGAGGGGTAGTAAGCAATATACGTAACTTAGTTCACACTCACAAAAAGCAAACTTTGGGCTGTTTCACCAACAAGGCTGCCACGCATGTGCCATGCCTTCGGTGTGGGGAATTTAAATCAATTGAAAAAAATACACTATTGAAATAATTTTATGTTTGTAATTGGTCACAAATGTGACGTCATAAGTTAGGGGAGGTAATTTCAACATAGTATCTTGTCAGAGCTCCATTACCAAATTGTACGAGTTTGTGAAACCAGTGATCTGTGGATTTTTTTTGTCATTTTGTGTTGGGGTAGCTGTCAAAGTGGTTCACTACATTGCAGTTGTACTAATACATTTCTTGCGTTCTTCACATTCTATGTGATTTGTGATTTTGAGGGTAGAGTGTCTGCTATGATGGTGAGAATAAATGTGGGTTTTTAACACATTGCGCTAAAGGGGGTGTTTGGCTGTAATTGAATGGGCACAAGAACATGGTTTGATTGCTGTAGGATTTAGGTGTCAAGTGTGTAAGTGCCCAATTCAGTTGGGCAAGTGAAAGAAGTTGTGTGATAGTTTCGAGTGGAAGTGCAGTAAGAAAGGGGCCAATCCTCATGTGCATAAGGGTTCAGTGTGGAAGGGGTCATGGTTTGCGAGAAGCAAGTTGAGTATGATTCGTGTATTAGTAATGACCTTTCTTTGGGTCATGAAAATACCATTTGAATTTATTATGAATAAACTGCACATAAGCAAGCTTTACGAGCCATGAAAATCACCAATCGGTAAGTGTTTATTCATTTATATCAGAGCGCATAGCGTAATTTGTGGGAGGGCTAAAAGAGACTCCCCTCCCACTCCCCGCCACCCTCCTTCTCTAAGAGTGTACCGTGTTCTCTACTTTAACCCAATTTTATAATTATAAAACACTAATGTACCCGAAGTGGATTTTCGTTGAGGTATGGTGGCTCCCCTTCAATCATCTCAATTGCCATGATACCAAGTGACCAGATGTCAACTTTAGGACCATACTGCTTCCGTGTCACCACTTCCGGTGCCATCCAATATGGAGTTCCAACCATGGTAGTGCGCTTTGACTGCTCTGGAGATATCTGCGCACAGAAGCCGAAGTCCGCTGCAATGCAAAAATAAACAAAATAAATATAATGTATTATTAATAATAAAGGTTCAAGCTATCAGCTGAAATTAAAGTTAAAAACAAAATTAATAATTACTGCACTTTTAGAGTATCATTGAATAACAAGACCTTAAATTCTTAAATTTTCTCCACAAAAGACTTAACATTTATGCCTTGAAAAACATCATTCTGTGTACAAAAATATTTGTTTGTTTTTTTCCCAAACTTGATCTCTGCGTTGTGTCTCTTATTTACCCCACACAGACAATGACTATACTTCTCTGTGCTGTGTGTGTAGAATATTACGCATTGATTCCTTTATAATTTATTTATATATTTACATAATACAGTATAGGCAAATGCTCGATTACAATTGGGACATTTATAGAACAGAAACATCAGCTACAATCATTCAAAACCAGGTACATATTTACAATTATAAATTGAGCAATATAGATCAATCGTATCGTTGTTAGTTCTACGACACATCCTCCATAATGGAGCATAATAGTAAGAGTTTGTTCTCACAAATGGAACACTAAACAGTACTGTTTCAATGGAACGCAGTCCATGAACGACTTTCACCCAAGGAAGTTCAGTATACAATGTCGGAGAATCTATAAACTTATTTACTAACTTATACAAACAAAGAAGATCATAATACTCCCTACAAGAATGCAGTGAGCTTATATTCAGATAAGCTGCAATAGGATAGTAATCATGAGTAAAAGTAGGTGTGGCATACCAAGTTGATGAGCAACAAAATTAAAAAAATTATGCTGAACAGTTTCAAGTCTAGAGAAATGGGTTTGATAAGGAGACCAGATCTGTGAAGCATGTAGCAATATAGGTCTCACCAAGGTAGATATAAGATTTTTAGAGCATTAATGAAGTCCGATGATATGCTTCTCACGGTATCTCAGTTTGCTGTCAAAAATCGCCCCCAAATCTCTAAACTGTGATACTATTTCCAATGCAGTATCGCCTATTTTGTAATCAAATTATATTTTTTCAGATCTAGTAAATGACTGACTTACATTTAGTTAAATTATTTAATTTTAATTAAGTTTAATTTATTATAATACTTGAAACTTTTAACAAGTAGGTCAGTTAATAATTTTTTCACTCATGTTCTTTGTTCTATTTTTATAACATCTTGGGGCATTGTTTCAAATCTACAAATTGTACACAATAATCCCGACTAAATTTCAATTTATTCACCTGATTTGGTGATTTGCTCTTGATTTCTTTTGAGCATGGAATTCAGAAGATAGATAGCCAATCCTACATTGCAAATATAGAAACAAATATTTTTGCTTTTCCAATTACACTACGCATAGAATCCACTTCCTTGTATGAGTGGCCACTTTTCAGAAATTTATGCTCTTGTCACCTGAAGATGTGCAAGCTCAACTAAATAAAATAAAAGTGCAAGCAATATTTCTATTCTGCCCTCAGCACATGTGCAAAAATAAAAATAAATACAAAAAAAACTTCTGCCACCTGCTCCGGAAGATTCATTAGATACAAACACGACCCAGTTTCTGAGTTACCTCTCTTTTCATTTATTTCCGTCTATACAAAGCAATATGCAATATAAGGCAGAACTGATTAATAAATTGGTTATAAACACACATTTTTCTACTGTAGTACATCTGGCTGACATTGGAAGATGGTCTTTGTAAATTGACTGCAGGTCAAATGTGACAAAGTAGCATCAATAATTGGTTATCCTCTTATCCTTGGTTTTGGCTCTTCTTTGGCAGTTTTCTTTTCTCTAAATCCATGCAGCATAATTATCAGTTGCTTGAGATGTTTTAGCACCTTTTGCACATACATGTGTTATGCACAGTTGGTGCTGATCTTTCTTGGGTTTAAAAAATGCCAAGTTAAAATCATTACAGAAAATCGATCTGTATCTATTGCAGATACTTCCTCATATAACTGCCACATTTTACTTATACTCAGTTTTGCAGACAAATATTTTCTCTGGGTAAATTGACTTGAATAGTGAGAGTTTACTATTGAGAAACTTTCAATGTGTTTCAATGTGGTCAATTTAAATCATCAGTAACATTGGGCTGTGCTTTATTTTCTGGTGCTTTGAGTTCCTCTTTGATCTTCACCAGTAAATTCTCCACTACTCCCTTTACGTTTAAAAGCTGTTTCAATTAAATCTTTACCTATAAATAGTGTTTTTAAAAAACATGATTGGCAAACTTTCTTTTCAGTTTCATTTATTTTAGACGAACGACATTTTATGCAATTTCCTCAAACTGCCTCTCCCTTCTTTATGGCATCTCCATTTATGTTTCCTTGTTCCTGATTGTTGTGTGTCACAAAAATCCTGATATTTTATGATAAGGAATGTAATAAAATAATCAGAATAATCAGATCCTAAATCAAGTAGAAATGTAGTACTACTCGATTTCCCTTCAGTTTCAAAATTTGATTTTTCTCCAATATTTTCTGTAGTCGAAGCAGTAACTGGAGATTCAATATCCAGCTACTGGACAACTGAAAATTTCAACCATTCTTTACTTCTGAACAATCCTAATAATACGACATAAAATCAATACTGCTTTTGACAAAACAGTTAATCTTACATGAACTATTAAGTTCCTGAAGGGAAAGCCTGACTAATTTCATTTACCTTTAAATCATTTTCACTGTTCCACATAACACTTAAGCCAAATGATCACTTCATCATTTCCTTATTGGGAAGTTGATGCAACCAAGAAGTTCTCACACTTGATGTGTGATGTAATAGACACGTTGGCAACACTTGGCGTTGCCATTTAATAGAGTGAGGATATACTGCAAAGATGCATCCTCCATTTAATCTTTGAGAACAGTCTGTATAGTCATTGTTACCATTTAATTATACGAACAGCTTTGCCAAAAGCAAAACGTTTATTCACTTTCAGAATCAGTAGATTTTCTTGTTCAAATGAATCATAAAAGAAATATGGTCATGGAGAACATTGTTGTGCTTTTAGATGTCTCTCCCAGTCAACAATCTGCAGTCTGCATCTTGCTGTGTATTTAGAATATGTCATAAGCTCTAATTACCTATCTGTATCTAAGGACTATCATTCTTTATCCATGATCTGAATAGCGATATCACTAAACAGGTTCTCCCAGATTGAAGAGCAAACATTCTCCACTTGGGTGTCACAAAAAGTTAATTATTTCAGGTTTTCATGCTTATCTTGTAAGCATATGGTGTGTCAATAATATGAGAGATATTTAAAAAAGAAATTGTGGGTACATTTTTGAAAAGTCAAGTTTTAATCAAAAGTGTGCTCATGTCACGTGATTTGGTGCAATAGCTTTACAAAAAGTGTATTACAAATGTTTCCCATCTAACTTACGAACAACAAGAATATCATGTGCAAAGAATTTCTCACAACTATCAAATATTCTGTAATTTTAAAAATTGGCTCGATCAATTTCCAATTACATTAGAAAGTGATAAATGTATATTTTAATTGGCTATTTGTCCCATACCTTAATTGCATTTTGCATTGTAAATGAAGAAAACTATTAATAATAATTAAAATAATAATAATGAAAGTGGACCTCAGACAATAATAATAATAATAATAATAATAATAATAATAATAATAATAGCTCATGATTGTTTAAATTATTTCTGTTTATATCCTTTATTTTTACATTATTTTTGTGAAATGTCCAAAATTTTGAAGTCCTAAAGGTAGAAATCCTAATGTAACATAACTTCTACATTACATAAATTCAAATCTTCATAATTATTCATTTACATGTGGAAATCTATAACAAAAGGTCGACTGTAAAAATGAACAAAGAAATAATATACAATATTGCAAATTCTAATATACGACGCATCCAGCTGTCTGGAGCGCAGTAAATTTGCAGCGGGCTACTAAGTTTGTCACAAAATTATAGAAAAACTCATATTTTCAAAAAAGTTAACCATGACCTTATTTGAAGATGTAGTTTTGATAAATACATTTCATTGAGAAAACCAGCTTCCATCTATCACTGCCCAAAGTACATTTTTTTGACATTTTCTCAATTTTTTGGTTTCCTATGATACAACGTAATTTTAATATTAGAATATTAAAGAACACAAAAACCTCGTTCTAATCAGCAATTTTCTTTGAATTTGTAGCCGTTTATAAGAAAATGGCATTTAAGCGTAACTAAAAATGCAAAATTTAAAGCCCCTTTTCACAGACAATTTTTAAGTTTCCAAAAAACTTCATTTCAAGTCGTTCAAAGCACTTACACTCACCAATATAATAATGTGTACAAATTGATGGTAATGGGCATATTAAAGATGTGAGAGATCTTTCAAAAAAATGACATTTGTCATTTTTCAAAAAACAAAAAATACCCCAAAATGAACTTTACATCATATTAAAGAGTGCAATTAGCACTATCCATTCCAAAAAAGTGAAGAAAAAATTTGGAGCCATTTATGAGAAAATGGCGTTCGAGCATTTCTGAAAATGTGGAATTTTGAGCTAGTTTTCACAGAAAATGGTAGAGTTCTTGAGAAACTTCACTTGAAATTATTTAAAGCACATGTACTCATTAATATAATAATGTTAACAAATCACCTCTAATGTAAATATTAACGACGTGAGAGGCAAGTAAAAAAAAATTACATTTTTGCATGACCTTAAAGAAAAAACTATGTGAAGAACAAATTTTATTTCAAGGAAAGATCTCTATCTGCAATTTCGTAGTTGGAAGAAGACACCGAAAAAAATTCAAATTTTACCAGTTTTCGAAAATTCAGATTTAACTGTGAAAATCGGACCTATGCCACCTTAATAAATGTATTTTACTACATTCTTACAAGAAACCTAAAGATAACAATTGGAGTCGTTTTTGAGAAAATTTTGAAAATGTCCAGGGGGCTTCATGTAAAGTACACCCCAAAATTAAAATATCGGTTTCAAATTCAAGGGGCCACAAGACCAGCCAGATCAATCGAGGAGTACCACTTTTCGAGAAAATTGGCTGAGCAGTTGCGGTTAAATCGCTAGCATTGTCCACAGACAGATGGACAGATCTTTTGCTTTGAATTGGTTTTTCGGTATCAAGGACTCACAAAAAAGGGATTCTGGCTGCACCACGTGTTAGATTTTTTTCTTAACTTAGCAACTGGATTGATCCCCTTTTTCATTCCCAAGGCCCTGTAACAAGAGTTTTTCTGCCAAAAATCTGCCGTTTTTTCACGCAGCATTACACAACTTTCCCCATACTATACGTATGTATAGTATACGGGGAAGTAAAGTTAGTTAAATTTTTAAAAATTCTCAGGAGGGCTCTTCAAAATTTGAGGGTCATTTTGTATTCAGAATTGATTTAGATTCGGGTAAATACGGTATTTTCTATTAAAGAAAGTGAAAGAAACGTTGATAAATCCAAGGACACAAGCAAGAATGGGACAAAAAGAAAATCATTTTACACAAGAACAAATGTTGTTGGGTGGTGTCAAATGAAAGTCAAACACAAATTCAACATGAAAAACTAAAAGGGGGCCTAAAAAGTTGAAAGATGCTACCATATGGGTGGACCATAAAGAAAGAAGCATGATACACGTGAAGTGAAGAATTTAATGACAAAAAACATGATTTGTGATAATTTTAACCAGTCATAGCTCAGGCAATAAGTTGTATCATTTTCATCAACAAGACAATTTTCTAGTGATTTAGACAGTTTGAAATTTTATTTTGACTAAATAGTAAGAATTAGTTAAACATTTTAAAAATTCTAGGGAGTACTTTCCATACTTAGGGGTTCGTCTTATATGCAGAGTTGACCTATAATTGATAAATACGATATTGTACATTGGGAAATTAAAACACATACTCAGCTTCACACTGCCATCCAGACCCAAAAGAATGTTGTCTGATTTGATATCACGATGAATGACCTGATTACAATGAAGGAACTCAAGTGCTTGGAGCACTTCACGACATACAGAGGCTATCTGTCCCTCATCCATGCATGTTTCTGTAACAACATCAGTAAGTGATCCACCAGGAAGATACTCCATCACAACCTGTCAACAGCAAAAAAACAAGAATTAATATATTTTACAAAACAATTTGCAGGGAGAATAAACAATAATGGCCAATACATTACAAGGATTTCTTAGACATTTCTCAAATCCTCCTACAAAATTTAATTTTATTCATAACATCATTACTTATACAACATAAACCAAAAAACAAAATCTTCAAATTGCAGGTCTAGCTATTTTCCCCCAGAATTATTAGAAATATACTTCTCAGTTTTATCGAGAAATTTACACACTTAACAATTTTTTTAAATAAAACAAAATGGGGTTATGTCATCACATGCTTCATCTAATGATTTGCAGATGTCAGCAGTGTTTTTAGAAGAAAACTCACGAAATAAAAACACAAAACAACAACCTAACACACACTCAAATATTGACTTACACCACTAGAAACTGTATTTACTAAGTTTGATTTAATCCCATTTTTGTCAAAAAATGTTTTGCCTCACTAAATTCATAGAATAACTTTTTAATATATACATTAAACAAATACCACTATTACTTTTTATTTTTCTAATTAAATTATGACACGATATTCTTATATACTATTTTATTTTACAGATAATCAATCAACATGTTCCTTCAACATGTCTATGATAAATTAACACACAAATATACCCCATGAAAGTAAAACACTCAAGTTTGTAGACTCCACACATTCAAAACCAGAATACTGTTAGACACTTTACTCACCCACAACTCTTCTCCAACAAGGTAGCTGTCTAAATAGTTAACAACATTAGCATGCTTGTTCTCCCGCATTACTAAAATTTCATTGATAATTAACTCTTTCTTCGGTTGCTGTGATAGGTTCATTTGCTTGATAGCTACCTCCATGCCAGTGGACGTCTCTATGGCAGTATATACAGTTCCTGAAGCCCTGTCCAAACAAAATAAATATTTTAATACTGAATATTTACAGAGTGAAGGAACTATATCTACAGTGTCAAAATATCTTTTTGTAAACTTCAACATGTATGACAAGTGTGACATGTATATGTTATGACAAGTGTCTGATTTCAAGAAATTATGTGCAAGGCAGAGTTCAATTCATGATCCCATGATTAGCGAGGAATGCAACAACTAACTGATGCTTGACTTCTCCTTTGTCATCTTCATAACATGATCTCTCAGTTCTATGTGTACATGTTGAATGAACAATTTATTGAAATCAGCTACAGCCTCAATTCAAAATTTTGTATCCTCTTTCTCTTCCATCCAATGTCTAAAGATCCACCTTCTGACAACACTTGATACTCTAATTGACATGGATTTCAACGATGTGTAGGTATTCATCACAGATGACCAATGTCATTTTTACAATGTATATGATCTTCTGGTATAATACATACAAATTCATGAATTATCAGATGCGATATGACAGCTTTAGTACTATTTTATGAAACGTGCGTCAGATCAGCTTTTACCGTCAGCTGTAACAAATCATTATACTGTGAAATGGAAATTCTGATCACAAGAGGAATTGGCTAAATATTTCTTCGTATGAGTCAGTAGAAGAAAAAAATATTAGGGTTGAGAAGTGAAATTTGTAATCAGAAGAATGCAGATTCCAATGTTGATGTGGTAAGATATATACAGTTTTTTCAGTGTCACTGCCTCATCTTATGTGACAATTTTAGAATTGATGAGAAATTCAAGATAAAATAAACAAATTATTTTGCTTTAATATCAGACATATGAAAATATTTTATTTATTATAAACTGTCATTTTTGACACAAGATGAAAATTCATAAACTACTGTTTTCCTTTCCAAACTAGAATTTTTACTCAGTGTGTGGAATGAAAACTGAATGAATACATACAATTGTGACTTACAGTGTATGATCACAAAAATCTGTGTGCCAATGCATGTGAATATTGTGCAAAAAAAACAACTCTTTATCAAGCAACCAAAAGAATTGTCTGTAAAATGTAAATATGAATCATGAATCAGAATAGTACAAAGTAGATGTTGATCAAATGACGAAGCATTCTACAAATGTGCTCCAAAACTGTGGTTTACACAATTTTTGTATCATCCAATCATATATTACTTTTTTATATACATATGTATATACGGAGTAATATATGTAGTATAGAAAAAGTTATATAATGCTGTAGAAAATCAATTTGAAAATTTCAGCACGATTTGGGGTCTGCTGATACCGAAAAAGTGTTTTGTTTTTCAAAACATCTGTCCGTCTGTCTAGTGTATGTGAACAACACTAGCACCTAAACCATGCGCAGGATTTTTCCAAATTGAAGAAACTCCTAGTGAACTGGCCAGAGTCAAAGTCAGCAATTTTGAAAAATATAAATTAAATTTTGGGGGTATTTTACATGAAGCCCCCCAAACATTTTCAAAATTTTCTCAAAATGGCTCCAAATTTTTCTTTAAATTTCTTGCAAGAATAGAGTAAAATACACTTATTAACATGGCATAGGTCCGATTTTCTCTGATAACTCTGAATTTTAGAAAATTGTAAAAGTTTGAATTTTTTTCGGTGTCTTCCTACAACTACAAAATTGAAGATAGAGATTTTTGATTCATATGGAGTTTGTTCTTCATAATTAGTATGTTCATGAAGGTCAAACACAATTTTTTTTTTGAAAGTTTAGTTGGTTTTGCGGAATATTGCATGCGATATATGCAATTTAAAAAACCAACGAAAACAAGATTTTCTCAAGAACAGCTCCAAATATTTTATTTAAACTTTTGCTAGGTATAGTGATAAATGAACTCTAAAAGATGACAAACTCCATTTTGCTCTATTCTTTTTTCAAAAATTACAAAAATATAATATATTTGACTCGTCTCTCATCTTGTTAATATTTACATTCGCAGTGATTGGTTATTGTCTTTAGGAGTACACTAGGAGTGCTTTAAAAGATATTGTATAAAATTCCGCAAAATTTTAAGAGTTTTCTGTGAAAAAGAGCTCAAAATTGTTCCTTTTCAGAAATGCTCAAAAGCTGTTTTCTCAAAAACGGCTCTAAATTTTTTTTCAAACTTTTTGTATGGATAGTGCTAATAACACTGTTTAATATTACTTAAAATTGACAAACGTAAAACAAAATTGACAAACGTAATGAATTATACATGAAACGTACATTATTACAATTGTGAGTGAAAGTGCTTCAAATGGTGTATTTTGAAAACTCAAACGATTTTTGTGAAAAAGATCTTCAAATTTCGCATTTACACTAAAGTTTAAACAATATTTTGTTACAAACAGCTCCAAATTTTTCAATGAAAATTTGCTTAAAGGGCGAGCTTTTACGGTTCTTTAATATACTTAAAGTAATATTTCGGTTCTACTATTAGGAAACCATAAAATTAAAAAAAATGTCAAAAAAAGTACTTTGGGCGGTGACAGATGGCAGCTGGCAGGAGTAAGTGGCAAGTCCAAATAGCTAGCCCAGGCCAAATAAAATAGAAAACTCAAACAAGAAAGTCTGTGCCATTCTGCAGCACCAATAGTTTTATACTGTACTAATGGACCCGGCAATACTTCGCTATTGCAATGTAGTACAATTCACAAGCTACTAGTCATGTTTTATGCTATGCTCTGCAAAAATTTTAATAGTTTCTCTCAAGTATGGGTTTGTTCTAGATACTGGTCTGGACATGGTTGTCAAGTATACTTTGTTAAAACATTCTATCGCAAGTGTCGACATGCATTTACTATGACACTGTCTTGGAGAAATTTGATTTTCTAGTCCGAGATAACATTCGAAGTAATAATTCTGGCCGATAGTTAACAATCGCAGAGGCAGAATATGCAGCGAACGTGCATTTAATACTTGAAGGTGCGGCGGGTTGCATACAGCTTCTGTTCAGGGGCGCTTGAGTTAGCATAAATGCATAAAATCATATCAACGCGCGTCTATGTGCAACAGACATACGCACATTCTCATTGTACTATGCCTATAACCTTTGTACAAGTTCAAGCTTGTATAAGTTAACAAAGTTTTATTGCAATTGGATGAAAGATATGGCAGCACCTAAAATATGAATGAACAAACAAACCTACATTAATTTTTATATATTATGTTGAATAAAAACAGTAATATCAAAAGTAAATACAATGAAAACCCAAGCAAGGGCTGAGAATTGCCATTTGAAATGGAATTAATTTATTTCCAAATCCCACAAATGTACCGCATCTCAAGTTCACATGTATGAAACAAAAATATGTAATTGAAATAGATAAAGTAAGCTTTTTTGAATTGCAAAACATAAGTATACAGAAAGTGCAATACCAGCAAATGTATTTTTGTATTACTTGTGAAGCTGTATATGTCTACAGAAAAGTTTCTTCTTCAACTTAAGCTTTTTTCTGTTTACCTACAAATTCCGATCGACAAGTTCCTTTCACCTACATCCAGTAGAACAGTAATGGCAAGACATATTAAAAATATGTTTAAAATGTAAGTCATCATAAATCTACTTTACAATAAATTATTATTCTTATATGTTCCGGTGACATAGATAAATATTTTTGCAACATTTCTTAAGAAATATCACTGAAAGGTTGGAATCAAAACAACTCCAATTAGGAGGAGGATGGAACAAGGAAGAGAAAGGAGAGATCACACATGGTCCATTTGTTAGGGTATTGCTCTGGCATTTTATTGGTGTTGATCTAAGAAACCGTGAAAAACTACTGATCAGAGCAGCCAACTGCTAGAATTCTCCTTCAGATAGTGGGTGAATTCGACCTAGCTATCTAGCTATTATTGAAAATCCTGCCATCATTGAGACTTGAACCCTACGACCTCCTGGTCAGAGGCTCTGCAGTGACATCAATTGATGTCCTGAGCCACCAAAGCTGGTAGCTAGTGTGGAACATCTCCCACCAGCGCTAGAACTTTCCTGTGAATGGTACTTTCCTGTGAATGGTGCTGCAAAAACAACAATGCTGTGACTGATCTATTGCATCTGGTTCATACCTCTGGGAAAATAATTTATGACACTAACAAAAAAAAAAAAAAAAAATTCATTTTTTGAAAAGGAAGATAATTTTTGATTAGTAATACAAATATTAAGTTCACTAAATTAATGGATTTTAAACTGTGGTATATTATTACTATATTATATCCATCACATCATTCACATGATGTACCGGTACTTCTGTGAGGAGAATTCATGTTGCCACGATGTTTCAGGCAGAATTTTGCTTGAAAATTGCATATATGTTTGTAAGCTTAGATAGTACCATTTATCATTTCTTTGTCAATTGGCTCTAATGTACATAAAAATTGCCTGATTGGAATGATTGTCTACTGGTTCAATGTGAAGGAATGGTTAGGCAATATATCAACTTGATGTAGGGATACTTCATTTTCTACAGGATTAAATTACATGCATATAGTTGATGCCTTCTCAAATTTGAACCACATCCTCTACGTCAAGGTTGTCCAACAGGCCCGCAGGCTGCATGCGACCTGCCATGCCATTTATTGTGGCCTATGGAAGGTTATTTGTCAAATGTAAAAGTCATTTTCATCCATGTCGGGCGAGAATATATATAAATAATAATGTGAATTAAAAAGATTTCCGTAAGACATCAACAAAATCAATCTAACACACTCATGTCCAGACATAGTTGCAAAATTAAAGAATTGAGCTTTGCTAATGCTATAACAAATAATATAAGGTTTAAAATGCAAGTCCCTTGCTCTGAACCCTGACCTTTAGTCTCTTGTGAAAACATCTGAACAAGGCACCCAAGATTCCTGACTACCAAGGGCCATTGTGGATGTTTTTTAATCTTGAAGGGCTTGCAAAGTGTACACTATTGCATTTGATATGTTTGTTAAATTGAAAAAAAGAAGACAAAGGGTGTGCAACGTAAGACATTTTCCATAACCTTCTTAATTCCCAATCAACAAGTCTTCAAAGCTTTATTCAATGAGAATTACACTTAGGAAACAATCACACTACTCTTCCTACAATCCTAGAAGTTGCAATTTTGATTAATATCTAATATTATTATTATTACTAGGGAGCAGATTTCTATGATTTTGCATTTTTTTGTCCGTTGGTTCAGAACATAGCGAAGTGAAATTTCTCAATGTTTAGTTAGAATATGATGCTATATAGATTAATATGTTAGTGCATATTTGGCTGATTTTTCCTGTTAGTGCATATTCATGTAATTATAAGCGCATATTTTGCATATTTCGTTAAAATAGAGACTAATCTTTAAAAAGTTTCATCTTTTCAAAGAATCTTATGTAATTGTGAGTGTTCATTGATTCGAAAGAGCCAGTCACAGTTTGTGTTTTTGTTTTCTGTAGATGATAAAATACTCGGGCAAATGTGGGATATTTCTTGAGAACATATTTTTTAAACCAGTCAGAAGAAATTCAACAAGACATACAATGTACTTCACTAAGGTGAATATTTACTTCAATTATTCCTCTCGCAAAGGAGGTTAGATTATATTAGTTTGCACAAAAAATATATCTTTTCATTTGAAGCAAATTTTCATTTCATTCCAAGAATTTTGTCAAGACAGGTTTGAAGAAGAAATGAAATATTGTTAATTTTAAGTGCATATTAAAGGGCATATTTCAGAATTTTAAGGTCATAAATGCATATTTTTAAGAACATACTTCAAGACTTTTTAGGGCATAAAAATCTGCTCCCTAATTATTACCATAATTCATTGTTAACTTACCCTTGACCTATCTTTTCCATCTTGGTATATTTGCGATTGGGATCACCAACACTCACAATGGTGCGTAACCGCTCCAAGATCTCCTCATCTGACATTTTCTTTTTCCTTGCCTTGTCAGAAGGAGTACGCGCATCACCCCCTGCACCACCACCTGCACCCACGACACCAACTCCAGCTGTGCTGCCATGGTTATGGTTGCGGTTCTTGTCAAGAGTGCCATTTGCAGTAGCACTTGGAGATGTTGCAACACCTGTACCCGTACCCAGGGCTGTTGCCACAACCGTTGTTGTTGTGGTCCGGCTCTGGGGTGTGGGTGTTGGCACCTCTTCTTCGATGGGTTTTGTGTACTGTAGAAAAAGAATTCAAAGCCAGTGACTTGGTAAATGTCAAAAAAAGAAAAGAAAAGAGTATTTAGATGAATGTCAAAAAAAGGTAAGTGACTTGGTAAATGTCAAAAAAAGAAAAGAAAAGAGTATTTGGATGAATTAATACCTAAAGATTAATCTTTAATAAAGGAATAAAGTCCAATTCAATCTGTGTATTTTTGGAAAATGGAACTAAATAATATCAATTGTACGAAACTTCAAGTAGCTTGATAAGATATTATTCAGAGTGATGCATATTGTTTATATTTATAGTGTTTATAAAAGGACTTTTTAACCATCATAACATTATTACTATTATTATCATTATTACTATTGTTATTATTATTATTATTTTGGGTGTTATTATATTTAAATCATTATGACACTACAATAAGAATGTGTTACAAATAATGAACATTAATTAGTATGATTTCTTTTGCTCCTGATATCTTTTGGCAGAAACTGTATCACATTGGCATTTCTTCGCACAATTACCCTTAAAAATGACTTCATGGATTAGTTAGTATCATAGTTTTTTTTATCTCCTGGAAAGAGTGTCATTTGAGAATTTCCCTTCAGAACTTGTAAAATATATAACCTCCTTCAGCTAAATCAACAAAACACCTTCAAGGGAGAGGTAATGATTATTCAAAACACTTAAGACATATGGAGAGAAGAATCATATTTATATACATAATAAAGATGAAATCCTGTCAAGCAATGTGAATTTGCAAAATGATTTGAGAATGCATGTTTTGATATTGATGTTATTAGAGCAAAAACGGAGAAGTTAGACACAAATGTCCAACAAGGAGATAGTTATGTAGTTACTTAACTAGAGTAACTAGTTAACAAAGAAGTATGCAAAGATACATAGTGAGAAAATTCAAATAATGTTTGAAAAGGAGGTAACAGGGAATGGAATATTACAAGGAAATAAAACGCAAGAGTTAGGTACTAAGAATGGAAAAGGAATAATGAAATGAAAAAGGATAAGAGTATAAAAGCACGATAAAGTGCAAGAGCATGTATTTAGCCCAGGATAACACAAGTGGTAAGAATGCAAGATAACAGAGGACCTACTCCTGAAAAGATGCTATCCAGAATCGGGCAAGGTGGGAGCGAGAAAGTGCAGAGAGGCGCGCAGCAGCAGAAGGGCGGGGCGGCGCCCTCCGCAGGGAGCCTTCGCGCGCGGCGGCGTGCCACCGGCGACGGCGCCAGAAGGGCCGGCATGGCTCCTTCTCTCACACTCAAGCACCTAACACGCCAGATCTCACAAATTACAAATCCTCCTTCAGACACTTCAGCCGTTGCGCATGCGCTGACCACGGAACCCGACACCGGCCTTCGTTTCCTTTCACATCTTCCATTTTCGGATACCGACGCGTAGCACTTGAAAGAGCGCACCACCAAACACGCTGACAAGCGCACATCTTCTGCCAACGGTAAGAACCACGAGGACTCACATTTGTGGAGGAATTGGTCCACGTGACAGCCTGCAGAGCCCACACGCCGTACAAGTCGCTGGCGATCCACTGCAAGAAGCGAAACGACGCGCACATGCGTGCGGCGCCCAGCGGGCGGTGGGCGCTGCCAGTGGCCACCGCCCGTCAGCCCCGCCGCGGCCCAGGCCGGCACAGCGCGGCGACGAGTGCTCCTCGGAGGGACGCACAGGCGGCAGGTGCGGAGCGATACAGCACACGCGGCGCGAGGGGGCGGCGGCGGCGGCGGCGGCGCGGCGCCGGTCACTGGAGACGGCGGCTGCGGTGTGGCGTGGCGTGGCGTGGCAAGGAGAGAGGAGAGGAGACGCGGGTGGGCGGTCAGCGACGTGGCCGGGCGGCGCGGCGATCGAGAGGCTGGGAACGCGGCGACCACCTTCTCACGCGGCCCCGTTCCCACGCGCGCGCGCGGCCCGTGCGTGCGCCGCGTCCATCGCGAGAGCCTGCCCGCGCACGCACGCCCACGCACCGCCTTCCACTTGAGCTGCCAATCAAATGTGCAATACTGCCTCCCCATACTACATATATAGTATTATCCATCACTGTACGTATACCAATGGTGTCCATTTATTTCAAATCCAAAACATAGAAGAGAATTCAACAGCTTGCGATGTAGCAAAACAAACGCCATATTTACTGCCCAAAGGACACTAACAGTTTGTTCCAATGCGTTTAAATTTAAATCTTCTTTCATTATATGCCACATCCTTCCTGTGCATTAATTTATTCAATGTTTTTCAAAAACGTTGTTTTCTAAATTATTTCATACATTAAACGTCTTTATACGTCACACTGTCATATGCACCGTCGAAAAATGCAAGTGTTTTCAGTGATAAAAGTTCGACGAAAAGAGCTGCCAGATACTACTCCTGAATACAAATTGTTTTCGCTAACGCTTCTTCATCCGTTTCAGGCTTCGGGACAAAATGTTTGACAATTCGACAATTCTCCGATAGGGCTCCTCCAGAACGTCTTAGATGTGTTATCAAAAGTATTCAATCTGAACTATAGACGATCATATAGTAGTTTTATCCTCCTCCTTTTGCTAAAAAGCTGACAATGAGACATCTCATTCAAAGTGTAATTGAAGTTTCACAGTTTCAAGGGCGTATTATTGATACTGACAAATATCAATCGAATAGAATAAGCTTTTTCAAAAACAATACGATTTCTTGCATTTCCAAGATATGAAGTAATCCTCATAGCTCATCTTTACGTTTTTGCAATCAGTATTTCTTCGTCGAAGAGTACTTTTCACAGAGCACAGGCTCATACGATCCCCAGCCAATTTCACCACGTGTCTCTCTCATCGCACGAGTTCACAGGCCGAGTAAGAGTTCTGTGCGAAGTGTCCAGCGAAAGTTCGAAAAGAAATGCCAGAGAAGCCTCTCTCGGGCGAAACGAGAAATTTGATGAGATAAAACACATCTTGCAACAACGGAGTACATGTAATTGCGTGTTCACAGACACACTAATATACCAAAGTAAATTTTCAAATCCTGATGTCACAAATTCACCATAAAAACTAATTAGCGGAAATGTAAATTACCATATTTAATGAATGCTACCAGGACAAACAATTTTCAATTTCGTTAAAGTTTTTGGCATTTCGATTTTATTGAATATCTTCTTAAAACACGTTTCTAAATAGAGATATTTCTAGTGTAGAAAGGAATAAGCATACTAGAGGAATGAAGTTTCAAGTGTCGCTTATCAAAAGCTTGTCAAAAGTATTCAATTGTTTACGTGTTGAACAGACGTTAGACAATTCGTAAATCTAAAATGAAATTGAGACAATATCAATATAATATAATATAACCTTCAATTTTTATCGCTATTCCATTGCAGTATTTAATCGTGTAACAGAATTATCCAACATATCCTAACCAAATTTCCAACATTCCGAAATAGCATGGAATTTTGCTTCCTTAAGTTATCTTTGAACTTCGAACTACAAACATTGTAATACGACAATGAGAGAGGTACGCAATAACTTGAATGATCCGAATAATACAGAACAAAACAGAAGAGAAAGCTTGTTGAGATTGTGAATAAAATTCATAATTATAAGCCGAAGCACAGGGAATTATTTCCATACTTTCAGAGTAAAACTGACGTCGTCCCAATGTGCTATTTTCCCTCTTTAACCCATGTAGTTTCGATGTACAGAATTTTTACCTAACCGGTCGTTCAATTTTCATTTTAGCATATTTTTAATAAAACAGAAATTCCAATGACTGGACATTTTAAACGTTATTTTAATCTTCAAGTATCAAAAAATTCAAATTACTTGATGATAACTTTAAAATGTCACAAGCTACGTATTTTGAGAAAGGACTACAATTAATAAAAGCATTACGTTATACACGATTCGTTTTGGCTAATACTTGAACATAGCACATGAGTATAACAATTAATCTAATGGAAACAAATGAAAATGAGTTGATAAAGTGAGAAATTAATAGAAAGAAACAAACCGAGTAGTTCCACACGTCGAGGATGCCATCGTCGTAGGGAGGGGTCGATCGCCAGTTGTCCACGTACACGCTTGAGAAGGCTCGTCTTCTTGGTATTCGCAGTGCATCTGTTCTCAGCAGGATTGGAGACGATGGTGACACACAAGACGGAACCGATGGAAAAAGTGGCAGCGCGGAGTCATAATGTGCGCTTGGAGAAAAAGTAGAGTGAGCTGTTTCTTGAAGAGAACGTGATGTCGAAGAAGACAATGTGTGTGGATTACCTATTGATTCCAAATATAAGTGTTGCGTAACTAGCGGTGGTGATGATGATGGCTCCCGCAGTGTAGGAGCGTTTGGGGGAAACGGAAGTGAACGTAGAGACGGCGATGACTGAGACCGCGACGACGATGTCGCGAGCGTCGGTGACAACAGATGTGATGCCTTCGTCGGTGGGACGGTTAATACAGGAAGAGATCTGAATGGTTGCTTTGCATTCAGCGTTGTTAAAGAGCTGGATACAAACTGTATGTAATAAAGGCACTGACGTGGTGAAACCGACGCACGTTCCACCGTCTCAAAAGGCAGAGAAGAGGAAGCTAGTTCAAGCTCTACAAGTGGAAGACGCTTTGGTGACGATGTTGGCTCATGCTCAGGAGGCGTATAAGTAGACGAAGTGACCTCAGTAGTTCGAGTCGACAGAGAAGATGAAACCGGGACGTCTGCGGGATAAATAAGTGGAGATTGTTCTTGTTCATGCTGACGCTGTCGAAGCCTACGAGAGGGAAAGGGAACGAGCTCTACAGAATACTCGTAAAGAAGTGATGCCGGAGCTGACACAGGCTCTGGAGGTTGAAGAAGCGGCTGAGAAGACTCGAGCTGAGCTGTATGGCAGAGAAGCAAAGTCTTCGGCGAGGGCGAGGCCGGCAGCGGCCGAAGGGGCCCCAAGGTCAAGGCCTGGCTCGCGTGCGAAGAGGTCCGCGCGCGCGGGCGGAGGCGCAGGCGGCGGCGGCGGCGCCTGCGGTGAAGGCGAGCCAAGAGCGCGCCGCAGGTGAGACCCCACAAGTGTGCACATAACGCGCCGCAGCAGCCGCCGCCGCCGCCGTCACAGTCCGGCAACATGGCACTCTTCGCCTCGAGGCTGCACCCGCTGGTGTCGCCCGTCAGCGCCGCACGCGTCACGTGGTGGCGTGTGCTGGCCGGACCCTGACCTGGGCCTATCTTGGTCGCGCACACAAAACGCGGCAGATCCGTTCCGCCGCGCCCTCCCGCCCGCTCCTCAGCCAGCTCTCGGCGGTCGTATCCATTCAACGGGTCAGTCCGGGTTCACGCTGCTTCAATGGACACGAGATTTGAATAAAAATATAACATTTCACACAATCCTTTTAAGAAAAAGATTTTTCTTGGTAATATGCTTCGACAATTATCTGATTTTCTTTGTTTGCTTTATGAAATCACATCTCCTGCCAGGAATTCGTTTGCTCTAGTGACGGTTTCAATTTAGAGAACATCACCCGCAGTCATTTTGACGCGTCTGATATTTCGATGTATCTGCATTGTATTAATAGAATTTATTTTCGGTGTGAGATCTTCGCTAGCAAATTTATGGCTTCCCAGATTAGTTTATGATGTTATTTGGGTACATTAGCATCTTGTTCTTGGATATATTAACGGATGGAGATTCCATTATTCAGTACATTTCACAATTTTAAAAGTCAAAATACCTCTTCACATAATGTTCTTACTCCTCCTCTTGGCATGAAAATTAACTTTTATTTTTCTGGTATGTTGTTTCTCTCCCTCTTAAATGCAATAAATGGCACTTGTTCATAGATGAAACTATTCAAGCTTTAATATGCCCGTTTTTTATTTTTTTATTTTTTTCACGCGAAGAGTACACTCTCTCCAAGTGATAATCTTCACAACTGCCTTACATTTTTGATTCGCTAATCAATTCCTCTTATTTAGTTGTTGACGTGAAAAAGAAAGACCAATGCAATTCAACGTACGCAGTACAAGAACAAAAGAAAATTAAAACCCCCGCTTTTTGCGTGTTTTACGCACCAATTGAAAATTTCTAAACAAAAACGTACTGTCAGAATATTTACTATTAATTATTACAAATATTACCACCAACGTTTGAAGGTGCATAGTGGTAATATGTACGCCAATGAAAATACAACTTTTCCACATCTTTGGCAAGTTATGAAATTAAAAAAAATATACAGAATTAGGGGCGGATCCAGCCGGAAATTTGCGGGGGGGGGTGTCCTTGATTTTTGTTAAACGATAAACGTATTTCGTAATACATTTTATGTTCTGTAGGCATGATACAATACAATATTATTGTTTAAATAATTACATAATTCGAACATAAATATTTAAATCAATTTTACCGAATAAAGGAAGGTAAACGAAAAGTCTATGTCTTTGGGGGAGGGGGCATACCCCCCCGGATCCGTTCCGACAGTGTATAGACAGGCTTCAGGCGACTTCCCACATCGCGCCAGCGTTTTGCGGGTTGCGTGTTCGACCGACCACTGCTCGCATCATCTCACAGAGGGCTAAATGGCCAATCTAGGCGGAACTAGACCCCCCTCCCTAACATTTTAATATCGACTTTTTGTGTTAGTGAATTTGATCATCGATGTTAGTAGAATGATATTTGAGAGTTGGTTTATTTTTTCGGCTCACGTTTGCTACGCTGGGGAAGTTGATTACTTATCATATCTTGAAGGAAGCGCTGCGTGAGGCAGTCGCTCTGCAGCCACTCGAAGAATCAAACGCGCTCGGATCTCAATGAAAGGCGAATGCGAAACTCTGCTATATGGAATATGTTCACTGAAGTATGTACTTTTCAACAGTAGTTATATAATTTCAATTCTTTGCTTCTCTCTTTGTAAAATAAGCTGCAAAGTAGGCGTTGCGCGAGACCTAAATTTTACATTTTCTCGACTTTCAAGTAGATTTTCAACAATGTAAATTAACTTGCATTACAGTAAAACGTATGTCACTAAATAGCTTCGTGTCTTTACTTTATGATGCACTAAGTTTCACGTCCAGATACGTCCAGATGAGGATATTATGTTTTATTTCAGACGATGGCGCGCATCCAGTAGTCACCTACCGTAATCTGTTTCCCGTTTCGCGCGAGAGAGGGGACATGAAAGCAGAGCTAATATCTTTTGTAAAGAATAGATTAGGTTTTCAAGAGTGCGAAAAAACAATGGAGAAATGCCTTAAAGATTCTGTAAGAGTATTTTATAACATTTTTTAAGTAGGTGGAGAAAATGCGACCACGTCGAGCATCATTTCATTAAAAAGTATTCTGGGTGGCTAGATGCTGTAATTCAGTTTCCGGAAGTGGTATACAGGGGACTAACACCTAAAATGATTGAAGCTACGCAATCTACTAGTTCAGGTGCAAGCCGGCCGAGGTAAAGTTTTAATAAGTATACTGGGAAGGGTAAAGAAACCGCATCGAAACATTACCTACGTCGCACTCGAAGGAAGAAACTGTGTACGCAGCGAGGCAATCACTGCATACGGGCAATACGGGCATACGGGCAATCGGGTAAAAGAGATGCGACCGACATGTTGCAGGAGATGACTACAACTCGTCGCATTATCAGAGGACTGACTCTTATCAATTGTTGGGTTCTAGTTGGCCAATTGTAATGTTGTAATGTCAAATTGTCAGTGGAAATGGTGTGGATCAACCAAATCAATGAAAGATATAAGAACATTAAATTTAAGTAGCAATGAAATTGTTTAAGGGGTCAACACGGGTAGTGTGTAAAAGGCAAGTATAGACAAACAGTGGGTTAGAAAACGGTTAATCTGCAATAAAACTTTATGATTGGTGTCTTTTATGTGAAACATAAACGTCATAAACTGAAGAAGGAGAAGAAAAACAAAAAACATTTCTTATTAATTGTGAAAAATTAAATAAATCTTTTAGAAATTGTGCAATATAAAATAAAAGATTAATAAATTCATTTATGTTTTGATTTAGTTATTGAGAATAAAATATATTTCCGTTCGGAGAAGTCACAATATTTTTTTTAATTTTTTCGAACACAATTTATTAATAATAATAATTTGTATTCATTAGTAATTATAATCGTTAATGAGTAAAACTGAATTATATTTAATGTGTATTAATTTCACAACCTTAACAACCGTTTACATTCCCTAGAATCACTTAAAATACAAGATTTAAGGCTAGTTCCGTCTAGAATCGCCATTTAGCCCACTGTGCGTCTGGTCTCGGGAATCGAGATTCAGCACCCAATTCGGGAGTCAGATGGAATTCGGGCTCTCTAATCATTATATGATTACATTAGACAAGTGATGAACTGTAATGAAACTACATAAACGTATTACATGCCTTGTTGGGAAACCTTGGAGAAGTACTACCAACTACTTCAAAGCTACGACAGCGAAATGCCAAAATTATACGTCACAGTAACAATTGTCAATATTTCTTATACGAATCCGCTCCTTCACTGTTTCCAACCAAGAATTTCACTTCTGATGGAGCTTTGATAACAGGGAGTTCCCAGGCATTGTAACGCCAGAAAAAGAAAGAAACGTTTATTTTGTTTCAATTCTGAAGAGTCAGCAGAGAAGTATGCCATCGAGCTGCCTAAGGAGCCTTGCATAATACGAGGCCCTATATTTTGCATCGACCTTCCAATCGATAAATTGCAATTCACGTTCCAGATGAGCCTACTTTCCTTTTGCAGGCGTCAATTTAGATGCAAGGGAAAGCGCCTCTAACAAACCTTGGAACACGACAGTAAATGAATCGACTTGTTAATGAACGAATGGAAAGTAAGAGACACTTCGAAGTACAATTGGAGCGTGAATATGTTTATTTCTAAGGAAAATAATACATGCAACCAATGGCAAAATGTATTAAACAAGCGAAAAAATAAACCACAGTGATACTCTTTCTGGTTCTAAAATGTTTCTAAGCTGTAGTTTACAGTATAAACTACATTAGAGTGACAAGCCAAGTTCACGAGCATTTTTTTAAAGATAACAAATCAGTAGGTACTCTTCTTCCGTAGAGAAACGATAAATAACTTTACACTAAGAATAATACCATATATCTTAAATTAGAATAGTGAAAAAATTATAAACGTTTCAACTAAAATATTAATTGATATTATTTTACCAACAATGATCAAGATTCAATGCAGTAGTTTTCAATCAAAATAAATTAAAATATTTTCACGTTATTTTCAATTAGATTTTTCGGCAATTAAATTTCAAGATCCCGTAATTGTTTACGCCACGAAACTCTCCAGTGGATACAATTAGAGATTGGAGGTAATTTAAGTGAACAAAAGGATGAAGCAATATAGCTCCACAGTCACATTATAGGACTTTCACAATAGGCCAAAATCTACGTTTCAGCACTAGAAATATTCTATTTCCTGCCATTTATTACTCCGAATAGTGTTTCCAGAAACAATGACAATGAGAGTTATCACAACTAGTCACGATCTTTTCATCGAAAAACAATACTGATTCCTGATGTATAATGAATTTTCCTGAAATAAATTTAGCCTTTGGGGACCTCAAAATTGAAAATACTTCAATTTATTAAGATATCAAGAATTTACATACTTTACAATTCATTAACTCGGATTTACCTTTAAGGCAACTGGGCTAGAGAAATGAAAGTGTTTGCAATGTATTTTCGAAAGCTTAAACATGTAAATTTCGATATTCCGCGAACATCTCACATCTTCTTTTCATCCTATTTTTGCATATTCCCTAACAATCTTCAACAAAATTCCTACGTCTACATGTCCAAGAGTAGATTCCCCCCCCCCAAAGGAGACCAATAGTTTCCGATCCATTTTTCCCATTAATTTCTGTCTATCAATTTGCCTATTTTTCCACGAAATAAAATGTGAATTCAGTTGTTGATGAAAACGAACTAATGAGTGAAGATAACTCAATGAACGATCTTGAGAACGGATGAATTCTTAGAAAATCTGCCAGGAGCTCGGTGTGTGCACCGTGAATTCCATGTGACAAGATGAGGATTGCCATCGCATCCCAAGCGCTGGAACGTGTCATCAATTCGTGATGAATAAGCACGCTAACTCCCACGCATGAATGTTGACCATTGCTGAGTTCCCTTGATGGATTAATATACATTAGATCCACTTTTTAAAACAACAGAAGTGGGAAAACATTGATTCGTATTTCAAATGCTCTTGGCTGATCGGGGGACGTCGCGTCAAAGGCTATTATGCCGTTTCTACCATCTTGTCCTTCTGCGTGCAGACCAGCCCTGAGGAAGAGGACGACAAAATGGTCGAAACGTCGGAACCACAGCTTTCGACGCAGCGCACCAGGACAGCCACGAGCCTTCGCAAGAATCTGGCCGCGGAAGTGTAAAAGACTTTCAATTCAATTACGTTATTTATTGTTTTTCATAAATAAAATAAGTGAATTGCATGTTGAGAGTTGTGATGAATTTTATTCCTACTTTTTATTGTGTTAAAAAGTGGTGGGCAAGTGAAGCAGGATGGACTCACGATGGACTTGGTGCGCTCGGGGCGCGCGGCGATGGGCGGCGGCGGCGGCTCCTCCTCTACCTCGGAGGAGGTGGGCGCCGAGGTGACGTTGCCGCCGCCCTCCGTGTCGGGCGTGGTGGACGACGGGCTGCTGGACGACGGCTGGCTGAGGCTGCGCTGGCTGTGGCTGGAGCCCGAGCTGGTGGCGGCCCCCGCCTGGTGGCGCAGCGCCGGCCGCGGGCTGGCCAGCGCCGACGGCGGCGCCGCCGCCAGCTCCACGGGCGGCGGGGCGCCCGTGCCGTCCGCTGCGCACATCACACGCCACCCCTCACGCACCTATCTCTAGCGCTCGTTCTAAGAAAAGCGTCGGAGCACTGACGACGTTCATTGCAAGGTCACAAATCGCCCCCAAAGATTACTTAAAGGACTTTTACAGACATATTAGACCCCGTTGCGCAAAATGCAAACAGACCACTTTCCCGCAAAAACTTCCTTCATTCTCGCGCTTGTCATCTTGCATAAAACCTTGAATGCTTAAAGCGAGTGAGACTCTACTAATATTAAATTGATAAAATAAAGATTACACTATATTAATTAAATATAATAGTTTTCGTACAAAACAAACCTAAAAATAAATAAAATACTTGTTCAACTATCATTTCCTTTCTCGTCTCCTTGCTGAAGAACTGGAATATCTACATTATTCATGCACTAAGAGTACTTTAGGTCACAAACATTTGATTCTTCATTAATCGGGCAATGCAAACTGTAATAAGCAAAGCAGTAGTTTCTCAAGACCGAAGATTCGATAGAGGCAGTGGATTTTCTGTTTTCATAATTTTCAACTACAAAGTCTTATAAATCTAATTTTATCAATACATCAACTGTTACTTAATAATTTACAATCTAATTCGGAAATTAGCAAGAAATATGAGTTGTTCGTCTCTATCTTCACTAACTAACCAGGAGCAATCGGCGAAAGTAAGAAAACTATGGCCAAGCCTACAGATAAAAACTGCGTATTTACCTACTTTGTACGACGCCAGAGTAATACGATCCAGTGATGTTTATTCATTATTGTCTTGGAATGCGATTGAAACCCAACTCTGTCGTCGTGATCAAATGATCACCGACAAATCTACATACTCCAATTCGATACCATTTACTCATATTGACAAATTCGTATTTACAATATTTGAACAAAATCCCACTATTTCCGTATTTTGCGAGAGATATCAATACATACTTTTCGCAAGTTTTAATATTACTAATATCGGAAAAACAAGTTTTTTTAAGTCGATTGAGAAAATGTTCCCAGGCAACAATGAGTATTCAAACAATGAACTCTTACCAGGTATTTTTAGATAACAATGAATTAATTTAACCTTTTTAGAATACCAATGCTTCAGTGCTATGTAGTAGGAAGATGATTTGGAAATGAGTTTCATGGTTACTTCATGGTCAAAATTTATCGGGGACAAAGTGTACATGCAAACATCGGAGGAGAGAAAATCAAACACCGTATATGAATGTATAGTACAAAAAATATTAGGGGGAAAAGGCAGGGGTTCTGCGCTGTATGCGATACTTACCGACCATCTTGGTGGTGGTCATATACTTGGAGCCCTTCGTCTCCTTGCTGGACGAGTCGAACCAGTTGAGTACATCTAGCACAGCCTGAGGATTCTTCTTCTGCTCCTGCTTGCTGATGTTGGAGCTCATAAGCAGGCGAGCCCACGCCTCCGGCATGCCCTGCGCACACACCATGCTCAGCCGGCCGCTCCCGCCCCGCTCGCCCCCCAGAACCCCAGTCGCGCTTCGGCTAAGGCTCTCCACCTTCAGCCCGCCCTTCCTCGGCCACACCATCACCAACACTCTCAAGAGGACCCAATTGCTGGAGACTGGACCTGACAATGGACATGTTCTTGGGAAATAGGTAAAGTAGGACGGAACTTCACGCCATTAAGATCTGGGCCATTTCATAAGAACCAATTTTCAACTCCACTGTCTAACACGAATATTACCCAAAAAAAGTCACACCGGTACTGACTGCAGAGTTATAAAAGAAACTCGGCATATGAAGACCGGTGGAGGACTGGAGCAGATATCTCTAACAAAATCTTTTATCATATATTGATCAGAAAATTATTTTCATATTACCTACAGTAGAGAGTATTTGAGACTTCTCTCACATTAAAAAAGTCATTACGTTCCCGTAAAATTTGCCTTAATATTTGATATAGAATTCTCCAGATAAAGTGAAATTAACGCAGAAGAACACACATTTCGAGCATCGCCTTGACAAATTTTACTGAATACCATTCAAATGTCGGTCTAGAAATAACTTCAGTTTTCATAATGCAATACGGATTTGAACATGCTCATAAGTGCATCTTGTTTTGTTACCGTAAAAAAGGTGTGCGTTCCTTAATACATCTTTTGTTGGTCGATCCACCTTATTGGGAAATATAGAACTACATTAATATATTAATATTACGCATATATTTAGCACTATCTATACATAAATTAATGTTTACTGAACTGACTGCAGAGCACCATACAATTAGAAGAATTCTACCTTACTCATCTCCTTTTTTTATTTAATTGAATAATCATTCAATTCCTAATTTAAATCAAATAGTAAAAGCAAACTTATAATTCGCACTAATAGTTTGTAAAATTTATAATACATACGTAGGTGAATCAAAAAGGAAGTTATACTACCTTGCCACTAGACACGCAGTGTGTCATGACCATGGTCAATGCGAAGCAAGCAACAGTAACTGCTGACACGTCCGATAGGAAGGTGTAGTATCCCGCCGTGTTGTGTGTGCAGAGTGGGCTAGGCTCAAAGGTGCGTCAACTGGATGTTCACTCCAAATTGGACGTGCGTTTGTATTGTCAAACGTTTACCCGGTTGCGTCAGACAATTAAAGAAAAGCTGCGGGGGAATTGAGCGCCGGTGTGATTTTGTTACACAACGGAATGCCTCGCATGGCCCGCCAAACGTCCCAACTGCTGCATCGATTCAAGTGGAAGGTATGGTAATATCCACCATACAGACCAGACTTAGCGCCTTGCGATCAGTGCTCGGTAAGCTGAAAAAGAATCTCTCTGGAGGTGATTTCTACGCATCCGGAATCGAAAAGTTGGTTGACCGTTCAGTGAAATGTGTACAGTCTCTTGAAGACTATGTGGAAAAGTGAACTTACATTGTATGTTGTCATAGTAGTGTTGTCTATATGTAGGTGGTTTCATAAATGGCCATATCTTGGTACTGTAACTTACTTTTTAATTCGCCCTCGTACGTATCACGTAGTAGGATTTCTTAACAAACCAAAACTAACACAAAATTAGAGATTAGCTTTGGGGGTCATAACGTAACGCTAAAGGGGGGAGGGCGCCTGAGGCAGCGTTATGCAGAGATAGGGAACTGCGTTACAAGGGGAGGGGGGAATTGAAAATACTCGAAATTTGCATCACGTAATTTATGGACGGCCCCTTTTCATATTGCTACGTTCATAATAGTATTTCACGAAATAATGTACTGATGAATATGTATTCACACAAGAATGAAAGGTACTACTAGAATGAGGAAAGAGTTGCTCACGTCATATGAATGTATTAATACCCTATTACATTGCGATTCGTTCGGTACTTTTTTACGACTAATAAAAATAAAATAAAATGTATATAGTCATCATTTCTCCCTTTAGGCGCACTTCTATACTTCGTTTTTTCTTTCTTGCCGCACGGGAGTGTGACAATAAAATGGAATATGTCACGATATTTCGCGTCGTTCTCCGTTGTGCCGTCAGGAGTCGAATGATCGCCAGCACTGCTCGATACAGTCGCGATCATGCGACTCCTACCGGCACAACCGAGAACGACGCAAAATACCGTGATATATTCCATTTTATTGACACCCCCCCCCGTGGGCCAAGAACGAAAAACCGAAGTATAGGGCAGTTAATGCCATGTCCGATTCGCTCCCACTCATCTATTTTGGGACTTCGCTATGTTCCAAAATCGCTATGTCCGCTTGCGATTTACCATCACCTCCCCGGGGGTCCTCTGGGCACTGCAGTTCTAATACAAAAATTGGAAAATTATTCATCTTAAATCTTAATTTACAAACATTGCTTTAATTGGCCAAATACCTCTACCATAATGAAGCTGGATCCTAATTACTTTCTTTGTAAAACGAGCTGTCGCATTCTAATGAGAGAACTATGCAAGGGGAGAAAAATCAACTAAAACAAGTTGCTTCAACAGTGCATTTTTAATAGTAATATAATATTACGACTTGTATTCTACTAGTACGTCACGCACCTTCTCTCAACGAAGAGAGGGAGATTCCAAAAAACTGGCAATTTTGAACGAAGATTTCATTTAGAATGGCACTTATGACATAAAATTTACAATTACCATAGAAGTCTCTCTCTGCAAAAAAAAATTGGAGCCGTTTTCAAAATTTAAAAAATGGTTGGTATGGTTTAGGCACACACAGAGTTTTTTGAATAAAGGTAGACGGAAGGGTTTTTGGAGAGGAAAAAAATTATTTCTGTATGGACACAAAAAGCGTGTAATTCAAAACGTGAATACAAATCCACGTCCTGGCTTTTGTTTCAGATTCACATAACTTTCTCTGATCTTTCTAATATACAAAAATTAATGTTTGTTGGTTCGTGTGTCGCTTCCGCTCAGTTCATCCGATTGCGATAAAACCTTGTCAACTTATTGCTTGTACTTGCAGGAAGAACATAAGCATAGTACAATTATTGTAACTCCACTAAATGGCGCTGCAGCACAACATGACGCTTCAGTTAAATGCAACTTCAATTCCATCTGAACTTCACTGTTGCTAGGCGGTGCCATGGGTGAGGTCGAGGAGGGTAGGAGGAGCGGGTAGCGCAAGATGGAGAGGAGAGAGGGAAAAAGAGAGAGGGGGACTAGAGGCGCGCCGGGTACCAGCGAGTACTACTTAAGAAGAAAAAGTTTAAATAATTTTCTTTGAATGTAAGCGTAAGAACAATAATCCCGAAGATACACTGGTGAGATCCTAGAGTTTTACAAGCAAGTTATTCGTGTAGCATCTCTAAAATCTTATTGTAAAAATATCAACGGCCTTCTAAAATTCTTTTGAAGAAACCGTGAAAATGAACATATTATCCGATGGCACTCTTAGCTTTTTTGAATTTGAAACAAAAACTTTGACAATTGTGGTCGTCATAGTACATATGACCGTGAATGTTGTCATTCATTATATATCCACCGTTTCTCATTACCATTTGTCAGATTAATATGGCCAGGGACTATATTGCCGAGAAACAGGTAACAACTGCCCTCGTTACAGTAGCATTCTCAAAAAACATTCCAGAGAAAGCATATTTACCTGTAAAGACTATATTTTTTAATGTCACAAGTACTAATCTCCTTGCTTAGTGTGACACTTCCGGCGGGTGCCTTTATGTTAAACTTTAATTTGTGCTTTGCAAGTTCATAATAAAAATACATTTTAAATATATTAGTTTCCTAGCTCGTCCATTTTCGGGTAAAGAAACTCACATCAAAAAGAATCGATTAAAATATTTCTTAAATTTTTTATTTCTTACAAAATTAGGTTTGATTAGCGTCAATCTGATGAATTATGGAACGATTCAAGTAAATAGCGGAAAGAGAGAATAGTAATTCACGGCGATTCACCAATGAACTTGTAGGTGCATTCAATCAAGAACGTGTTTTTCTAGATTTCTTCCAAAAAAATATCCAGGAAGGAATTGTGTCAATCAATTTTTCTGCTCGAGAGAAATCGAATAAGCTATTGATCCCCTCAGCAGATACCGTAACTCACCTCGAACACTTTAATTGCGCAAAAAGAAAAAAACAAACAAACAAACACGTTTCCCGTTAAATTTCATAGATTCCTTACAATGGATGGATCCACAAAAAATATCATCCCTATTAGGAGATAGAGACGCGTCGAGTGTTTCCTGATTTGTATCAATTGGTGGACCGGAAGAGGTCTAATAGTAACGGACAGACGGACGCATGATGACTATAGCAGGAAAATTTTTGCTATCATTTGCCAAATAGAAAGTTGCGGTGGGCCCGCTGGTAGAGAAATTTGCAAGAGTGTCATTTTCCTGTCGCATCGTCATCGTCATCATTCTCAATATCAGATGGTTTCCTATCGCTTTCCTGTGCTTCAGCGCCATATTGTAAAGGGTCATTTCTTGGGCATTTCACCATTGCGCTGCCTTCGCTTTTTACTTTCCCGTATACGTACGTATATACGGAGTAATATATGTAGTATAGGGAAAGTTATGTAATGCTGCACGAAAAAACGGCAGAAAAAATGTATTGCCGGGCCCTGAAAACGAAAACGTGGATAAATCCAGTTGCTAAATTAAGGAAAAAATCCCCTTACAGACGGTGTAGTCAGAATCCCTCTTTTGTGGATCCTTGTCATCGTAAAAACAATTGAAAGCAAAACGTTCGTCTGTGAACACTACTAGCGCCTAAACCATACGAAGAATTTTTTATTTCAAATTGAAAAAACCCGTGTCGATCTGGCTCGAGTCGAAGCTTTGAGATTTTGAAAAATATTCTGTAAAATTTGGGGGTACTTGACAAGAAGCCCCCCAGACTTTCTCAAAAACAGCTCCAAATTTTTTCTTTAAATTTCTTGTAAGAATAAAGTAGAATACACTTATTAAAGTGGCATAGGTATGATTTTCACGGTTAACACTGAATTTTCGGAAATTGCAAAAGTTTGAATTTTTTTCGGCCTCTTCCTACAGCTACAAAATTAAAGATAGAGATTTTTTCTTCAAATAAAATTTGTTTACCATAGCGAGTTCTTTCATTAAGGTCGTGCACATTTTTTTGAGCATTTTAGTAGTTTTCGCGCAACATTGCGAAATGAGCAAGTTTAAAAAAATTACAAAAAACAAGATTTTCTCAAAAACGGCTCCAAATTTTTTCTTTAAACTTAAGGATACTGCCTAATGTACTCTATGAGATGACATAAACGCCTTACTGTTCCATTATTTTGTTTTTTCAAAACATACAAAAATGATTTTTTTTTTACTTGTCTCTCATTCTTTTTACATTATATTAGTTAATAATTTACATTAGCGGCGATTTATTCGCATTATTATATTTATGAGTACACGCTCTTTAAATAATGTAAAGTAAAGTTTCTTGAAAACGCAATCGTTTTGTGTGGAAATTCATTAGGAAATCGAAAAACTAAAAAAAACCTTTGGGCAGCGATAGATGGCAGCTGGCAAGAGTGTGTGGTATGTGGCGATTCCAAATACCTAGTCCAGAGACAAAGGAAATAGAAAACTAATAGGGGAAAGTCTGTGCCATTCTGTAGCACCACTAGTTACTTTCTCGCCTATTGCTTAAGCAGAATAGAGAGATTTTTGTAATACTGCGGGGGAAATAGGGAGATTTTTCGAAAGAATAACTCTTATTGCCGGGTCCTGATGACGAAGAGTTGGATCAATCTTGTTCCTTTGCGTAGTAAATTTCTTCCTGTAACAAGTTGTGTAGTCAAAATCCATGATTGGTGAGTCTTTGATAACGAAAAATCGATTGACGGCAGAACGTGTCGGTCCATCTGACTGAACAACGCTGGCGGCTAAACCGTACGCGAATTTTCACCAAAACTGATAATCTACTATCGATCTGATCGGCCCCTTGAATCGGAAATTTTGATTTTCGCGAGTACTTAAATGTAGGTTCAACATTTTTTTTAAAAGTAGTTTTTGCTTTAACCTGCTTGAAACAGGAAAAGTTTTAAACTCGAATCTCCCGCACTTCTTTTGCTAGAACCTTTCAGGAGTTATATAGTTATTTAGAAGGAGTTATTTAATTAGTTAATTAGTAATACTCAGTTATTTATCAGGAGTTATTTAATAGTCTTTCACGCCGCGTTGCCAAACAATGTAAACGATGCGTCATGGCTGTTTGAAACTATCGGAATAACTTCATTGTTCGGCGACATGGAAGGTATAGGGATAAGGTAAGGAGGATTTATTTAGTTAACGTTAATGTTACAATGTCTCTACGTTCAATAAAATGGTATTATGTAATAATTAATGGCTGTTATGTAACCCAATTCAAAGCATTTGAGAAACTTGCTTTGCACCTTAATCGACCATCTGCCCCTATTTCCCAATCTTTGCACACAAACAAACCCACTTGTTACGTGCACATTTCATGAACATACACTGTTTAAAGTTAAATCATACAATGTGCAAGCGACCTTTTGCTACTTTAGTTCGCTACACTTTGCCCCAAAGTTACCTGCCTCTATTTATATATCAGAAGAACAAAGGCAAAAGAGACCCGTAGTCGTTCATTACCATTTATCATGACAGCACAGCTTTTTTTTTACCGGATATCTTCCCAGTGCCAAAGGTGCTTTCAAACGAATACGGTGGAGTTGTGAGATATTTTATACGTTGCTATTTCACGTCTAACATTTGCGCACTTCTGATGGCAAATCGGACGTTTTCTCAAGCAATGCTTCAACTAAGAGCTCGATTGCATTTACTACAGACCGTCGGTAATGCAAGGACATCTTTCAAGCAAACCCTATAGCCTATCGCCCTCTTGTGCTCCCCATCCCCTCACTTTGCACCTATATTCAGGGAATCTGGTCCTTCGCACAGGGTCGCAAAGCTCTTGTAAAATCCGGTCAGACGTTTGCACTATTGGTAATGTTCATTGCATTGTGAAGTTTACGGAAAGGTGTCTCGAAAAACGTTTGTACATTGTAGATTTCATACTTTGTTTTTATTAAACATTCTAGAAATGAGTAAGGTAAAAAAGCCACTAACTGAAAGAAATTGCTAAGCAGTATGTAAAAAAAGCAATTCTACGGGACGGTTCTGTTTTTAAGTGTGATGATTCTGGCTGTGAAATAGCGGTGGATGAAAACTTACTTCACGTGTTCGAATCCTTCAAATACATCTGTGCATCTATCAACCAACTAGAGGAGGGGAAACTGACGGTCGCTGAATAATGGAGAATTTTCACAGAAGCCACCAAAAAAAAGTCTAGAAGGATTTGCTCCTCAGAATTTGGAAAAATGTGTGACCAAAAATCCAGAAATTTTGAAGATTACAAGTCCTGATGATTACCATTAGAAGAAAGGATTGTTCTAAAGTTTGCCCCATTGGTGTCACTGAACATGCAATGATCTTTTTCTGAATATAAAAACTCTCTCACAGATAAGCGTTTAAATTTCGATTTCCTTACCATTAAGATCTACAATGTAATTGAACATAATTTCTTCCTTTTTTAGGCCCAGAGAACGGTTATATCATTGGTGATGTGAACTTGCTTTAAAAAATTAGTTTGTACATACATTGTTTCACTTCAACATTTCATGCCAATTTGTCATATTATAGTATACAACCATTTAGTATATTTGTACCTAAACATGAACAACGTTTTACTTTCCCGTATACGTAAGTATACACGGAGTGATATACTTAGCATAATGAAAGTTATGTAATGCTGCGCGAAAAAATGGCCAAGTTTCGGCGGAAAAAAAATAATTGCCGGGCCGTGAAAACGAAAAAGTGGATAAAACCAGTTGCTAAATTAAGAAAAAAAATCCCCTAACACGTGGTGTAGCCAGAAACCCACTTTTCTAGGTCCTTGATACCGAAAACCCAATTGAAAGAAAAACGTCCGTCTGTGAACACTGCTAGCGCCTAAACCATACGTACGATTTCTTCCAAAATAGATATTCATCGGTCGATCTGGTTCTAGTCGAAGCTTTGAGATATTGAAAAAGATTCTTCAAAATTTGGGGGTACTTTATATGAAGCCTCCCGGGGATTTTCAACATTTTCTCAAAAACGGCTCCAAATTTGTTCTTTAAATTTCTTGTATGAATAGAGTAAAATACACTTATTAACATGGCATAGGTCCGATTTTCACGGATAGCTCTTAATTTTCGAAAATTGTGAAAGTTTGAATTTTTTCGGCGTCTTTCTCCAACTACAAAATTGAAGATAAGAGATTTTTTTCTTCAAATACAATTTGATCTGCTTATTGAGTTCTTTCATAAAGGTCATGTAAATGTTTTTCAAAATTTTAGTAGTTTTCGTGCAATATGTTGAATTTTAAAAAATTACAAAAACTAGATTTTCTCAAAACACGGCTCCAAATTTTTTCTTTAAACTTTTGGTAGGGATAGTGGTAAATGTACTCTATCACATGATATAAAAGCCTCTATAGGTTGTTTTTTTCAAAAATTACAGAAATATAAATTTTTTCACATGTTTCTCACGTCGATAATATTTACACTAGCGGCGATTTTTCCCATTATTATATTTAGGAGTACATGTGCTTTAAATAATGTCAAGTAAAGTTTCTCGAAAACACAACCGTTTTCTGTGAAAAGTAGCTCAAAATTTCGCATTTTTAGAAACGCTCAAACGCCATTTTCTCATATATGACTGCAATTTTTTTCTTCCAACGTTTGTAACGGATAGTGCTAATTACACTCTTTAGTATAGGGTATAGTTTATTTTGAATTATTTTTTTGTTTTTTCAAAAATTACATAATTGTAATTTTTTTAAAGATCTCTCACATCTACAATATGCACATTACCAGCAATTTGTAAACATTATTATATTCGTGAGTGTAAGTGCTTCAAATAAAGTATTTTGAAAACTCAAACATTTTCTGTGAAAATGAGCTACAAATTTTGCATTTTTAGTAGCGCTAAAACGCAACTTTCTCTTAAACGGCACATAATTTTTAAAAGAAAATTGCCATTTATGACTAGGTTTTTGTGTTCTTTAATATTCTAAAATTAATATTTCCGTTCTACCAAAAGGAAACCGAAAAATTAAGAAAATGACAAAAAAATGTACTTTTGGCGGTAAGATAGATGACAGCTGGCAAGAAAGAGTTTGTGGCAATTCCGAATAGCTAACGAAGACCCAAGGAAATAGAAAACTAATACGGGAAAGTCTGAGCCATTCTGTAGCACCACTAATTATTTTTTGCACCTAAACATGCAATTGTTTTTCATATTTAATGCACCTATTTTAGCACCTAAATTAACAAAATTTTGCCTCTAAAAGTCCGACCTCTAGTAATGATATAGTCATGTACTATATAAGCATTCCTAAGGCGACTTCCGTTATGGATGTTAAATCTATACGAGACATTACCCTTGCTTCTCTCTATAAAGTGGTGCAAATATCGTTACAGTCGATATTTATTCACGTTTTTTCGTTTGTGGGTGTAAGAAAGAACTACTTTTCCTGACTATCGAAATAACTGCAGATACATACCAAGGCGCTTCGTTTGAAATTGTTTAGACTTTTTCAAGCAGGCCGAAACGAGACCAGAAATAGCAATAGGAAAAAAAAAGATGAATGAACACCGACTTTGAAGGAATTCTAAAAAAATTAACAATTTTGTGTTCAATTCGTTTATACGGATGCTCCATTTTATGTTTGAACTGAGAGACCCAGAAATATTAGAACTTTAACTATAGTTTACGTTTATATTTACTTTAATCTTAGTCAATATCGATTCTCGACATCTCTGAGATCAATGTTTAACGCACGAAGATATCCAACGTAGAGAGTACCACTTATTCCATACGAATGTAATTTTGAAAACAAAATGGTATGTGGTGAATGACAGATAATTCTAAATGTATAAAAAAAATATGCCAATATATTCATTTCGATCCATTGATGAAGTGACATTGTTGAGAATCGTTTATTTCAAACAGAGCACGCAATTATTTAAAATAGAAAATTGCTTGAAACAGTTCTCTTCGTTTACTATAATTTTCTATTACGAAACCAACTAAAATGTCTGATGTCTTACTATTTATTATTTCTCTTTCAGAAAGAATATGAATATCATGAGCGATGGAAACTGTCCTTCCGCTTTTAATGGAAGAGGGCAAATCGTTTATGAATAGAAAAGAACAGGATCTAAAATCAAACCCTGTGGGTCCACATGCTCAAATGGAAATGAATTGGAAAGATCAATGATCCTGCATTCCAGTAAAATTATTTATCCTCTCTCAGATTGATGTTTAAACACGAAGATATTTCAGTGTAGGGTAATACCACGAATTTCATGCGAATGTAATTTCGAAAGCCAAATAGTTTATGATCAATGACAAATATGAAATCCAGATTTATAGCCTAAAGTGTTTTGTTTTTACCAAGAAAATTTTCCGTTCGTGTGTGGAAGAGCATCTGCAATATTTTTGAAAAAGTAACCACGGACATTGGAATATTTATCATGTCGTTTCTTCCATAAAATACCATGTGGCTTATAAATATGATTATCGTTACTCTAACCGTGAAAAAACACAAATAACAATGCAAGTGAAATGCTGACAACACTGTAGAGAGGGGTACGATTCAGGAGGGAAAAGGTCACCGAACTCGTGCTCAGCCAGTCCGTGCTCCTTGTACAAATATAATTCGACATTTCCGTACATGGGAGACATGAAAATGCATACAGGTGCAAAAGAATTTAATTGATTTGTGACAGATGAAGTAAATGACTAATTCTCATTGACTTACGAGCTAGAACCCTGCTGTTGATTTTGAATTTCCAACTTTAGCTCTCTATTGTTAGTCATGCGATTTAGCCTACTTCACTCAACCTGTAAAAAGTTGTATCATTTGGTTTCGTTTGCACTCTGAAATGGACAGCTCGGAACCCAGCGGCGCTAACATTCAAGAGGTCCTAACTGTTCGCATACCACTGTCAAGGTTACTGCCCCTTAGTTATTGAAGGCTAGAATTGCAGCGCGGAAACCTCCATCCAAGACGTTTTGGGGTAGGATAGAGGAAAAAAAAAACAATTTGAGGTCGAGATTTCGGTGGTAAAATCAGTTTTGAGGGTTCCCCAAGTGAAACTAGTGGTGCTCAACAGCACATACTTTTTCGCATTATTTCTAAATTTGCAAATTTTAGAAAACTTACGAGCATTAACTTTTTCTTCAAAAATGATCGTACTTTTCGCATAATTCTGTCAAATCGTTGCAATTTTATACAAATACCTAAACACGATTTTCGAAAACACTACTCCATTTTTTTATTTAAACCTTTTATTCAGATAAAGTACAATGTTATAAATATCGTGACATAAGGGCAATTTTTAATGATTTTGACTGTTCAAAATGTTTACGTTTTTTGGAACGTCTAGCACGTCATTAAAACAAATTATACGTTTATTATGGACACAAATAATTTAAATGATCTCTTACAATGTATCTCGAAATAATCAAAAGTTCTTGAGCGTAAACGTCCTCAAAATGAGTAATTCTGAGTAATGATCCAACATTTCCTCAAAAACTTCTTTAAACTGTTTCCTATAAGTGTTCATTTGAAAAGACGGTCTTCTACTTTGTTCTGAAAGCCTAAAAATCAATGGGAGACCGAAAAATAAGAAACTGAAAAATGTAAGTGTTCCACAAAACAACTACTACAAGAAATAAATCTAAATTACCGTATCAATTGAGAAGACCTAAATATTATATACTACATTTTCTTAATGGTTAATTAATTTTGACAGTTTTGTATTTAATGACTGCAATGATACAAAATGTTAAAGCTGAAGAAACTTACGAACATTTTACAAGACGATAAGTTTGGTCAAAGGCTTTGTTTTTTTAACAAATTATTTACGTCTTCTCCGCCAATGGGATGCAATACGAAGAACAATAATTCGAAATTTTCTTACACAATCGCTTTAATGTTGCCCGATTTAAATCGAATTCTAAAATTTTTCTTCGATCAACTGAACAGTCACGTAAATTTGATTCATTTAACCGTCTTTATTCAACTTAGAACTTCTAGTGTGAGTTCTAATTAACAACAGAACATCTGTGAAAATACTCTTCGTGGGTTCTTCTTGCACGGTAACTAATATGGGCCCATCTTACTGCTGACCACAAACATTAATTAGGCAGAAATACAGTTTTTCGATTCAGGTAGTTTTCGCTTTAACAAATACAGTTCCACATTCGTAAAATAGGCACAAGCTCAATCAAAACTGGAAAGCAGCCAGAAATCTGCGCTGCATCAAGCACCACTTAATCTGCACGCGGTTAGTCCTACATGTTCACAGAGCTTGGCTAACAGTAAGCGTCTTTAAAGGGCATTCAAGGTAATCGGTATGTTGTCTGGTCTCTCGGGCTAAGCTCAAACCGGCTACTAAAGCACATTTTTATACAGCACCAGTAGAAAAGGAATTAAAAAATTAAATAACTCGCAAATCTCTAAATTTTCTCAATAACTCAGCGAACATAAATTATTTTACTTTACAAAGGCAGAATTTCTGATAATACTCTCACGCGTCAATATAATATTTCATGGAATTGAAATATAGAACTAACTGCAATAGTTCCCGTAAATATTTAATAAGAATTTTAAACAATTGTCAAATAAAATAGACCCTCCAAGTTTAACGCGACTGGTTCCTTGCAAGAATCTCTCTCAGAAAATGTGCAAGCGTCTACAATGAAAAGCGCGTCAGACTTTGTAGGGTTCCTGCACTTACCCTGGAAAAAGAAGTGCAACTGGCGGAAAAATGAGTACCATTTTTTACGGGCTGACTCTTAGAAAATTTCGTGCGACCACGTGTAAATGCACTGTTTGAATCGATAAAAATTTCTCACAACTTTGTCAGAGAAACGCAAAAGGCTGGACCGGACTGACCGGCAGGGTTTCTTAAAATAAACTCAACTGTCATTTGCCACACAAACAGTGGTGGATTCATCAATAGGCAGTCCTAGGCGATTGCCTAGGGCCCTCGACGTAGAGGCCCCAACGAAATAATTTCAAAAATATTAATAATTCAACGTTTCACATTATTTTTATAATCATGTATTCATTTTCGAGTTCGATTTTGATGTAAATAATGCAACTATAAAATTCAATAACAGCATATATCGAAAGCACAAACTGAGTACATTTTAAATAGTGAAAATTACATTTTTTTAAAAATTACTGAACACATATTTTTGTTTACTCATTTCCGGGACTTAAAAATGTAATAATAAAAAATCATGCATGCAATTTTTTAAGGTATGTCAATGTACAAATTCAGAATGGATACTCTAATAACACATAATATCGTGAGATATCGAAATCTTAAAATATCCTATCAATATTCTGAGAATGTTTTAAATCATATTGCAGATATACAGAAGATCTACAATATTTTGAATATATTGCAGATATATTTCACTGCCCGGGGTAGAAAATATACAAAGAATATAATGAAATAAATCCTGCGTATGTCGAATATCATAGATGTATTTCGTCAATTAATAAAATAAAAAAAAATACGAGCGCGCTCTGAACGCTCGGAAAAAGGGGGTCAGTCAAATTTGGAATTTCCCCACTGGATATTAATCCGCCACTGGCCACAAACAGAGAGCAGTAGGCGTCAATCTCGTTTTAGTCCCAATAAAAAGAAGGTGGACATTTTTAACAACTTACAAGATTTGCAGGCAAAACATTATTTTGACCCTTTTCATTAATATTGAACATCGACGAAAAGAATGCCACAACACACTGGAAAGAGGGGTCCTTGCAACCATTGCACTAATGCCGAATGCTGCTACATCTGCCACTGAATATTGGAGGTTTGTTCAAAAAATTCTGCTCAAGAGACATCGAAATTGATAAAGAGTTTCTGAGCTATGAGCTACTGGGAATTTTCCTATAGACTCTTCAATCTTTACAGTTCGTGGCTTCGTCGCAACGAAGCCACGAAAGAGAATGAATCAGAACCGCTCTTATCATCGCGATCACCTCGACCAATAACAGTAGCAGCAGAAAACCAGTACCACGTCTCAGCTGTTTTAGCGTCTACGGCTGTAGCTGATAGCCAAATTCTGTACAACTAAGAGAATCCTCCTGGGTTATTTTCGGAATTAATTGAAACAATCTTCCCAAGCCCTAAATCAGTGTTAAAGATCGTTCGCCGCGGGACCAGAAACCAGATTTCTCAAACTTTGACGTTTCACCAGACAGAAAAACTTGCAATACTACAATAGCATATTATTTCTTGCATTATTGGTAAAGATTACGTGGGTATAATTAAAGCTACAAAGTTCACGCCACTGAATATTTTTGTTAATGGACATATCTGTTAGAAACTTGAAATTCCTGTCTCATGACAAGGTGTTAAAATGAAACAAGGAATTCAAAGGTCGCGCATCTATACACCTTTAAACTGGAGGTGTTAAATTAATGCACACAGTTTCCCGTCTAAGTTTTCTATTTCCTTTGTTCTCGGCTCGCTATTCGGACTTGCCACATACTCTTGCCAGCTGCCATCTATCGTCACCCAAATTACTTTTATTAAACATTTTCTTAACTATTCTGTTTCTTAATAGTAGAACGGAAATATTATTTTCAGAATTTTAAAGAACAATGAAACCATATCCTAAACGTCAATTTCCTTTGAAAAATTTAAAGCCATTTTTAAGAAAATGGCGTTTAAGCGCTACTATAAATGCGAAATTTGAAGCTCTTTTTCGGAGGAATCTTTTGTTTTCGAAAAACTTTATGTGACGTAATTTTAAGAATTTTCACTCGCAAATACAATAACGTATACAAATAGCTAGAAATATCCATATTTACGCCGAGAGAGATATTTAAAAAAAATACAATTGTGTATTTAAAAAAAAGCAAAATTAATCTTACGCCACCCTATAGACTGCAAAGAGCACTATATGCACGAAAATTTTTAAAGAAAAAATTTGGAGCCGTTTTTTGAGAAAATGGCGTTTGAGCGTTTCTGAAAATGCGAAATTTTGAGCACGTTTTCACAGAAAACTTGAATTTTCAAAAAAGTTTATATGACATAATTTAAAGTACATGTACTCATAAATACAGTAATGTGAACAAATCTTCGCTAATGTAAATATTAACGACGTGAGAGACAAGTAAAAAAAATACATTTTTATAAATTTTGAAAAAAATAACAAAAGTATAAAGCAAACTGATGTTTATGTCATCTCATAGAGTACATTCAGCATTATCTTTATCAAATGTTTCAAGAAAAAATTTGGAGCCGTTTTTGAGAAAATTTTGTTTTTGTAATTTTTTAAAATTTAACATACTGCACGCAATATTGCGCGAAAACTGCTAAAATTTTCAAAAAAATGTACATGACCTTAATGAAAGAACTTACTTTAGAGAACAAATTTTATTTGAAGAAAAATCTCTATCTTTAATTTTGTAGTTGTAGGAAGACGCCGAAAAACATTCAAACTTTTGCAATTTTCGAAAATTCAAAGTTAACCATGAAAACCAGTCCTATGCCACCTTCATAAGTGTGTTTTAGTCTATGCTTACAAGAAATTTACTGAAAAAATTTGGAGCCGGTTTTGAGAAAATTTCGAAAATGTCGGGGGGGGGGGGGTAAAGTACCACCAAATTTTATGGTGTGTAGTGAATGGTGATTTATTCTTGGAATATTATCAGAGTATCATTGAAGACACTGCCATTGTACTTTCAGTAATATTTGGTTGAATTGTCAAACTTGTCTCCGAGGGTGGTTAACTGCGAGAAAGGGGAGACTATGACATGCAACTCCCTACAATTTTCGTATTGCATTTTTTATGCTGTTCCATACACAGGGTAGGATTATCTAACACCGACAATTAAGAAAAAAACTAGTGATGCTACAAGAGTACGTACTTTCTTGCATTATTTGTAACGACGTATTACAATACTACTTGAAATAAATTTGTATAATTTTTGAAAAATTAAAAGCTTACATCGAAATAACTTTTATCTCATGTTTTTCACTGCATTTAGCTCTACTCATTGAAAAATTTTAGTGAGAAAAAGTTGGAGGCGTTTTTGAGAACATTTTGAAAATGTTTTTTAAAATTCCCTTTATTTCTCGAAAAAAAAAAAACGCGAAAACTACTCCTATATTTTGAAAAACTTGTACATAACCTTATTTAAAGTTGCAAACACACTCACAAAAAAATCGTTTCCAATTCAAGGAGCAGCGACATCAGAAAAATTGATCGAGGATTAGCAATATTGGTGAAATCCCGCCAGCGTTTTAGCCGTTATGTTGTTCACAAATGGACGGCCGGCCACGCGGGTAAACGGACAGACGCACAGATGAACATTTTGCCGCAAGAATTTTTCAGTTTCAGGGACCCACAAATCGTGACTTATGACTACTTATGGTAGATGAAGTAATTTACTACAAATATGAACAATTATCCATTTTTCCATATCACGTACCTCCAATATGATTTTCTGCCCCAAAACCGACGTTTTTCGCCGTACCATTGTTTAAATTGTCTATACTACGTAAGTAATATCGAAAAAGTAAAACTTAAAACTTAGAATATACTGACAGCAAAACTGCTAATTACCAAAAACAGTACAATAAATTGACTTCCGGACCTCTGGACCCCCAATAAAATATCAAAAAGGTCATGATAGACTATTTCTGGAGGACACTTATTGAACAATAAATACATACAATTAATTTTACGTAATATTTGTTGGGAAATTTGGAAGAAGGTGGCGTTTATTCTCGTCTCGTGGGTATTTGTGAAGTGAATATGCTCATTCTTTCGGCACACTCCTTCAGAAACCAGCCACAAAAGTCCAAACGCAGATTTATAGGAGTGAGGAAAAACGATACACATTTTGGTAGAATAGTAAATACTTTTTTGTACTTTCCTACAAGAAACACTTCACTATATATCATGCTGAGGGGGGAAACATTCATCTTCATTGACGATCATGTAACCAACTCGTCAACTACAAAGATTTTGCACAGCCACGTCTACATGTATGTAGGACAACTAGAATCATCATACACTCGCATGAAAACAGGTCGGAGAGTACAGGCCTACACAGGTTCTAGATCTAAAAACTTTTTAGGGGCATGCTGGACTTATGTACACGACTACACATGATCAGGCTTCCTTGTTTTCAATTACATAATAAAATTAATGTTTCAAAAATCTAAGATTTTGCGTGACTATTTATTAGTCTGATATTTCGACTTCACGGATAAAATAAAATGTTACATGTTAAAACCCTTCAAAAATGAAAATATTTGGAACAATATTTTGCACACTTCCCTTTAAAACACGGTTTTTAAATTGGTTTGGTTTATCTCGTTATTTATAACAATTCATGGCCACGAGATAAAGGGTAGGAGAAATAAAAATAAAATTGTGGATGGTGAATTCAAAATTGCTGTCAGAGGATAGAAAATTATATGGAATGGTTCTTCACAATACTTTTAAATATTAGTTATTCTGTGTTCGATACGTATTATTACTTTTCCTCCCAATTCTATTGATTAGGAAGGAATAATATTGGAATTACCTCAACAATATGGTCTCGAATTTTCGGTCATCAGATCCGCATTATATATTCTTTTGGCCTTCAACTTCGCACACACATCAGGATTAAGATCTACTAGTTTTTTGTGTTTGTTTTTTCTCCAAAGACTGTTAAGATTAGTACAATGGGCGAGGAGAAAGACACAATTTTGTATCCGAAAATCAGAATGTCACTAGGGATAGATGGCTCAACGGATGGCGCGCATTACGGGTGCATTACAAAGGGGAGAGGGGGTATTCAAAATACTAAAAAATAGCGTTACATAATTTATGGACGGCCCCTTAACGTATACTTTCCGCTTTATTTTGAATTAAATGGACAATATTTCCTGAAGAGCTCTTACAAAGTCACCATTGAGGATAATGGCCTTTGCGTTGTCGAAGCTATAGTTGGGAGAGGGGTGACTGAGAGGGGTGGCAGTGAGTGTTAGAGGCGCAAATACAGCAATAAATGGTCTTGACACGAAAGACACGCGAACAAATATCAATATTGATTCATCAGAATTGAACTTTTCTTTCACACAGACTGAAATATCAAAGTATCGATATACAGTGCTTTAGCATTTTGCGAGGAAATCGCCTAGTCAATCTTGGCGCAAATTTGACATCGTCAACTACGAAGGAATGAAGTTTCTAGACTATCGTATGGTGAATCGCGCGACAGACCAAGCGCAAGGCTACACCAAGCGTTCCCGAAGCTCTCGACAAGACGAACAGATCCTCTGCGCGCCCGCCCGCCAGCGCGGTGGCCCAGGGCGCTGCAAAAAGGGGGCGAGGAGGGGGCGGGCGGCACCCGAGCTGAAACGGGAGCCGGAGGCGCGGGGCGGAAGCAACGATAGCGAAGGCACGCGGCGGCGCGCGCACGTCTCCGGGGTCCGGAAGTGCTGAGCGTCCGCCTCCGACGCAACAGGCACCTATCGAGTGTACTATGGTGACGTTCAAGCTCCCGATTGGATGAAACCGTCAACAGCTGATACCTGCCACAGGCACAGGCAGAAAAATCGCACTACAGCCTCCTATACTGCGATTTTCGTAACTTTGTCCCTGACAGAAATCAGCTGTCCACGGTTTCATCCAATCAGGAGCTTGGACGTCACCATAGTAACGTCACTGTCACGAAATATAAGCTCCTGATTGAATGGCAGCGAAACAGCTGATTCCTGTCAGGGACAAAGTTCGAAAATCGCATTACAGCTACTCGAACACTCACGCCGTCGGGTCGCCCCGCAACGCGACTGCTGTTTCCCATCATCCGAGAACCGATTAGGAATGGAGTCATGTGTAGTTATAGGACGTACAAAAAAAGAACTGATCCTCACCAGGAGACCGAGATGCGTCGAATATCCCCTCATTTGCCTCGATTGTTGGTCCATAAGAAGTTTAACTATTAGTGATGGACAGACGAACGCATGGACACAGGTTACTTGATTACTACATAAGGATAACGCCAACGTTTTAAGCGCAAAACTGTGGTTTAATTTATATTTATTTTCTTTTATTTCTTAAAATATAATACACATTTTCAAAATCATATATCATACATATTATGTATGCAGTAAGTTACGATCCACAAAAACTTGTAAGCCGCTTACTTCAAAATTTTGCATGGATCGAAAAAAGGTGGTCGAAAAAATATATAGACGATGCGATTCAAAATGTTACCCTAAAATAACTTGTTTATTTTCTTTTACAAAATTGGGTTTCATGCAATTCGCAATGCGTCAATTCGGAGGCGTGTGTAGCCGGACGTTGTTGATGCAGGGGGGAGGAGCTGATCAAATGAGCAAGGTAGGAAGAGTGGGAGAGAGGCGGGGCAGGCGAAGAGGCCGGGGATTTTTATTAGATGATTATGATGGATACCTGAGCAAAGGCTGGTTATTTCACCTTTTCTCTATAACCCAAACCATCTAAATCAGTTTCGATTCAGGAAGTCGAGTCGCTTTCCTTAGAATCTCACTTCCAACCATCTCCTCTGAGTACTCGCAGAATAAACACTTTTATCAGGACGTGATATAAGAGTATTTCAGATAAAGTTATTCGAGGAACTACCTTAACGTGAAACATGTGCAAGAGAACAGGTTTATCAGAATAATCTTTAAAAACGCCTTCCATAAGTTCTGAAAAAATATATTTCTTGAAACTGAAATTAGAGCTTCGCACATGCGTGAAATGAACAAAACTCTCGGGAAGAGGGGACACATTTTCCATTTGTGCTAAGAATAATTTACTTTATGATTCAGATTTTAAGCCACTACGAAAATCAGAAAGAATTAGATGAAGTGCCATTACTCAGAAAACTAAATATAATCTACATGGCATGAGATATTTTCTGTTTAGACGTACTTCAAACATCGCCATTTTTTTCAATATATGAAATTATGCCGAAAGTGCTGACTCTATCCAAGAATGTTAATGGCTCCCTCCATCGAAAGAAAATCAAAAACTAGTTCTTACGCAGGATCAGACTGAAGTTCATCCGTTGAATGACAAATTCTAGCCCCAAGCCTATTACCAATAGAGTAATAGAAGCATTCTGTCGGGAACGTTTTTTGGACCAATTTATCCCATATCTTCTATTCGTACTTGTGGGCTAATCCCTAGTAGAGTTTAAAATAGCGTGTCATTTCTCGAAATTTCTTTAATTTTACACTGGAGTTAGGTTCTCAGTTCAAAATCATATGGAGGCGTTATTTTAATAATGGTACTATTGATACTTATTTCGCTGTTACGCTTATTGAGCTGTAAAGTTAAATGATTATAAACAGATCGGGGTTATAGTTAGACAAAAATAATTGTTTTTCTCTTATATGATATTTAGGCCTATTCAGCTGAAGATATGATAAGCATACTGTATGCTTCGCGGAATATTGGAGGTGTGAAGGAGTTATACCACCATAAATATGACGTTGGTAGGCCAAATCGGTAGATGTCCTTCTAAGAAAAGTTGGAAATGAAGGAAATATCGATTTATTAAAACAGATTATTAATTTAATGTTACTTTTGATGCACATTCACTTTTTTTACTCTCCCGTATACTAGCTTCATGTAAAGTACTCTCAAAAATTACTACCCGTTTGAAACTCTCGAAGCCTCGAGTTCGTTCAGATTTATCGGGTAATATCAATTTTGGAGAAAATTGATTTAGCGATGACCACATATCGACGGACAGACACGTTTTGTCATCAACCGATTTTTGGGTATCAAGGACCCATAAAACTTGGATTCTGGCTACGCCAGGAGTTAGAGGAAGTAATTTACTAGATAAAGGAACAGGATTTATCAATTTTTCATTACCATTCATTTCATTGCTTTGCATTTTTGTTTGTATACGTTTGCTGTAATTAAATGCGAGTCTTTAATGAATACTTGGATATATAAAATTGTAAGTTCGTAAAAAAGTCGTTGAAACATTCCTATGTGTTTTATGGTTTTAGAGGATATTCTTGTTTGCGTTTTTTTCTTTTTTACGTTTAATCACGGTTGGTTTTGGAGGCCTGGGAAAAATGTAGCCAAACCTGGTTCATACAAGCCTCGTATATACATTAACAAGCAATATTGATCAATACCATAGATCCGGTTTTTCAACACTGAATTTTCTGCACAGAAACTCGATAAAAATAATTTAAGAAGTGGATAAGTTAAAAATAAGTCGTCGAGAATATTACACATCATTTGCAATTCGCTCGGGTGTGATCACCCGTTTATTCCTCTCGTCGACGGCGGACACCATACCTGCGCAAGTGTAATTTTGAGTGGGAAACAAAATAGCGAAGTTCCTACTGGAGTTGACAACGTCGCAATACCGGGGGTGAAGACGAAACCGTCTTCGCGGGGGCGGCGGCAGTGGCGTCTGGGAGCTACGAGAATAGCGCGAGGAGCAGGAGGGCCGGCCGCGCAGGAAGGGCGGCGGCGGGAGGCAAACAGGTGGAAGAGCGGAAGGCGCGCGACCAGACACGCGAAGGGCGCGACGCGCGTGCTGACTGACAAATGCACAGCGTCGAGCGTCGTGATGTCACAGGGAAAGCAGACGGATGCCCGCAGTAGCTGCCCACACCCTCCGAGCAAACAAGACAGAGGGGTGGGTGTGCTGCTCTGGCTGGATCTAGGGCCGAAAGATCCTCATGAACGTTTTTATCGTCGTTTCATCAGCCTCCTTAATTTCACCAACGGTGTCTTAAGTAAGACTCTACTCGAGAAGCATGGTGGAAGAAATCCCATTGCTTAAACTGCTTAATTAAGGAATTCCTTTCCCTCAATTACTAATACTCCCACATCTAAACGAATATTTCACGACCTTCATTTTTCTATCACAAATACAAATGCTTTGACGAAGTATAACGCTCGGGGTTTGCACGAGGTTTCTATCTTTATCAGCGAAACGCAATGGCCGTTAAAGCACAAATAGTTAACGTAGTAGTACAAATGATTTACAAAGGTTTAATTCTAATACAAATTGTTAAAAATACTGTACTGGTATATCGACATTCCGCAACCTAACGGAATGTAGAGGAACGAAACACCACTCTAAACGGCCGTTAAGGACAACGGAAAAAATGAGTTGTAGCAAAAGACGACGTATGAGTAATTGAGTACACTTATTCCAAGAAATGGCATTTCTTGTGTGTATGATTTTTATAAGAAAATAGTAATTTGAAAAGTACTCGATAGCTAACACAAATAAGTCTCGGTTGCAATTCTCCAAGAGCGGTCCTTTGCCGTGCTGCCAGTAGGTTGGACTGAAACCGTCGCCACCCGCCGCTAGTCCTTGACAGAAGTCTCTCCTCGGATCCGGGCGGAGGGCCGCGCGGCGCCGTCTGCGCTCCCAGGCGAAACCCGAGCCGGAGCCCCAGCCGCCCTGCGCCCTCGCGGAGGCTGCGGCACCCACTACCGCCGCCGCGCCGACCCCACTCGGCAACGCCCCGCACACAATGGTGAAGCACACTTTCATTCGAACCTCGCAAATTTCAATTATTGCACTTTATTTACGGGGTGTCGTCGGGAGCGTTGCTCGATCGTCATCAGCGAGGTTTGCTGGATTAGTTCATCACCGAACTGCCCGAGTTCGATTCCCGGGAAGGGCAAATACTTTTGTGGACTGGAAACGCTACTGCGGATTCAACTGATAATAAAATATTACGTAACTGTTACAAATAATGCGCCAATGAAGCATCACTAACTTGCTATGCAATTATTTAAATCGCTGGATATAAATTTAATTTAAGTTTTTGAAAATTATATTCGAATATTTGCTATCATATTTTATGGATGTCAAAGACAATTCTTAATTATAAGTTAATTGTACGTTTCATTCATTTATTTGAAAGAGATGAAATTAGCAATGAATTCGGGACAAAACTTCCCTTGTCTAAAATGGTAATATTTGTTTCATGAAATCAATGAAAATCACGCCATATTACTCAGTTTTAATATAAACAAATATCAAAAGTAAAATACATTAATAATTTTTCTAAATGAACACTGCCTCCTAATGCATTAATGAATGTACTGTAAGTATGGTACCCGTTGAAGGATACGTCTTTCGTTTCTGGTATTAACCTAAATTAGGCTACATTCGACTCTGAAAAACATTTCACTCTTGGTAGTACCCCTTTGTATGCTTTCACAGGCGTAATATTAAATGCACCGCTGAACTCCATGGCAGAGTTCCACCTCATTTAACGTATCAAGGAACGCCCAGTTGAAAATGCAACCTATCGGGGCGGGGTGGGGGGAGAAAAAAAAGAGACTATCGAATTAAAAAAATCTATAATGAACGACAAAATCAATCACGAACAATTATGTATGGCTAATGTAATTTTGAATGTGATGACCTTTTACATAAATATCCAAACTAACCAACCAAATGGTGTTCTACACAAAAGATCAACTGAAAGGAAAATTCGTGACCATTGCCGCACAACCGGAAAATACTAAACATTCGACTAGTAGAACTTCCCGAGAAATAAAACGGTTAATTTATACGGTAGTGACACATACTGGACTTTAGGATGTAATAATTTCTCACAGCATCGTTTTCGCGGCATTGCTTTAAATTCCATCTGCGACTGAGCACACGTCCCACCGAAGTGCCCTCGGTAGACCCACACCCATCGCAAGGGTGAAAAAATGCGAAGTGGAATTGCAGCGGATGAAAACTTAGGGCAATGGCGTCCGTTTCTACATCGTCAACCATTGAAATGCGTCTCGGATAGAAACAGCGAATCCACATTCTACCATAAACACTGGCCGCTCTTTACAAGAAGCACACGCGGCGTTGCGTCGCCCAAAGGGAATCTAGATAAAGAGGAAAGATATCGAATTGGAAAACTATACTATGATTTATTTACAGCTACCTGACAGGTCATCAGCTGTTACGGTGTCATACAATCGGAAGTTTACACGTCACTAGTGACGTCACTCTGGTGACGTTCAACCTTCCGATTGGATGACACCGTAACAGCTGCTTTACGTCAGAGGCAGCTCTAAATAAATCCAACAGAATGGCACAGACTTTCTCGTCGTAGTTTCCTAATCTCTCTAGTCTAGGCTAACTTTTCGGTATCCCCCTTTGGTATATCCCTTCCTAGCTACTATCTTTCCGCGTCTATGATATTTGTTTACAATTCTTTACAATTTTTCATTTCTCAATAGTAGAACTGAAATATGATTTTAAGAATGTTATAGAAGAGTAAAATATCCTATTTATACATTTTCATCGAAAAATATGTCTTTTGAGTGTCTCTGAAAGTACGCAATGATGATGTTATTTTCAAAGAAACTTTTTGGGTTTTCGAAACAAATTCATAAAAAGCACTTGCACTCACAAATGCACAAACTTATTTAAGTGGCATTAATGTAATATTAATATTGATGTAACAACACATTAAAAAATAATTTTTGTATTTTTTGAAAACTCAAAAGAACGCATCATAATGACGTTTATCTTGTTGTTCAGTGTCTTTAGTACTATCCGTTCAAAAAGTTTACAGAAAAAATGGATATTTTTAAAATTTAATTTTAAAAATTTTCATTTCACGCAAAATCACATTTAGAACAAATGTATATGACCTCATTTAAAAATTTAATTTTTAAGAACATATTTCATTAAGAAAACAAATGTCTTTAATTCTGTTGTTATAAGAAGACGCCGAAAAATATTTACTTCTGCAATTTTCGAAAATTCAACGAAAATGGGACCAGCACCATTTTTATAAACGTACTCTACTTTATTTGAGACAAAATTTGCCATTTTGGAGAAAATTTTCAAAATGACCCTTCTTCAGATTTCCTAGACGAAGGAATCATTGCCTCACTAGTCTGATAAATTCATGGAATTCCAAGGAGTTAAGGCAGCTCCGGATTAATATGAGGATACCATAGGACCTCATATCATGTTATACCATTTTAATACCATAGGGCTTCATAAAACTCGTAGGTAATTGGAATTTGTAATAAAAATGAATATGACATTATTTTTGCAGTTTAAAAATATTAAAACATTTTTATTTACCTCACTCCCTTATCTAATATCTTAATAATTATGGATAATTTCCAAAATATCCAATTAGGCTTCAAATTTTTCGTGAGACATCCTAAAGAATTGAAATAATTTTTCATCTTCCACCAGTTAAGGATAAAATACGTGAAATTCCCCCTTTGTCATTCTTGTTCTGTTCGTATAATGAACCTAGAATTAGGGTTTTCTTCTGACTCCTTGTTTCATTTCCTTCTTCCGCAATTAAAAATGAACATAACGTGGCTGCTTCTTTATTTAAGATTATGAAGCCGTCGCGTACAATATAAGACACGGAGCAAGAAGCCAAACTGACTCCGAATCCTAGTGAGCACACACAATAACTGCCGTCCGTCCAGTCCCGTACCTACCCATTGCACGTTTAGCTAGATGTGGACACAAACCACGACAATGGTTCAAGATGTCCGTCAAAAATATACATTAATGCAAGTCGTACATAATAAAATAGTTCACGATCAATCCACTTTTTATGTATTACTAGCAATTTCATGAGCGTGTTTTCTCTTAATCAACTTAACACGTTCCAAACCTCGGGGGGCGATGCTTACTCTGCGCATCAAGGTTCAAATTCCCGCCATTCTCTGAGGAAATTGAAACTGGGTAAATATGTTTGCGGAATGTGTTTTATTTTTTATTTTTTAGTATCCATTATCAAGTTTCAATTTTATCCTTCTCACACATTTACCGATATTTTTTTTTTTAATTTGGAAAAACCTTAGGTAATTAAGTACAGTGTATGTGTACAGTGTATAGGCCAAGAAACTGTCTTCTGATCCGTCTTCACCCATTATTTTCAAGACATAAAAATAACAAGAGTTTAAAGGAAATATATTTTATGTATGCTTAAAAGCTCCTCCTTTTAACAGTTTAGACTATGACAAAATGTATTTTATTTTGCACATAAGACTGAGGTATTGAGTTTAAGAGCTTTGTATCCCACAATAAAATATTACTAAACGACTAAACACTTGCATTATAAAAATATGACGTTCATTATTTATAATTGCAACTAGTGTGAGATATTATTGAAAAACAAGTGGTGAGGTGGTGCCTAAGGTCTGCTCATCCCACCATTACTACGAAAAGAGGCGGCCTTGGCAGCGCCGGGCAAGTGGCGGAAGCAGGTGCATAAACAAGCTCTGCAGCTCGCTCAACGCTCTTCAGCCTCGAGTGAACTGGTATTCGAATAGCAGCTGCTAAGACGCATCGAAGTTATTCCTTGGGCTTGGCACTTATCGGAAGGACGTGGGAAAGGGGAAGTGAAACGATAACAGTTTTGATGGAAATTGAATTTTCTTCTGAACAGCCACTAACATTAACGTGAATGAAATATTTTTCAAACGCTGGGACAAACGCACACTGATAAACCACACCTGACACTGTCGCACTAAAAAATAAATGTTTTCGTTTCTCAAAATCCACGAGTTTTGGATAATCAAAATATCTCTCCGTCATGTTTTATTGTAAGAAATTCTAAAATAAAGTATCTTACACGCGCTCTACAGCGATCAATTTCGGCAATGCCATTCACTGTTCTTGCTGGTCTAAGAGGGGTATTACCAGTTCTGGAAACCAAACGTAGTGAGTTCGACTAAGCTTAACGGCTGTTGACTTCGGGCGGTGGCCTTGTGGAGAGTAAAACTATTAATACTTACCCAATGTACATTCAATTCTCTTATCGATATAGGGATTAAAACAAGTTGTGTGTTATGAAAAATTTTGACTTAGGAGTTGAAAATCGAGGAAAGGAATTTTCAGAAAGGAGAAATCTAAGACTTACTCCTCACATGACAAATAAAAATGTATCACAACAATGTGTATTACTTGGATTCACTAAATAATAATTTTAAAGCGAAAAAGGAGTGTTCCAGTAAGAAGACATGCATTGAAAGAGGTCACATATACACTGCCGTATATACACACGTGTCCGAATGCTGAGACCGCAGATTATCACTTTATGGTAATTATCGTAATATTGCTTTAGATGAACCAAGTAATCAAGGCCGTGATAGCGTGCACAGATTCAACACCCTGGGCTGAAGGATCAGATCTTACTGTATTGATGGATTATTTGCCCCATATGTCCTTCGCGAAGGATTACTACTAACGCTATCAAACTAACGTTGTAAACTAGTGGTCCAAAGAACACTCCTCTGGGGGAAGAGGAACCAAGGACGTGCGCAGCCTAAAACAAGAGCTGGTCAACTACATTTCTGCCCCCTCTTTTCCAATTAACATTTTATTTACATCTGCCATATTTTACTAGTAAATAAAAAGTTATAAGAATGAAATTATAACATTTTATACATTTAATAAATACAATTAATTTCACGCTAAACCATTTACACAGCTGCCGGCTGAGAGCTGCTTCCCCACATGTAAAACAATTTCAATTTCCCGTATTGTCCGGTTAAAAAAGGGGAAAATCAAAGATTGAGCTTATGTAAGGATTTTTCTACTAAGGCTAATGGAACCCTTTCAATTTTTTTCAGGGCGGGGGAATGGCCCCCACCTGCATGCGCCCCTAGGGGAGGTAGCCATCACAAACACAGTGCGACTATTTTATTAGTGTGTCGCGATCTTGGAGAATTCTGCTCGGACGACGGGCCCTTACTCGCCGGGGAACGGTGCGTTGACATCCCTTGCGATCGTTGCGGACGGGAGGTTTTCAACGTCTCGCCCCGGAAAACGTCTTTCGCAGGGCGAGACCTTGAAAACCTCCCGTCCGCAGCGTTCGCAGGGGAACTCAGCGCACCGTTCCCCGGCGATTGAAGGCTCTTCGGCCGAGCAGAATTTTCCACGATCGCGGCACACTAATAAAATTGCCACACTGTAGACGAAAGCCTTTGGGTACCCAGTGCAGAGAAATGAAAGACATCCGTCCGGGTTCGGTTCGCAATTCTGCGGGGGCGGCTCAGGCGCTGATAACAGCTGCGAACCATCCGGCCGGTGCGGTGAGTCACTCCGCGCGGCGCCACTCCCGCACAGAGCCGCGCGGCGCGTCGGCGCGGCAGCTGGGGATAACGGAGGGCTGCGCCTGGCGAGGATATGTTATCGATGACGTTTGGATTAGGTCGACTGTTAGGAGTAGCCAGTTCATTCGCACATTAGCCAGTCAAGATAAAGCTGTAGAAATGGCGAACGAATCATTTCGGACTTCGTCCGTATAATGTTGACATTGCCCACAGTACGCTAGCTAAACCAAGGTCCGAGTGTGAAACGAGTCGTGTGTTTTTATAACAAATTTCGGCATAAAAATGGGTTGGAAATAATGGGATTTCATGAACTCAATGTTTTATGTAGCCCCCAAAGTTCGAAGAATCGTTGCCAATTCTGAAATGTGAAGCAAACCGTCAATTGAGATATTTAGTGAGGTTAGGTTAGGTGGTATAGTGTAAATAGAAATTAATGACTGACGATGTGTAACTCTAAACTAAAAACCTCATTCATCAGCCTTAAAAACTTCTCACAAGCACTCTGTTCCCTGTTTTTTCAGATTATTTTCTATTCCTCGTTCCAATTCTTCGCTCTTACTCGTCACCGTGACGAATTTCACAGGGCTCCATACAAACGGCATTCGCCGAACAGCAAGCTCGCACGATCCCAACCGGCGGATGTGTTCGGCGAATGTTCGCTCCCTTTGATGTGTCCAAAAGACCGACACGCGGCGGGTAGGGCGAGCGCCGAATGCTCGTCATTCGGCAAATAGCAAGCGACCCATCCACACTATTCGGGATTCGGCGAGCGATTGCTCGCTGTTCGCCGAATAGCAAGCAACTGCTCGCCGAATCTCGAGTAGTGTGGATGGGTCGCTTTTATTTGCCGAGTGACGAACATTCGGCGCTCGTCCTACGCATCGCGTGTCGGTCTTTTGGACACATCAAAGGGAGCGAACACTCGCCGAACACATCAGCTGGTGAGCAGTAGCTCGCTGCTCAGCGAATGCCGAATGTGTGAAGAGAGCCACCTTAAGCCACATCTTATTATCTGAACTTTATTCGGCTTGCTGTCCTATTTGGGAATTTACCCATCCATTTTGGATAATGAACAATAATAACCGGAAACGGTGGGAATTAGTTGCGGACATTGGCCGTAACATACAATGGTTGCATTTACGCACAGGCTTGCAGGTCTGTTCGGAAGCCTCGCTCGGATAAGAGGCCTTGAAAAAGCGAAAACCGAGATAGTCCTCTACAAGATTTTAAAAATCTGTTTACCGTTGCGTTTATCTAAATCGTACTGTTTATAATCAAATTCAGTTTTCTAGCTGCAGCGTACGAGCCCACGTACTCGGGGTACTGCCGCTGTACCTGTCCTTGGATGTTCAGATGGCAGGGGGCGAGGGAGGGGGTTCCGCGTGTAAACAGGCTCGCATTGGGGGTAGAGAGGAGGGGGGAGGGGTCAGTGCAAACAGGTGAGCGGAAAGGAAGGGAATGCAAAAACACAGACGGAGACCGCACAACGTATGGCGTTTTCGACGGATATGGGCAAGGGTTATTAAAAAAAAGTGGTGAAGCGACTCAGGGTAAGGAAATCAAGCAGGTTGCTACTAAACACGTGAAAATGGAAAGAAATTACACTGAACCGTCGATTTTTAAAGACTACCAATGACCAAAACAATTTTATAGCGCCAAAACCTTCAACTGTGCGACTAATTAAAGTAGAAGATTCTACCATCAGTTTCATTCTTCTCTTCTTTCCAAAGCAGATCATACCTCCTTTACAAGATTTAAGCGAAGTCTTCAGAACCAGTTCCTCTATTTTGAATACACACCATGGCATGCAAATACACAATCACTCAAAAGGATATTTGCCCCCACATGCAACCAAGATTTGGTATCATTATTTCCAATAACCTACAACCAATATCCTGGCAACGCATAAACATTTTCTACTACACACACACACATACATATTACCATTAATAAAAGTGTGCAGCTTGCCTGTCACCTTGTAAGTTCCCATCGCTGACAGGTTAGTTGTCACACCTCAGGTCTTGTACTTATACTGGTAAGTATCACATACACCATTCAAAGAATTAATTGAAGTATCTTTGTACTTTATCTCTTGTCAACAATCTTATCATCAATCTCATAAGACCACTACCAGACCAGAGGTGGACTCACTATTCCCTCATCTACTGCTACATAAGCATGCCAAACAGCATTGTACAAAAAACAAACCCCTATTCTATTTGCCACGAAAGCAACATCGAAAGCTAGGCGCTCACAACCACGCCCCTACAAGCTGTCTACTCACAACACAGACAACAGAACCATAATATAAGTCAGGAAAAAACGAGAACATGTCTCTTCCAAACCAAATTACTTACTTTCAATGGCAGCTTGAAACAAAAAAAGGAAACAAATGGTCGGTTTTCCCAAAATACCAGAATAAACCAGATATAAGAAGCCAACCAAATCACACACACCATAATACAGTAGTTCTCCTCACAAGACACTTGTGGATTGTAATGTAGGGCTGCAATGACGTACAGTCCCTTTTTGCGGGGAATTCTGCACATTTATATTGTCAAGCATCTAATCATAATACTACATTTGACTGTGTTCCCTTCTCTGCATCCTATTAATGAGAGTACAAATGGTCTCTCTTGTTTCAAAAATTGGCCAACTGGGTTGTTTGTCTTTACAGCAGAGATTCTTTTGAAATATAAATCTAAGAGTTAAGCAATCAGCTAGAATGTAATAGATTTACACATTTAGTCAAGTGTTGCAGCCATAACCCTTTTTGCAAGAAAATTTAATACGTGACCAATTTCATCCACTATTGGACCAAACATGAGACAATTCTAAATTACACAACAATACAAAGAGCTAAAAGGGTTTAAAACTACCAAACATTGCAGGTAGCAGCCAAGAGGCCAACGCTGCAAGAACTACATGGCAATGATTTAAGCTACCCTGACAGATTATCTACACATATCAAGTCCCAGATTGTCAGTATTCTGGGTCCAATAGAATAAATTGGAACTACCCATGCACAGCTCCACTACAACTGCAAAATGCAGGAATGTTTGGGCTGTTGCAAAATCTTCATAGATGTCTAGTACATACTCTCTTCAATTTTACGTTACATGGTTGTAAATACTTCTTAGCCCTCATTCAATCCACAGGCACTCAACAGAGAATATCTACTGTTTCTGCACAAGTAATTGACTTTTCATACATAGAAATGCTGTCATAAATATCACCACAAACTGTGGTTGAGAAACCACTAAAAATAGAAAAGGAAATGTAATTTGTTGGATAATACAAAATTTTTTAAGGCCAACCAAGCAGCGCAAGGCGTGGATGAAGCAGCAAACTGTGCACGGGAGATATAAACTCAGAGTGTAATGAGAAAGATAAGTAATGCATAATTTACTCTGCACGCACCTACTATCTCTCATAACACAAAGAGCTGTTTGAAGGCAAAAGGAGTAAAATATTTATTTGCAAACAGTCCACATCACAAACATACAAACTGATAGTAACATGAGTTCAAGTACCACATTATAGGTACTATCAATGTGCTCTGAATCACACATTAAATAACATGACTTTCAAGAATAAACAATTTTCAAAGAAATGGGTGATCCAGAACAATACACATCAAGAAAACTGTAGTACTTGAAGCCAAACTGTTTGCTCAAATGGAGGCCTCAAAATACTACAAGGGAAGGTTTTATTTCAAGCTTAACACAAATGGTTCTTACCGTGAACTCGCCTGTCACAGCATCAAACCCAACATGAACAGTATGTTCAAAATTGGTGGGGTATGAAATGTTGGGTTTCTCTGACTCTTTCAATACTGCTTTCTTCATCTTTCCTTTTAACATTTTCTTCTTCCTGTCGTCTGAGTCAGGTTCTTTGGGGAGGGGTCGCATGTCCACCGGTAAATTTGGAGTGGAATCTCCCCTGAAATTGAGCAGTGAGAAACATTCATTTCTGCTATACCCATCTTCCTTGAAGTTCGGATGAATTCCTTACAATTTGCTTACTGAACAAGAAAACTCACCGGTTACTTGTCAGACGCACAGGAGGCGCCGGAGGCTTGTCTTCGTCGTCTGACATGATGACACTTGACTACCCCAACTCAATTACAACCTGCCCACTGCTCCAAACCTACCGATTAACACGACCACTATTAGCAAATTTCTCTTATAACACGGTATTCACACATCAAGTAACATATCATGCGACTCCACTCCACTCTTCCGAAGTAGTTTTTCTTAAAAAGATGTTGACTGAGGTAACTTCCAGGCTGACTAATACGAGTGGTGTCACAAGATACTTCTCATCTCGATACCCAGTCTCACCTTCCTAACGTCTTTCTTGGGAGGATACTTTGTCAATCGCCCTTACACATTCCAGAGCACTTACGTGTTGGTCAAACTAAAAGGAAAAGTAATTACTCATGGCAATATCCCTTGCTAATTTTCTCTCTACAATAACCCCTTTGTCGCCGCCATGAGCCACCCCCATTAAAGCAAAGATAATGTACTCCAGCGAAGCGGATATCAGTGATACAGGTGACACTTCTCTGAAGTTACTATTTTGTGTAAAAAATGAGCAGATTTCGAAGTTGAGTTCAAATCATATAGTTTTTGACGAAAAATTAAACGGTCGTAGTTTTTAATAAAGAAACAATAACTCTTTGGAGCTTTATAAGATGTTCCTTTGGGATGAGAGAAATAAACTTGCCTAAAGAGTGTAGCACCATCTCGGACTGCAAGGACATAGAGTAAACATTACGCCTGTCAGAACTTAACCCTCTGTGAATTTGTGTCTGGCACAGTACGAAATGGTCTTGCTGAGGAGTGCATACGTTTGTGGACTCAGTGTAATTTGAGATCGACGTCTCTCGAACCACACAGTATTAATTAGTTAATTGCAGTTCTTTACTGTTACACCGATTTCATTTTCGTGCTTATTTTAAACGCGCTTAAGAACACTCAATTTTCATCATGAAGAAAAAGGTGAGTGTCCTAACTACTCTTGTGTTTTGATACAGTCATGTGAGTTTGGTGACTCATCGTCTGCTGTCAAGTTCGAGGATCAATTAAAATGTTATACAAAGTAATTAAACTGACTGTTTTTTTGCTGTGTTACCTTTCATAACCAGTTGTTTTATGTGAAATCTTTTACACCCAATAATAACATAAATCTTCTTTCTTCATAAATCTTTATTTCATAGGTCTTATTGATGGGGAAGAGTGGATCAGGGAAAACATCAATGCGATCCATCATATTTGCCAATTATATAGCTAGAGATACTAGGCGGTTAGGTGCTACTAGTAAGTATTTATTTTCCTGTCATGATAATGAATTTTTCTTTATAGAGATTTTTGTGCAGAGCAGTTCCTCAAATGAATCCATGTTTCTTTTACAGTTGATGTTGAACACTCTCATGTGAGATTTTTAGGAAATTTAGTTCTTAATTTATGGGACTGTGGAGGGTAAGTGCAATGAAACCATTCTGTTGTCATTTTTTTATCTTTTTTTTATTGTCCAAATGTAACATCAATTTTTTTCAGTAAATAATATGTTTCATTCCACAAATGTTTTTGCAGGCAAGAAGCTTTTATGGAGAACTATTTTGTTAGTCAGAGAGATAATATATTTCGAAATGTTGAAGTGCTTATTTATGTTTTTGATGTCGAGAGCAGAGAAATAGATAAAGACATGCATTATTATCAGAGCTGCCTTGAAGCTATTTTAGAAAACTCTCCTGAAGCAAAGATTTTCTGTCTTATTCACAAAATGGACCTTATACAAGAGGACCAGCGGGACCTGGTAAGCATTGCCCTTAAGGGTAAAAGTCAATTTAATTGACTTTTGTAAGTGTTTAAGTAGTTGTAGATTTGGGAATTAGTAATAGTAGAACCTGGAAGTTTGACAAAATGCCTTTTTATTGTTATGGTTTTTTAACAATACAAGTAAAAAAAAACGTATCTGGAAGTGTTTTACAAAGTTTTCATTTAATTTTTGAAGGCTATTTCAGTAGCTTGCCCTATTTTTACGTTCTACATTATTTATTATTTTTTCTCCTGGCATTGATCTTGATCAATGTGGAAGCATATCTACAAACGTGGACAACCTTTGGACACTTGTCACGTTGTGCCTTCCTTGGCAAGCAGAGGTGTGAGATATCAGGCTGGACATTATAAATCAAGGTACCAGAGATAGGCAGTGTTAAAAAGTGCTTTGTGAAGGCAAGATAATAGCAGAATCCAGACCAAATTCTTGAGTTTCTTTCATTGCCAACCATTATTCTTCAGTCATGAAGAATCCCATCCAATGCTAGTTTTTTCTCAAACCCTCTGGAAGTGAGATTACTCTGTACCTGATGTGATATATATAGGATGCTATTACACAAATTTCAAGAATGAAAAAAGTGTTCTTTGTTATTATTAGAGAATTCACAAGAGAACAGTACATTATTTTTCATAAGAAAATATCAGTTCTAATATGTTTCTGACAGGCATTTGAATTTACTGAAAAACTGTAAGAAATATTTGGTTATGTGCCATCAAAAAGATGATGAGGATCAAGTTTTGTCAAAGAATACAAAAAAACTTTAACAATTTCACAAAACTCTTGCAATGCTGTGAAAACACAAAATGAAAGGCACACACTAACTAAGCGATGCTACCTGACTAACACAGCAAGAAAAACCAAATTAATGTCAACATTGCAGAATGTATTGAAAGGTTACGAGGCACACATGGCTGGATTTTCCAAACCAGACCACTCTCACAGCACCACAGCTCCTCCTAATTACACAGCTGTCTAGTAGAGGGTCTCAATGCAGATAGCAAGAAATGCCTTTTACCGACGTGAATGCTTCACGCCCGAAGTCCACCACAGCCCCTTCCGCCTTGGCCCAAAACTCCACCAGCGTTCGATCCCGCTAACCGCCCAGCTCTGGCCCGCCCCGAGTTTGACACCGGGCGGGTCGCAGAGGGCGGCCAGCCGGCCAGCCGGAGGAGGGGCGGACGGAGGCGGGGGGAGATACGGGCGGCGACGGCGGTGGTGGTGGTGGTGGTGGTGATGGTGATGTCGACGTTACGTCAGCGGTGTCAGCAGCGAGGGCGAAGCCGTGCGCCGAAAGACAGTACCCCAATGCGTAGAGGCGCGGGGGGAACAATGATTAATTAATGTCTGAATTCATTCATTCATTAATTTTTTTTAAGTGGGACGCGCGAACTTTGGAGTTGGCGCCCCCATAACACACTGGTGTAGCATGGAACTCCCATAATTTGGCGGGAGTACCACAAAGAGTGCCCAGGTGGGCGGAAGTTGCAGGAACTTGTCCGCGCCGACCAAAATGTGCTAACAAGTTTTTATATAAGTGCTACTGTAAATATCGACATTGTAACAAAAATTTGAATAATTTAAAAGACCTGCAATGGTTTTCAACATACATCTTTATTTAAATGCATTTGTCATGTTTTACATGCAATTTTCACACTCTTATTGTAGGCAATATAAATGTTTTTTTAGCAAAATATGTAAATGCCTGAACTTCCATGCTCTAGTGATAAAATAAGTCAAAAATCTTGGTTTGGTTCCTCATTCTAGCTTTGTGAACTTTCACTAGCTTCTTTAATATGAAACTGAAAGAGATGGCTCGGCATCAACTAATGTCACTGCAATCCCTCTGACCGGGAGGTCTTAGGTTCGAGTTTCAATGGTGGCAGGATTTTTACTCTAGCTTGTCAGCTAGTTCAAATTCAGTCTCTGTCTGAAGGTGAATTCTATCAGCTGGCTGCTCTGATCGATGGGTTTCTGTGGTTTCTCACCACCAGGTGCATGCTGGAGCAGTACCCTAACAAATGGGCCATGGATCACACGCAATCTTTTGTACCTCTTCTTTGCCCTATTGTCTCCCTTTACACACACTTACACTAACATGCACTACACTACCACACATACCAGGAGACCAGTCAGGAGCTTAGAGCTTGTACTGGCTGGGGCGATGCCTTGCTGGTGGGAGATACCTGGTTAGGGAAACCCTTCTAGCCGACAGTAGGTCGACGCTGGATCTCTGCCATCCAGTGGGGGAAGACCACTTCCTCCTCCTCCTCCTCTGCCGCCCTAGAAAAAACATGCACTACACTTACGAGACTAATACATATATCTCCCCCCCACACCCTTAGTTGACATGCCCAGAATCTCTAACAATTAATCAATCATTCATAAATATGAAAGTGTTTTTGTAAGTTGACTTGAATACTTTCCCTATTCACACTTTTTTACCTTTCAAATTGGTTCAGTAAAAGATTTTCGGGAAAGATATGAACCGAAAATGAAATTTATCCAATTCGTAGGAGGTGAAACCAAAAAACTACCTGTAATTGTTTGACCAAAGAGGAGAAGGATATTCAAATTCAAATTTGGAGAAGTGTTACGAAAGTTATGTCAATAATAATATTAATAATTTATTGAGCCACATATACAATTGCAATCGTGTATGATGAGTAGGACATTGACAGAGCATTCTGTTTAAATTGATCCTGTTGGAAAAAGGGCACCACTTAGTAGTCTGCAGGGGGAAGGAACTGGATGTCCCTGAAAATGGGTAGACCACAAAGAAATTGGGGTGACCAAGAATGCAATGAAGGTTTTGTAATGAATAAGACTTTCGTGGGCGTACAGTGTAAATCCCTAATGCTTCCTCCCCCTCCCCTCTTTACCTGCCTAAGCACAGAGGCGTGAGCATTTTCAGATACTTTTGAACATAAAAATTAATAATTCATGCGTTAAAAGATATACTTGAAAATCACTGGCAGATCTAGTGAAACAACATGCTTCGAACAATTCCAAAACATTGAAGTGGGAAGAGATTCACTAAGAAAAATTTTCTTTTGTACGATTATTCATATGTGTACAAATTGGGTATAGTTTTAGGCATCTTACACCACATGCCCCTAAATTCACAGAATTGTTGAGGTGCATTGATCATTGATCACATTACTTTTCCCCCTTAACTTTTTTTAAATTTAATCTTGAAAATGACTTGAAAAAGAGGAAATTAATGTGAAGACTAGTCATTTGCTAAAAGCTGTCTGTATTATATTAAACTTAAAAAGACATACCTCTTAAGCCCATGAATCATAGGGGCACACAGAAAATCAGCAAGCACAATGGCTCACACAGAAAATCGGGAAGAATTCATGCTTCCTTTAGTGATATGATACTTGCACTTTGTAGTAATCCACTCTTGGTGGGATAACCATGGAATGATGCTAAATCATCTAATGTACTGTTGCAATTTTGACTTTCCATGAGTAGAAGATATTTTCACTTTAAATGGAATGCTCTGTAGTATTTCATCTAGAATGTTCAAAAAACACAAACTGCTTACAAATCGAAGTATTATTATCATCCAAGTTGTCATCAGATCTCCTCCCCTCTCCCTTCAGTACTTCAGATTTCTGTAGAGACTGGAACACCTTCCAAAACAATTTTTTCCCTTTTTATTGCTGAGGGTAGGCTATGACATCTCTTTCCTTGTCCCAGAGGCCTGGAGAACTGGGTAGGCAAATCATAGCTAGTTTTCTATTTCTTTGACATGCTGAGGTATCCTGGAAGCTCAATCTCAGTTTTTGGGAGTTATCTGGTTGGGGAATATCCCTGTAAGCCAACGTAGGTCAGTGTCAAATTTCCCCAGCCAGGTGGGAAAGATCGGTGCCACCTCCTGCAATAAAAAAATGCACTACACTAATGGGACTAATGACCTTAGCAGTTGACTCTCTTAGAATCACTAATCAATCAACCACATCCAAGCTCTGATACCCACAGCACCAAATGGAATGTTTAATAACTATTAGGGCCCAGATGTTCATGACCTAAAAATATAAGAAATATGGAAGCATTTATGATCTAAAAAATATGAAAATATGATCATAAATATGACTTTTTTTATGATCATAAATATGAAATTTTTGGTTCCATTTTTCAAAACCTTCAAAATCTTTCCGCTGTTTAAATAATCATTGTATTGAAAATATACTTTTAAAATCTAGCACATTCACAATTCACTCCTCCTTTGGCACCCTGTGAAGACAATTCTAACTAAACTAAACTAACACTTCCTTCACATCTGATGGTATCTACGCTTCCTTTTTCTGTGTCTTTATAGCTTACCTTCCTATTTCATCTACATATATATTTACAGGAATGACAGATAATGATTATATTGAACAAAATATAGCAATTAGGAGATTCGAGAAATCTCTTTGAGACAAGCAAGTATACAAAAATGGAATCTAAAAGTTATGACAATACAAAGATTCAGGGTAAAATATGACCATAATGTGAAAAATTAACGGAAAATGACCAAAGGATTAAAAAAAGTCAAAATATGACTTTATATGAGACATGAAAATTGTATTATTTAGGTCATTGCAGATAAAATCATGCTTTTCTTACATTTTCTATGGAAATAACCCAAAGAAAAAAAAATGACATGTCATCAACATAATTCCACTAATTTATATTACTGATTTCTGAATAATAGCATTGATTAGTATTTTCTAATACATGAGCTTAGTTTGGTTTGTTTCAGTAAATTAGATGCATATGCAAGAAAAATGTGTTGAATTACATTTCCGAAAATTCTAGTTAGATAATTGATACAAAGTGTTTTTGCTCACCCCTTATTGTGTACTCTCCCTGTACTGGGAGCTTCGTTTTTCAGATTTTTCGTGAAAGGGAAGAAGATTTAAAGAGGTTGTCAAAACCTCTTGAATGCACTTGTTTTAGAACATCTATTTGGGATGAAACATTGTATAGGGTATGTACACTTATGAAAACTACTTTTTAAAATTTTTTATGGAATTGAAAATAATTTTTCTATCTTTTTTTTACTTAGGCATGGTCATCTATTGTGTACATGTTGATACCAAATGTTAAGGAACTTGAACAAAGCCTCAATCATTTTGCTAACATCATTGATGCTGATGAAGTCTTGCTCTTTGAACGAGCTACTTTCTTGGTGATTTCCCATTGTCAAAGACGTCATCACAGAGATGTGCACCGTTTCGAGAAAGTATCAAATATAATTAAGCAATTCAAACTTAGCTGCAGGTACTACTTTCAGTTTGAAATATATTTATATAAGTTATGACAATACATAATATCATCCTTACTACTGCAAAAGAAAAGCCAAGGCCTGTACTTTGGTAGGCAGTAGGTGTGAGAAAGATATTATATCTCGTCTTGGTGTTCCTGTGATCCATTTCTTTCTTAATCTTCCTATATTTCTCTTCCCTAGAGGTACGCATTTTAGTGCAGACTGTTCCAGCCATTTCTTCTGATTCTTTTTAACTTCCCCTGTTACTTTTTACTTCCCTGTGTGCATATGTATATACAGAGTAATATATGTAGGATTGGCAAAAGTTATGTATTGCTGTGCAGAAAATGACAATTTTCAGCACAAAATAATTCATTGCCAGGCTCTGATAATGATAAAGTGGATAAAACGAGTTGCTAAATTAAGGGGAAAAAATCCCCTAACACCTGGTGTTGCCAGAATCCCTGTTTTGTGGGTCCTTGATACTAAAAAGCCAATTGAAAGCAAAACGTCTGTCTGCCTGCGAACATCACTAGTGCCTAAACCATGCAAAAGATTTTTTCCAAATTAAAGAAACCAGTGTCCATCTGGCTCTAGTCGAAGCTTTGAGGTTATGAAAAACTTTTTTTTCAAAATTTGGGGATTCTTTACATGTCTTGTCTCACATTAATATTTATATTGGGGGCAATTTCTTCACATTGTTATATTTATGAGTACATTTGCTTTAAATAATGTCGTATAAAGTGTCTCGAAAACTCTGTTTTCTGTGAAAACTAGCTCAAAATTCCACCTTTTCAGAAACACTCAAACATTTTCTTAAAAATGGCTCCAAATATTTTTCCAAACTTTTGAAATGGATGATGCTAATTGCAGTCTGTAATTTGACATAAAGTTCATTTTGGGGTATTTTTGTCTTTTCAAAAATTAGACAAATATAATTTTTTTGAAAGATCTCTCACCCTGTTAATATGCAGATTTCCAGCAGTTTGTAAATACCATTGAATTTGTGAGTTAATGTTCAAATGACTTTAAATGAAGTTTTTCGAAATCACAAAAGATTCCTGTGAAAATGAGCTTCAATTTTCTCATTTGCAGTAGAGCTTAAACACAATTTTATTAAAAATGGCTCCAAATTTTTCAAATAAAATTGCTATTTAGGAGAAGGTTTTACTGTTCTTTAATATTCTGAAAATAATATTTCCTTTCTACTCTTAGGAAACCGAAAAATTAATAAAATGTTAAAAAAAAAGTTGTTTGGGCAGCAATAGATGGCAACTGGCAAGAGTATGTGTCATACCCCAATGGCTGGCCGACACCAAAGGAAATAGAAAACTAATACGGGAAAGTCTGTGCCATTCTGTAGCACCACTAGTTTTAATCTCAAATCTTGTTGTTTCTCTGATTGTACAGGCTAAAATACCATATTTTTACTTTACTTTAAATATGTATATTGGAATAGGATAAATATGAAAAGTGCCCTCAAATATTTGCCAGATGTGGAGCCACTCTTGGATTGTCGTAAGCTGTGTATGATTACAAGATGTATGAGACAACATATTCTGCAAGCGGTGTTTTTGTAGTTCTCATATCATCTTTTCCTAGATAAATGATATTTTTGGACAATGTACCTGTCTACCTGTAAACAAAAGGCTCTAGCCAGATGAGGGGGGTTTCCGGCCTTAGTTTGCAATTCGACTCGGATTTTTCGCTCATGTTTGATGTAGAAAATAGTATTATTTTCAAAATTGGATGCTAAAATATCCAATGGTAAGTACTTACAGCAAAAAAAAAAGTGATGTTTTTTCTTGTTTAAATTAAGTAAATAATCATTTCATGGCTTTTATTTTATTTCTTTGCTTCTGATATGGACTTTGTCGTAATAATTGGTTAAAAAATTAACTTGTAGATGCTTTTCAGTTCATAGAGTAACAAATTGATTAAACTAATTTTTTTCTATAAAAATGTTAACCAAAAATTTCAAATAAAAAAAAAACATTCACCTAATTCATAAACTTCCAAAAGGAGTTTCAGGTAGTGCTACTTATGAAATGTAGACAATTTCATGTGCTTTTGAGTGCTCCAAGCGGCAAATGTCTAGGATTTGATTTACGACCTGGTGTGCCGAAGAAGTTTATGAATTAGGTGAATTATCACTTATATGGAAACATGATTTTTATAACGCAAAGAGAAACATTGGTCTAAGAGACTGCCATTTGTTATTGGGCATTGAATGTGGGATGTAAAGGTAAAATAAATTATAGACCTGTTTCAATTAATTCTTCTATTTCTTTAGAGTATTCTAAAATATATTTTATATTATAAAAACATGAAAATAATTGAAAAATATTGAAATTGTTGAAAAAAGTCGAAATTGTTGAAAAAAATCAAAATTTTTAAAAAACATTGAAATTGTTGGAAAACTGATATTGAAAAATTTTTTAATTGTTGTAAAGCATTGAAATTGCCTCGAAATCCGTACAGCACTGATCCAACTGGTCTTTGTGGGTTAGAAAGGAATTCATCAGGAATTGTTTTTGTCCTTTTATACTGTCCCAACAAACTAATTATCTCTTTCTCAGTTTGACAATAACTTCTGCAAAATTAAATTAATTGTCTGAAGGGACATTGCAGTTAGACCATTCAGTAGGTTTGCATACACGAAGCGTAGCGTGAGTAGCGTTCTAAATTTTTCTCTTCTTAAGCTGGGATCATTCGAAGGAATTGGGCAATCTATTACAATATTTTGAAAGTAAAAATATTAAATATATATTTGAGTAAATCACCCAAGAGCGTTTATGGAAACACCAATCTCACAGATCACTACTAAGAGAAACAAAAGGTCTTGCATACCGATATGAAAAATACAGAAAGAGAAAAACAGACTGCCATGATATCCAAAAATGCCCCTTAAATGCCAACCGCTTTAGCAGACTTAAACAAAACTCGGGCGAGTGATAGATGAGGGTCAAGGAGGAAGCTACTACGACTGTCAAAGCTCTCGCCCACTCTTATCACCCATTATTCCATAAACCAATTTCATTTGGTGCCTGTCAGACAGATGTTTCAATATAAGTGTTTAAAAAAAAAGAAATTTTTGGTTAACATTTTTATAGAAAAAAATTAATTTAATCAATTTATTACTCTATTTATGAACTGATAGGCATCTAAAAGTCAATTTTTTAACTAATTATTATGGCAAAGTCCATATCAGGAGCAAAGAAATAAAATAAAGGCCATAAAATGATTTTCATAATTTAAACATGAAAAATCCTTTTTTTCACTGTAATTACCATGTGGATATTTTAGCATCATATATTGAAAATAGTAATATTTTCTACATCCAAACATGTGGGAAAAATCTGAGGCGAATTGCAAACTAAGAGCGGAAACCCCCCTTATCCAGCTCGAACCTTTATTCTAACCTGAACAAATTGTGGTGCGATATATTGGGAAACTTCATCTAAAAATTTATTACTTAAAATTGATTTTTTATGACTATTTAACAGTTTTGTGTGTTAAAATTTTACCAGTTTTGTATATTTGCTCATAACAGGTGTTAAAACAATCATGCTTTGGCTGTTGCAATCCTGCTTTCCCCATTACAAGTGTAACTATTTGAGCTGTACACTAGATTGTTCATTATTTTTAATATTATAACTTTCTAGATGTGTGTTGAAGGGGGTCGTGCAAAGCAATGAATGCAATGTAAAAGAATATAAATTAAGTTTGGGAGGGGGGGGGAGTAATGAATGAGACTATTCTGATGAATGTTAAAATATCTCGCACTATGAAGAACCAACAAAGTCTCGCAGCCAGGCTACATGTCCCTGGTTTTATGGTTTTACAAGTGCTCTGTTAATTTTAGAAAAACTATAAAATAGTAAAAAAAAACCTTCCACAGAGTTCAGGTAAGTCAAGAACTACAATCTATAATTAAGATGTAGATGTTTTTCCTGAAGCACTTTATCCAGTGTGATGCAAAACTAGTCAACCAATTATGTATCATATAGGTGACATTTATTTAACAACCCCCAAAAAAATAACCCAATGGGAGCCCCAGAATCCAAGATCAGTGAAATATGCAGATGGTAATGGAAGATTGATGTTATATGAAGCTTGTCAATAAGGAAGGAATCGTTCAGGAATTTGTAAATCTTCTGGCTCTGAGACACTCAAAAATGAAAAGAATTTCTCATTCTAATCCAAAGATGAAAACCATCTGTGGCTTTGCTTGATTCTCTAAGTAGAGTTTTGTTATACTCAGGAAGGGAGCTAACCTGACCTGAAACCCTCCTCCTTTCTCCGGGCTTGGGAATGGCAGCGGCGGTTACTGAGGTACTCGATCCCCCCAGCGCCCACTGCAGGCGGAGTAATGATAATGTGGATCTCCTAATTGACTTCTGTGCTCAAAATAACTTGCGTATCAATAATACCTTTGTTGATCATGACTTCAAGTATAAGTATACATTTTTTTGGTTCCCAAGGGCAACAGTCAATGATGATTATGTAATAACTAATAGATATTTTATACCAATGAAAATATGAGGCGTGCGAACATTAAACTCAGCAAACAGGCAGTGATCATGCACTTCTTTTGAGTAAAATAAGATTAAAATATCGACTAGCAAGAAACAAAACACACTGAGAAATATAATATAGAATCATTAGAACACGAAAGCACAAGAAATCTAGAAGACTAAACGAGAAGATAAACTCAAACCCTATCACAAGAGAAGAAGCATAGAAGCTGGGTGGGTAAAATTAAAGACAAATTTACTTCAAGCTGCAGAAGAAGCTGTAGGGAAAAGGAAGATACAAGGAAGTTCTATAAATAAATACAAAACACCCTGGTTTACTAATGAAGTTAAAGATGTTACTGAGGAAAAGAAAAGAGCATTTCTATGCTATAAAAACAAAATTATCAGAAGACCATCAACTGTACGTTGCTGCAAGGACCAAAGCAAATAAGAAAATAAGAGACTTGAAGGAGGCACACTAGGAAAAGTTCACAAAAGATATGGAGAAAGACGTGTATGGTGCTCAAAAGAAAGTGTGGAAAATGTTAAGGAATAGAAAAGCTGTAATAAACGAAGTAGTAAAAATAAATACGATTGAAATGTCCTCATGGGAAAACTATTTTCCACAGTTATATCAAGAGACTAAGGAGAAATCCAAGAAAACCCAAATCTAAATATGGATGATAACAGGGATGACGCAGTTGAAATTACAGAGAATGATATATATATATATATTTCTTTGAGGAAATATTCTATAATATTCTTATATATAAATATATAAACCTTAAAGAATAGGAAAGCCCCAGGTCAAGATGAAATACACAACGAGATTTTGAAGTATGGAGGCGAGAGATTAAAAGAACAGCTGAACGTATTATTTAATCAAATATTAGAACTCGGAGATGTACCAAGAGAATGGAAAATCAATATTACAATACCAATTTTTAAAAAAGGGAAGAGAAATGACCCTAACAACTACAGAGGTATAACCCTACTGCGTCCCATATTAAATTTACTGATGAAAATAATACTGGCAAAAATTGCAGCCATACTTCGAAATCAATGAGGAACAACAAGGATTCCTCACAAATAGGTCAACAACAGACGCTATTTTTATAGTCTGTCAAATAGTCGAAAAAAACGATTGAATATAACAGACCCGCCTTCTTGTGTTTTGTAGATCTCGAGAAAGCATTTGATCGAGTAAGGCTAAGTGACACAATCATTTTTGAGGAACAAATTAGTGCCTAAAAAATTGACAGAAATCATTAAAGCTGTATATACAAACTTCAAAACTAAAGTAACAGTAAGAGACATAACTACAGATGAGAGAATGTGCAAGTGAAATATGCCAGGGTGATTCCTTAGGTCCAGTAATCTTCAACTTGATAATGGATAAACTTATTCACAGTGTTAAAATAATGGAAAGCTACATGATGGGTAATAATCAGATAAACAGTCTGTTGTGCAGATGATGCAGTGCTTATAGCAGACTGAAGATAATCTGCAGAGACTATTATATAAATTCACAAGGACAGGAAAATTATTAAATTTGATAGTCTCAACAGAAAAAAACAAATCAATGGTAATATCCAAGGAGGCTGTAAGATGTAAGTTGGAAATAGAAGGCAAACTCATCGAGCAAGTGATGAAGTTTCAGTACCTAGGAATGGACATTTCCAGTGATCGCCATACATACAAAGACACAAGGGAGCAGGCCATGAAAGGTGCTCGCATATCAGGATACTTATGAGATGTAACGTGGAAAAATAAATACCTTAGCATAGAAGGTAAAGTTAAAATCTACAAGACAATGGTAAGACCAGTTCTGACATATGGAGCTGAAACCCGGGCTGATATGAAGAAAACAAAACAATTTTACCGATCAGTAGAAATGAGCACACTATGATCGATAGTAGGAAAGTCCAGAAATGACTGATAATGAACAGTGTAAAATGACTGATATAACAAAATTGGAAAGAAGAAAAAAGAATGGAATAACCTTATTACACGAATGAGCAGTGAAGAAGATAGCCAGGGATATAGTACTATTAGGAAAGAGAAATCCTGGAAGACCGCAGAAAAGAGGCAGAGAAGATCTGCAGTCAACATCTAGTGAATCCCCGGGATGAAGCGTGAAGCAAAACAGGTGTATAACCTACATAGAAGAAGAAGAAGAAGAAAACCATCCTACTCATTGGTACATTATAAAATTACTTTTTATTTTGAGAAAATTGTTGATTCAGACAACATTGGTTTGATGGTTCAGAAAACAAACACAAAGTGGAAGTTACTCTTTTACCTTCAAACTAATCGGTGGTTCTCAAAAGGTGTACCATGGCTCTGCAATGTACCATGATTATAAGGGTATGTAATGAAAATAATATAGTAAGGAAAATTTGAATTCATTACACTTCACTGCATAATCATTCAGTTGTTCTAGAAAGTAATAAATTGAAATGCTCTGTTGATAATTAGGCTTTTGAAATGTAATGGGAGATAAAAGTTCACTTACGAAAATGGTGCAGGTTCAATTTCAGTAAAACTGGAATTTTAAAAAATTGAAAAACATTGAAAATTCTGTTTGACATCCTTCTACAACTATATTATTGAAGGTAGATTTTTTTTTCAAACAAAATCTGTACTTCAAAAATTAGATCTTAGAATAATGTCATGTACAATTTTTTTAAATTGTGGAACTTTGCTCAAAAAGAGCAAAGTTTGGGTAATAATATGGCATAGGTCTGATTTTCTTTAAAACCTCTAAACTTTTAAAAAACTGCAAAATTAAATAGATGAGCTTGGTGATCAAAATGCTCATGGAGTCAATGTTCAAATCCCAGCTAGGGGAAAGGTTTTTGCAGGTTGGACTCATTTTTGCAAATTCAGTCAGGATTGTAGAATTATATAGCCATCAAATTTAAATTAATGATAGTTAAAAAAATTTCTTTCTGTCTTTCCTTCTTTCTGTCTTTCTTTCCTTCCTTCTTTCTTTCCTTCTTTCCTTCCTTCTTTCTTTCCTTCTTTCTTTCTTTCTTTCTTTCTTTCCATCCTTTCCATCCTTCTTTCTTTCCTTCTTTTCTTCCTTCCTTCCTTTCTTTCCTTCTTTCTTACTTCCTTTCCTTCTTTCTTTCTTCCTTTCCTTCTTTCTTTCTTCCTTTCCTTCTTTCTTTCTTTCTTCCTTTCCTTCTTTCTTTCTTTCTTTCTTTCCATCCTTCTTTCCATCCTTCTTTCTTTCCTTCCTTCCTTCTTTCTTTCTTCCTTTCCTTCTTTCTTTCTTTCTTTCTTCCTTTCCTTCTTTCTTTCTTTCTTCCTTTCCTTCTTTCTTTCTTCCTTTCCTTCTTTCTTCCTTCCCTTCTTTCTTTCTTTCTTTCCTTCTTTCTTTCTTTCCTTCTTTCTTTCTTCCTTTCCTTCTTCCTTTCCTTCTTTCTTTCTTCCTTTCCTTCTTTCTTTCTTCCGTTCCTTCTTTCTTTCTTCCTTTCTTTCTTTCTTCCTTTCCTTCTTTCTTTCTTCCTTTCCTTCTTTCTTTCTTTCCTTCTTTCTTTCTTTCTTTCCTTTCTTTCTTTCTTCCTTTCCTTCTTTCTTTCTTTCCTTCTTTCTTTCCATCTTTCTTTCCTTCTTTCTTTCTTTCTTTGTTTCTTTCATTCCTTCTTTGTTTCTTTCATTCCTTCTTTGTTTCTTTCATTCCTTCTTTGTTTCTTTCATTCCTTCTTTGTTTCTTTCATTCCTTCTTTGTTTCTTTCATTCCTTCTTTGTTTCTTTCATTCCTTCTTTGTTTCTTTCATTCCTTCTTTGTTTCTTTCATTCCTTCTTTGTTTCTTTCATTCCTTCTTTGTTTCTTTCATTCCTTCTTTGTTTCTTTCATTCCTTCTTTGTTTCTTTCTTTCTTTCTTTGTTTCTTTCTTTCTTTCTTTCTTTCCTTCTTTCTTTCTTTCTTTCCTTCTTTCTTTCTTTCTTTCTTTCCTTCTTTCTTTCCATCTTTCTTTCTTTCTTTCCTTCTTTCTTTCCATCTTTCTTTCTTTCTTTGTTTCTTTCATTCCTTCTTTGTTTCTTTCATTCCTTTTTTGTTTCTTTCATTCCTTTTTTGTTTCTTTCATTCCTTTTTTGTTTCTTTCATTCCTTTTTTGTTTCTTTCATTCCTTTTTTGTTTCTTTCATTCCTTTTTTGTTTCTTTCATTCCTTTTTTGTTTCTTTCATTCCTTTTTTGTTTCTTTCATTCCTTTTTTGTTTCTTTCATTCCTTTTTTGTTTCTTTCATTCCTTTTTTGTTTCTTTCCTTCTTTCTTTCCTTCTTTCTTTCCTTCTTTCTTTCCTTCTTTCTTTCCTTCTTTCTTTCCTTCTTTCTTTCCTTCTTTCTTTCCTTCTTTCTTTCCTTCTTTCTTTCCTTCTTTCTTTTCTTTCTTTCCTTCTTTCTTTTCTTTCTTTCCTTCTTTCTTTTCTTTCTTTCCTTCTTTCTTTTCTTTCTTTCCTTCTTTCTTTTCTTTCTTTCCTTCTTTCTTTCTTATTCAGAAACACAAACCCTGATCCTTAACATGCTGGCACTTATGTTTAATTGTATAATTTTAATTGTAATGTATAATTTGAATTGTAATGTATAATTTTACTTGCACCAGTTCATACAGATGCACACAAGACAACAATTGATTTGACATAACATACGTTTCAGATGTTGATTAACAGAGTTGAAAAAAATGTTTAAAAGTTGCAAATTGGGAAAGCATGTACAGGCAAGTCCTGTATATTTCTGTATTGATTCTGTTTGTGAGTAGAAGTACTTCAAATTATTTCCAATTGTCTCCAATACTCAATAGTTTTCTGCAACTACACATTCATCAAATTAAACTCCATGTCTGGGATTTGAATCCAGATCCTTTCGACTCGAAGCGCTCTATCAGCACACGCCTTAACCAGCACGGCTATTCCAGTAAGATACGGGCTGAATACTTATATATTGGTGAATATGTAATTGTATCACCCTTTGCATTAGGAAGCATGTAATTGAGAAAAATGTGAAAAAAAAATTCTTTTAAACATAGAAAAGCATCCTTGAAGAGCATAAGGGGCTGTCCATAAATTACGTAACGCAAATTTGGAGTAATTTTACCCCCCTCTCCCCCCATAATGCACTCGTAACATGTAATACACACTTGAACCCCCGCTTAAATTACGTAACGCTTGCAACAATACTTCCCTTCCTTGTGAATGCAAGAAGTGGGGGCAAGTTGTGAGTGAAGGAAGGACACATAGGCAAGAAAATGTTTGATCACGAGCCATGCACATGCCATAATGGGTAAGAGTCTACTGTGCCAATTAAATGGGTTTTAGAATAAACTACATATCAGTTTTGAATATTTTCTTTGCAATTTAACAGATTTAACAAAAAATAGATGAAAAAATATCGCCATTTGTGACCATTTACATCCAATAACTTTAATTTATTTTTGTTTTTAACTTAATTACTTAATATTTTAATGTTTTAGTTCAAGTCATGAAAAAAGGAATTATTTTAGTTAATGTTGTAAAAAATATCAATGATAGTAACAATAAGCCAATACCCCTCTGCCCCTATGTAACTTAGCGTAACGCTGCCTAAACCCCTCTCCTCCCTTTTTAGCGTTACATAATTTATGGACGACCCCTTAAGGCATACTCGAAATGATGGACCAGAATAAAGAGATTAGAAAATTAAATACTGCGAGAATTTGTGCCATTCTATAGCACCACTACTTTATTCATTTACCAAATGCTCTTACCTATGAGGAGAAATTTTAATTAAAATATTTCATGCAGATTTTTAGAAATTGCATATATTTCTGACTCTAAATAAGCGAAATTAGCTCATTTTTTCAAAAAATGTACATGAGCTTTTTTAAATAACTGACTTTTTTTATAACACTTTGTTTAAAGCAAAATTGCTTTATGGAATTTTGTAGTTTTGAAATGTTCACATTCTTTTGACATTTTCGAGAAAATGCCAATGTAGTCGACAATGAGACTAGCACCTTATTTTTTACCATCCCTTATGTATAGAAAATATGTAGAGAAAATTTAAGAAAAAGCTTCAACTTTGTTGGAATGTTTTCATTTCCAATTTTAAAAAATTCAGAGATAAGTATTCACGTTATTTCAAGATATAGTTTTAAAGAACAGATTTTATGAAGATAAATATCTCTGTCTTGAATAGTGAAAGTTGGAAGAAGACGCTGAAAAAATTTTAAGCTTTTCCAGTTTTTGAAAACATAGAGTTCAATAAAAATAAGACCTGTATTTTTGTATAATGTACAATTATTTCCTGAAGAAAAAAATTTCAACAACAAAAAAATTGAGTAATTTTTGAAATCTTTTTGTAGTGCCTCTATATCACTCAAAAATTAAGTGAATACTACTCATAAAAAAATGTACTTAGAAATAAACGGAAAACAAATTGTATGTGATCTTATTTAAAGATGTACCTTCAGTGACTAGATATCATTGAAGAAAACTCTCCCATCACAATGCTGTAATTTTGCCACTTTTAAAAATACAGTGTTCACTGAAAATGAGACAGGTGACATTGTTATAAGTGTACTCTGCTGTGTTGAAGAAAAAAAATAAAGAAAAAATTCGGAGTCGTTTTTGAACAAATCTTGTTTTTAAAATTACCTACATTTCGCACAAAATTACGTGAAAACCACTCATATGTTTGAAAAATTGTACTTCAACTTATTTAAAGATTTATCTTTTAAGAATAAATTTCAGTAAGGAAAATGTCTCTATTTTCAATATTGTAGATGTAGGAATATGCCAAAGACTTTTTGAATTATTGCAGTTTTTGAAAATCTCAGTTCAATGAAAATAAGATACTCAGAATATGTTCTGTCCAAGAAAAAATTAACCCAAAAATTTAACGTGTTTTTAGAAAACTAAGAAAATTTTGATGAGGCTTCTTGTTAAGTACACACTGAAATCAAATTATTCTATTCAAATTCTCATGGCCTTGAGTTCGCCCAAATTGATTGAAGAACATCAGTAGAAGATTGTGTGAATGATGTTGATTGCAAACAGACAGATGGACAGGCAGACAGTCATTTTGCCACCAAAAAAAAAGTTCAGTACCAAAGATAAACAATATGTGTAATATATATACACATAATGTGTATTATGATCACGTATTGTATTAGAAGAAGTAATTTACTGCATGTAAATTCCTTTGTCCATTTTGTAAAATCAGGGGCTCTCATTAACACTTGAATGCCCTGAGCCATCATTTCAAATCCTGGCACCCTTTTTGTCCTTATACCTTCATCATTTTAAAGTATTTACAATATGTAAAAAATTGAATGTGTTAAAAAATATATTTCATGAAAAATAATAGAAATGATCTGAAACGTCCACAAAGTGTCTATTCTACTCCGTGCATATTGATCCAATCTTGTAGCTTCGGATTCATATATTTCAATGCTGAAAAGTTTTAAAATAAGTCCTTGTGTTTTGTATATCTTCTGAAGAAAAATGCAAGCATTCCTTCTGGTTTTGTTGTTGCATTGTTTTCTGGTGTGGTTGTTCAATACATGCTGAGTCATGAAACGTGAGTCATTTCATCATGGTACAGCAAAGGCATCAGTACAAGTTTCAAAAGCAAATTATTATCATAAGAAAGAAAAACTTTGTTATTTCTTCGAATCATTCAGATAAAAATAAATGTTTGAGTTTGGAAGAGAATTTTCATGTTCAGGGAGCACTTCGGACTCCAGATGGTGATGATGTGGTCAGATATATTTGTTTTTTTAAGTCTCTGTCTTGTTTCATGTTTTTCGAAGTATTAAGAGAGGTGCGAGAAAAAATAACAGCTAATTTCTCTGATTTCATGTGAACAAATATTTTTCATTAGTGTGAAGGGATTTATTTACAAACTAGCTGTGTATTGTATGACAGAGGAACAAATATGATACGCTGGCATTTTCCTTCCATACTCGATGTGTTTACAGAGTTCATGACATTCAAAACGAATGAAAGCAGTAATCAATTTTGACTTGTGGGGGATGATCACTAAAAAAGGATGTTTTTCCATACATTGGAAATAATGGGAAGTATTGTGGAACACAAGGAGTAGAAACATCTGAAAAATGTAGCCATGAACCTTGCATCAGGATACAAAGAAGATGTTTATCAAATGTCTGGATAGTATTATACAATATCTACTTGAAAACTGTGCAAGTCATTAAAATTTTGAATCTTCCAACTAGACGTGTTTTATACTGTGTGCACAGTAAAGTCAGTAATGCAGAAAGTAAGTACAGTGAAATCCTGAACAAAAACTATGTGCCATTTAGAATATGAGATGAAACTTCTCTTAGAACTCAATCGTGTAATACACATCACGTTCCTTTTGGTTTAAAATGAACATCAATTTGTAACATAAATGTTTGTTTATAATAAATATAATAAATAAATTTGAAATATTTTGTGACCGTATGGGAAGTAAGTTGCAAAGGAAACTTTTTTGACATGTATGAAAATACTATTACTTAAAATTAAATTTCTCTATCATTTTTCTATTGTTATTGTTACAAAAATGTTATTTGTAGATATCAGTTTACGTTTCAAGGTATTATTATTTTGACTGTTTACTTGCACATTTCGTTCAAGTTGTTTGTTTAACTTCCATTCCATACAACAATAATGACAAGAAATATTAAGAATATACTTAAATTGTGGTGTAATACTTCTTACATGTATACACTAAAATATTCTTTTTAATAATGTTATAGCAGTTAGACAAATATTTTTGCAGTATTTTCTTTTTATAAGTATCATTGGAGGCAGAGTCGAAATGACACTGCAGGATGTTCTAGTGTTCAGTTTTTGTGTTAAAAAATCTCGTTTTCACTGCAGCTCTAAAATTTCTTCTCTTTACTACATAGGTTCATAGTTAGCAAGAAAGTAAAATGGCTTGATAAACAGGAAGTCAGAGATTTTTTCAGAAAATGAATAGCCAGCTTCTTGTTTAATATCAGAAATTCTGAACCTTAAAGCCTTTCTGGTTAAATATTCATGCATGCTTTGCTTTTGAGGACATTGATCTTTTTAAATGCAACAATTTTTGTACTAGTCTGTATTCTAGTTCCACCTCTCTGGTTTGCCTTTGTTTGCTTCTGTATGAAGTCTCTTTAGTTCAATTGATACACCAAAGTATTTACTGTAAATTTGTATGATCTGTTGATTCTTCCAAATCACATCTCCAGATATTTTTCTGTTATGATTCGAAGACATTTATTCAGATGTTGTTTTGTTTGATTTAGAATCCAACGTTTATATGTAAATGTATTAAGAAATGAAATATAAGTAACAATTAATCATTTGTGTCCATTTTTGTAATGCTTTCAGCAAATTAGCTGCACAATTCCAAAGTATGGAAGTTCGTAACAGTAACTTTGCAGCTTTCATTGATGTGTTTACATCTAACACATATGTGATGATAATGTCGGACCCTGCTATACGTGGGTATTTTTTTAAATTTACATTATATAAATTTTCTCTGTTACTTCCAGTATTAACAAAACTTTGTTTTTTCACAGCTTCTGAAGCCACTTTAATTAACATACGAAATGCAAGAAAACATTTTGAAAAGCTTGAACGTGTGAGCCAAACTCAGAGTGCACTGACAAAGTAACAAGTTGTCAAATTTGCATGCTATTGACTGATGTACTTTTCACTTATGCCCATTCTTTTGCACCAAGCTTTCTTCCGGACATCCTGTACATATCCAGCAATGCAGAATAAGCTTGGAAGCAGACTGATACTTGCCAGTTATTGATGACCAAACTTTGCAACCATATTTAAATGATATGAATGAACAATGTTAATAGAGATATATATTATATATACATACTTGTGTAATTGTGGGAAAATGTTTGCATGTATGCGTGTATATAAATCTTTTACATGGGATACTTGTTATTTAGAAAAATGATACTTTTTTTACTCATTACCTGTGGTGTTCATTCTGAACCTTTTACTATGTCCTTTCCTTTTTTGCAAATGAAAGTATCTATTTCTTAGGTAAAATTTTATTATTTATGAAAATATTGTTGGTTTTTTGTTCGTTTTCTTGAACAATGCAGGATCAAGTATTTGCAAAAAATTCTCTCCACAAGAAAATGCTATAATACTAGTAATAATAAAATATTACAAAATGTTTGTGTTGGTTCTGTTCCCATAACATATAAATCCAGAGATGAATACTGTTATTTGAAGGGCACTCCCTAAGTTTCCAGGATTTAAGGAAAGCAATCACATTTCCAGCTTGTAGTCAATAATAATTTTAAAACTGAGTATTGGAAAGACCTCTTGGAAGTATTATTTGCTCAGACATGTTTTTCTGAAATTGACTTTTCTCTCTTCTGGGAGTTATAACTTTGTTTCAGATGATAATGGAACTAATGAGGGAGGATTTTTTTGCAATTATCTTTTATGTTTTTAAGTTAGGGTGGGATAAAGTCTTAAACGTTTGAAGTGTGCATTTGGAGATTCTTCCCCTTCGCAATCAATCTTTAATGAATGGTATTTGATATGTTTGACAGAAATATCCTAGAAAACGAGACTTGTGCAGAACACTCATTTACAGTCACAAGGGAAGAAAACTTCAAATCTTTTCAGAAGATTCAGCAAGGGATGTGACCCATGTACTGTATCAGTAGATGGAGCAGGTCTTGGGTCTTGAATCATCTGCAGAGTCACACATTTTTAATGATGTATTTTATGTTAGAAAGGTTTGAAGTCTAGAGAACCCACATCATTTTACTTGGAAATAAACAAAATACAGGTCGCGTGAACTTTTAAAAAAATATTACAAAGATTAAAGAAGGATATTCCAAGAAAATTTTGTATTTTGTTGCTGAAGACGAATTTTGAATATACCAGTTTCACCCTTAAAACAAAACAAGACTGAAGTCTCTGAAGAGACTTCACCAACGAAAGTGAAGAGATCCTGCAGCAATGAAAGAAAACGTTCTGCCAATTATCTTGTACTAAATGGTCGACTGGAGGATCAAAGTACTGGGCCAGCACAATGATACCAATAATTTTCTCCCTGAAATCTTTGGAACCATTCAGAAGAGTCCTGAATTTCATCATAATTAAGTTGTGGATTTTTTGCATGAATTTGCATTGGCATGAAGACATATGCATGAAGTTTGATCTTGACAAAGTGTGCAAAAATCAATTTAAAAAGGGGCAAAGTGACATCAGAGAGCATTGAAGTTGATATGCACAAGTGTGATATGTGATCCAAGATCTTGAGGCAGGTAAAACTTACAAATAACTGGGTATTGAAGAATGTGACACCATCTTGATCGACACAATGAAAAAGAATTCGCAGAGAGTATTACAGAAGAGTGAGACTGGTTCTGCAGTCCACTTTGAATTCCAGCAATAGGTAGTTTGGCAGTGCCTGTAGTCGAATAAGGTTTTGGACTAGTGAACTGGACTGAGCAAGAAATTTGCATTATGAATCAAAAAACCAGAAAAACTGCTAACAGTGCATCATGTTCCCCACCCTTGAGCTGATTTACATAGACTTTGTGTCACGTAAGGAAGCAGGAAGAGACCTCAGACAAATTGAGGCCTCCTGGCACAGCGCAATAGTCGGGATGGGAAAGTATGTAGTCGGCCATCAAGATTACCCTCTAATGAGGCAGGTCATGAAATCTGACCAAAGAATGGGAAACAGAGGTATTGTTAGTGTAGTGAGAAGCATTGCAAAGAAAACTAAGTAAGACACGCAGAATGACAGAGACACTGAACTTCTGATGCTACTTAACATGATATGTGAGACACAAAAAAATGTTAAAGAAATCGTGGAGAAACAAACCACTCCACAGACAATATTTGAAACGAATGGACAGAGCACAGATCAATAAAGATCAATCATTTATGTGGCTTAAAAGGGGAAGAATGAAGCCAGAATTGGAAGCACTTGCAATAGCTGCCCAAGATCAGGCCTTGAGAACGCTACATTATGATAAAGCGGTTCTCAAAATTTCCCAAGACGATAAATGCCATATTTGCCAGGAACACATAGAAACCATTGACCATATTGTCTCAGCTTGTCCAATCCTAGCAAAGACCAAATACTTGAAAAGACACGACAGGGTGTGTACCTACCTCCACTGGCAGATCAGTACCGCCCTTGAAGTTCCAAGCACATGCCCCTAGTGGTACGAACACTCCCCAAACCGGTGAAGTCTGTTGGGTTGTGTAGTTGTGTACGATGTTCTACAGCGAACAAATTCAAACTGATCACACAAGTGGCAAACAAACCGGATAAAGTTATCTGTGATTTGGAGAAAAAATTGTGTTTATAACTCGACCAAGCGAAGAATGAAGGATGCGGCACTTCGTCGAACAAACAGTGTAAACATGGATCTGTACAGTCAGTTTCGCTAACAAGTCGCCAGGAGCATAATGTGAGTTCAGAGATTGCTTTTGCAGATTCACCACGGACTCCTTCATAGAGGTTGTGAATAAGCTGATAAAACATAGCTTTAGAGACACATCAAACACTATTTGCACTGACTGTTTTATTTTTGTTCCTTGAAGTTGCTGTTTTTACTTTTCACCATTCTGGTACAAGAATGCAATATAAAGTTCTATTTATATTGAATTTTTAATACTTATTCATTGAATTTAAACATTTTGTGTTCTTCTTCATTCATCTTTTTTTTGGTAGGCTTTAGGCGGTTTGTTAGGTATGCAATAAAGTACCAAAACATTAACTGTCATAAGAATCTACAGTATCATTAACTGTCATAAGAATCATTATGGCGGTAGTTACTTCTTAAGCAAAAAAAGAATTATATTTGGTATATATTGTGAGAAATTACCTAAGTTAAACGATTTATATGAAAGTTACTGCTCATCGAAAGAATTAGTTTCAAATTTTGGAATCATTTTGCAGAGAAAAGTATACTTTTATTTATTCCAATATGAAGTGCAGAGATGTCCAAATACAGTTAGAATATTAATTGGGAAGATACTAGATGTGGAACAAAATAAATCGTGCTTTTTCCCGCAATAGTTTGGCACGGTCCCATTTCAATTTTGAATTGAGTATCCTTATATCTCCGTCTCTGTCGTTTCAGCTATAAACACAGACGGTGGTGGTGCGCTCCTGTAAACATCATTCTCAACTTGATCAAGATATACTTGTCGATGTTGCTGCACTTTGCAATCAAAACATTGTTACCTAGGAGGCAGAGAAACGTCTTAAATATAAGAGTTTGGAAATCAAGATCAGCTGAATGTAAAAGGTCGTCCAGATACTTATCGGAGCTCTGGGATTTGTTCGGCAAAATTTGTATAAGAAGTGGAAGAAATCGCTTTATTTGGAACAGCCCTTATTTTATGCAAAGTATTGTAGAGGCACAAAGTATATAGAAGCACCGACAGTCCCTAGATCTGCCTCCTTGGGTAGCTGGTTGCAACCTGCAGTAGATTTTATCTTTAGTCGTGATGTAGTGGAATAATAATAGGAAAAACATGAGGATAAAAAAATGATGTACAAGTTGTCACATTTATGAACATATATTTTCTTACAAAAAGAAAAAGATATTGTTATGAAATAGTTAAACATCAAATTCGTAAAGCACCCTGAATAAAAAGATCAACACATAAGAAATGCTGTTCTTGCATTCCATTCATCATTCAACAACAACTAAATATTGCCAATCAGGTCCCACACATTTATCTCACCTCTGTCTAATAACATTGTAATACTGTTTTCTTAAATCGTTTTTTTTCTGCTAATGATATACCTAATAACTGGGACTTTTATCCAAAGTCAGCCATACCATGTAGTTAAGAACAAATTATTTCAAGATGAAAAGAATATCTTTATCAGTGGTTGAATTTATAAAAACTTTAAATAATATCTTCATATTCAAAAGTTTGTTATAAATAAACTTTTTTAATGTGTTTAATAATTCACATTGGAGATTTATTTCACATGAGTCAATGCCTGCAGCTACAGAACATGGCCAATATCTCAGAATTCACAGAAAACAAGCTTATTGAAGAAACAACATTCACTCCTTTTACATTAACACATACATTCATTTCTTTAGACTACAACAATGACAAAAAGCATGCATTCAGCACTTAAATTTACAACTGCAATACAAAGAGAAGATAATGATTAAGCAATAGCTGCCACATAATCTATACAATACACAAGGTGACAGATCCCCAGTATTTCAGAGAAACAGAGTTGTCTGCCTTGGCACAAATATCTCACACAAAAAGTCCTCGTCTTTAATCACAGTCACACCTCATTGGGACAACTTTTGATAAGTTTTTAAAATTGATAAAATATTCAAATAAAATATTCTACAATAACTTTGCTTTTCACAAAAACACAAAAGTAAAAATATACAATCTTGCACACACATGTAGCTGAATGAAGGATCCATATCACATTTAAATCTATAGGAACAGGAGCAATAATGAACAAGAAGTTCATAATTAACACTAGTTATAATCATATAAGCACTCTAAATAAATATATATATGCAATATTGACATAGTCTCAAAATATCTTGGGAAAATTCTTCATCCAGATAACTTGTAATATTAATTCACATTCATTACACATCCTTCCTTCAATGTTGTTAGTGTTCTGCAAATACACAATCCACTGCTGATTTAATACAGAAAACACTTAGTTCAAGTGTGCTTTGCTGCTGCTGCTGTAGCAACAGTAGTGGAAGATGTAACATTTGCTGGAGTGGCTGCGCTCACCGGTGGTCGTGCAACACTTAGGTACAGTGGTGAGCGCAGCAGCACGCCTCATGGCAGCGGTAACCGTACGACGGGGGCTGCCACCACGGGTCTCAAATGAAGTAATGTGGTGGGCGCAGTGCGAACTGCACGGGGGCTCGGTGTCGAGGTCCCACTGCCTGTACTCCAATGGGCCGTGAGGTGACGGGAGTGGTGGACCCCGTGGTGGAACTGAGACGCGAGCAACTGTGCTCGCTGTTGGTGTTGCTGTTGTTGCAACACAAGTGCCGCCCGTTGTTGCTCGCCCTGATACATGGCATAGGATGACAGGAGATGCCCCTGAAAAATGTATTACAGCCTATAAATATACAATGAAATTTAAAAATATTAAGCACATTTTTCAGGCAGGAATGAGAGGAGAAAATTACTTCTGCCAAGATGAACTGTCCCCGAGCATTAAGAAATGTATAAACATTATAGAACATACTAAATAAGTCAAATTCATCCCCCAAAATCAGAAACATTAATGAACATATTACCTTTTTACTGGCAAGCGAAGGCTTGGTCATGGCCATTAAGAGAGAATAATGTAATAGTCAAGGCAGGGCAACAAAATGAAAATGACTTACTGAAATTGTTTACATTCTACAAACATGGCTAAAAAGAAACTTGCTGACACTCAAGCACAATGACATAGTTTTCAGGGACTTATAGCACCTTGGCAGAACTACAGTGCCATTCATGACTCCTGAATAAACCAGTGGCATACAGGCAATTTCAAATAGAAGGGACATTTCTGAATGAAGTTCCTAAACATATTGTAGCATTATGGAAGTTAAATTTTTTATTAAAAGATATTTAAAATACTCCTGCATTAAGTGTGACTAATTATGGTTGTGCATTATAAGAAATTTATGTGTAATAATTCGTAAACTAGTTTTCTGTATTAAACATCATTTTTTTAAATTTTGTACTTTTTCTTCTTCTTGTTGTAAAAGTTAAAATTAAAATTGACTATTAACAAATGCAAAATGAAATCATCGCCGAACAAGACTCCAGTAGTACAATATCTCCTCTTTAACACATTTTCTTCAGAATTCATCCCTTAAGGTTACAAAAAAATGGTCATTTAAAACTCATTATTTACATAAATGCATTTTTTTAAAATAATAAAACTTTTTTCTTTGACCCTGTATCACTTGCTAATAGCTCACTTGCTGCTGCTTCTGACCATTCTATGGAAGGTCAGAAGAAGCAGGAAGATATTGGGGATAGGGCGGTAATGATTCAAATTGAATTTTACAGCCTGCTATCATTTTCATGATTCAAAAGCATTTAATTAATTATTTACAAACGTATAAAAAAGCAATTAATAACCTAATTGAACGTTACAAAAATGAAAAAGATTCAGAATGTTGTACAGGAAAATATGCATATATATAGTTTCAATCTTGTCATGTTGAATTATCATCTGTTTCGTCCACTTAAATATACTTTAAGAGATCAAAGATTTGCCTCTGACCTACAGGCGAGGAAGCAGTGCATACATGGCTCATTGCTCAATCAAAAATCTTTGTCTGAGGGTAAGGAAAAGCTGGTATTATGATGGATCAAGCACAGTGAAAAGTATGGTGCCTATGTCGAAAAATGGACAAGTACTTTGTTAATATAAATGTTATTTCAATAAAATGGTTTTCTGCATCATTGCTTCTCTGAAAGAAATCTACTTAAAACTCCAAGAACAGACTAGCAGTTTGAAACTTGTGACACTACAGAACGGCAGAGGCTTTCTTGTATTAGTATTTCTAACCTCTTTAGTCTTATTTTTTTTTCAAATTTTCTTAATTTTTTAGTTCTTAATGGTAGAAATTATATACTACTTTAAGAAAATATACAAGAGGAAAATCTGTTCCTAAATGCAAATTTTAGTTGAAAAATTGGGAGTCGTTTTTGACAAAACATCATTTGAGCATTTCTGAAAATGTGCACTCATTTTCCAAAGATTTTTTTTTTCTCTTTTTCTGAGTTTTTTGAGCTTTAAGTCAAAATTAGTTTTTGAGAACCGTCATTCAAAATCATTTGAAACACTTCAACTCACAAATGCAATTACATTTGTGTATTTTTTAAATAATCAAAAGAATAAATCATTATGGTGTAAATGTCATTTTATTCAGTGCAATTAGCACGATCAGTACAAAAAGTTCAAGGAAAAAACTTGTAGCCATTTTTGGGAAAATGTCCTTCGTGAGTTTCTAAAATGTGGAATTTTGAGATCACTTTCCCAGGGAAGATTAATGTCTTCAAGAAACTTTATAAGACATAATTTGAAGCACTTGTCACCCCAAATGGCATAATACATACAAATCATTAGTAATGAAAACATTAACAGTAGAGGGATACCCCCTGCCCAAATAAACTTATAGTTTTTCATCTTGTCCAATGGATTTTACACTATCCACACGAAAGTTTCATGACAAAATTTGGAGCTGTTTTGAGAAAAAGTTGTTTTTTCTAAACTATATTTCTAAATATTGTCCACATTTCAAAATTATGTAAAAACTACAAGTACTTTCAAAACAGTGAATCTGAAGTTAATAGTAGAAAACAAATTTCATTTTAAGACGAAGAATGGAAAAAGAAAGAAAAGAAAAAAGGCTTCAATATTGCAGGTTTACAAAGACACTGAAAAAATTCAAACTTTTATAATTTTTTGAATATTCAAAATAAACACTGAAAATAAAGACCTATACCCTCTTCATAACTGTATTTCACTCTAATCTTACAAGAAATAAGAGAGTAAAAAAAGGCCATTTTTGAGAATTAATTTAAAATTTGAACATTAATTTTTAAAAATTCCTTTGAATAGTTTGATAGTATACACTATCGTTGTTGACTGATGGATGTTTTGGAAAAAGAAACAACCTTTTCGATATGAAGGCACCCCAAAACATGCATTTCAATTAAAATCTCAAAATCAATTTTCTGCAGCATTATATGACTTCGCTACGCTTGTATACATGCACGTATACAAGAAAGTAAAAATTATTTGTAATTTCAATAAAATAAAAACAAACAGACCTTTAAAATCACACTATCAGGCTTCTACACTATGAGAAGAACAGATAAAGGAGTCAAATCAAACATAGTTGTGACCTTAGGTGTCCGAAATCGATTGTACTTCTTGAACGTGTTCTGAGGGTAACTAAAAATTATGGCTTGAATGTTTTATTAGAATTTAACTTAATTATTTTGGAATTTATGCTGCCTGAAATTTTCCGAAAAAGGATGCGCACAAACAAATAAAAGACTTATTTCCCTGCTACGATGATTGTACAGAATTGATATTAATCTCAAATAAAAGCTCAAACACAGTTATTTAAGACTATTTATACTTGGATTTAATTGTTAAATATCAATCATTCATTAAACCTAAAATTAATAATAAAAAATGCAATTTTACAAATTTTGCTAAAATAATATTATTGTAAAGAATATTATATTAACACCTGTTATATTGTTTATTTATAGTAATTATTTCTTGACCTTAATAAACAGACTCAGTATTTTTTATAACAATTTATTTATTGTTGTGCACTGACATTTCAATCCTATTTGGGGTCTTTTTCAAAAAATCTAGTGTCTAGGTTTGTGGACATCATATCGTGGATTTATGAAATGATGTCAACAAACCTGGACACGAAATTTCAAGAAACCATTACTAAATACTAAAAATAATGTTACGCTCTCTATTTAATGAACTTGAAATGTGCAAAATTTCAAATCGGGATATTTACAAATAACGTAAAAAAAAAATATTAATTGTGGTTTGTGTGCAGCCATATTTGTAGTGTACTGCGGGAATGTTTGACATCAAGGTCAATTTTTCATCTAATTCATTTATTTTGACGTGGAATGACGCATTGTCTAAATGATTATGTGAATTTTCAGACAAATTATACAAAATGCAAATTCAAAATTATAAATAACTGCAAGGGAAGAAAATACAGAAAACAAAGTAAAACAAAGTATTCCATACATTTGTGGGGTACCAGTTAAAAAAGTGAATTCTGTTAGTTGAGTAACAACGTTCAAAGCCTTTTTGACATTGAATGTGGTGACTATTGCCAGAATATGAAGTTGTAAGACATTGCATTTTATGTTCATTTTGCCTAGGGCTCAGGAGCATATGGTGCTATTCTCTTTTTTAAGTATTGTTTTTTTATTTATTTATTTTTTCTTCTTTTTTTTCTTTTCTTTCGAAAATCGAAATCGGAAAAAAAAGAGGGAGAGAGAGAAGAAGAAGAAGAGAAAGAGGTACAAAATTGAAGATGCTTGAGTTTGGCCTCAAAGTACGTTGTACAAAATTAGCTCTTTCAAAAGGATCATCTACAATTTTTTGAAAAAAGAGAGAAAAAATAAATAAATAGTAGTTTTTGCATAATTTCTGCTTGAAATTAATGAAATATACATACCAACACCAAAACGGGTGATGAGAAAAATTGAATGAATGATATGAAAAATAATGAATTTAATTTTAATTATAATTTACAATCGAAAATGCTAATAATAATTCCATTTTACTTTCTCGCACTTTTACTTTTTACTCAATTTGTATTCTCAATGTATTAATGTATTTCGTTTTAAGCAATCTGCAAAGCTTAATTGAAATTTCCACAACAATGCTGCATCGATATTTGAGAAGCTCGTTGTTGTACATCAAGATGGTGGCGGTGATAAGGTACAGCTGTTTTATTTAGATTTACTGCATATTGAATAAAAGAAAAAGGTACATTAACTGTACAACTTCTTCAATAAAAAAACTGCCTGCGAACATTTTTCTATAAGAGCTTGTACTAATTTAAACTTCTTTTATTACAAAATTAATAGTAGGTAGGGGTAAGGGGCAAATTGTTTCTTACTATCTTGAAGAACATAGATTTTACTTTCATTTAGAGTATTTTTTAGGAGTACTTCACCATTGTCGATCTAACAAACAAACTACCTTAAAGTTTTAATTTCCTGCAATTCATTTGAGGCAGTGTCAATATATAAAAAGGTGGTAATAAATTAACTTGATATTACAAATCGTACGGTATTAGTAATTTAATTAGCATATTAGTATTAGAGTTATTTGCCAACTGCGTATGATGTACTATCCAATGAATGACTAACCAATAAACAAGAAATCTGAATACGGATGGAAATAAGCCCGTTTTTGTCCCATTGCCAAAAATGGATAATTATTCGCCAAGCGAATGCACATAGTTTTGACAACACTGAGCTGGCAACAGTGTGTTGCTCACTGCTTGGTTTAAATGGATTTTTGAAGTAAAAGCTGAGGAGTTGGTAGCACAGCAAATGCAATATTTCGATATTACATAGCTGTTTCTAATAACACGAGAAAGTATGTGCTGTTGTAGCCCTACTAGTTTTAATATCATGTAATCGTAATTTTTTGAAAAAGTAGTGATATTGGAGATACACCAGTTATTTATAATCAATTTTTACTTTTAAAAGACGAATGTTTGCTTTGGTAGACAAATGTAAAATGTTTACGTTTATTACAGACTAAAGTGATATTACTGCTCTCCAAAATGCCCTCATTGTTAAGTGATATGTTGAAAATGACATCAATCTGAATGTTAAGAAATGGAAGTAAATCAGCTTCTCCTGTTTGAGTGTACATTTTTCATAATTATTAATATAAACTACAATACATTAATAATTATGATTTACAATATAAATAGAGTTGTTTTACAATATAACACATCTACATTGAAATTGAGTTGTATTGAAATTAATTTAATTCTAAAAATCCCCTTTAAACATGTATATAGAATGTTTGTTAGATCAATATTGACACTTTCTTCAGAAGTCTGCTCAGCTGTCATTTGAACTTTAATCAATAAATTTGAAACTGTTCAACGAAAATCCTATAGAATTGCTGCTAAGCTTCTGGGGAGGTAACACCCATTTATTAATTATAATTACAGCAAAATAGCAATTATTCTTAATATCTCATCACTTAAATCATTGTGGGAATTTAAAGTTATGCTAATTTTAATGAAACTTTGTAATGTTGTGATTGCTTCCTCATGTCTTTTGAACCAAATAAATGTTTGAATTCCTCTCCAATCAACAATAATCTTTTGATTTGACTTTCTCTTTCCAATTTTCACATCAACTTACACTGATCCTACCTCTAGAACGTGTTAATTGGTTTCTGCAATATGACTATTTTAAATATAAGAAATTATATACTGAAGTCAGAATTAAAATCGCAAAATACAAGTGGGATTGTTTGTTCATGTTTGTATAGTATAATTGTGCATAAGTGAGAGTTTACATTTAAGTAAAATGCAGTAACAACATCTAGAATGATTAATGCATTCCAAATGAATCATATTGAAATATTATAGTCGTACTGTTCTTTGAGTAGTGTAATATGAATTACATAGTCATGTATTGTTTGTGTTACGTACATGTATCCATGCCAGTTGGGCATGGATGCATTTCTAAATTTGACTGTGTCTGTACATTACTTACATAAATAAATAATATATATTTCGGATTAGAATCATGTATTCTTTAGGTTTTATTCTTCAGAAAAAAAAAAAAATATATATATATATATATATATATATATATATATATATATAAATAAAGAGTTTTCGCAGTTACAGCCAGTTCTCTCTCTCTCTCCCCTCTATTTATAGAGGGAGAGAGAGATAGAGATAGAGAGAACTGGCTGTAACTGCAAAAACTCTTTTTATCATTATCTAGTCAAAAGGTACTAGAAATAGTACGCAACATTCAAAGTAAACACCTTGAGCCACTCATTGCAAGCAAAATCCATTGGATGGTAAGCATGAATAGTATAGGGTTAACAGCAAAAGTATTTAAAGTCAAAGATTTTTAATAAAGGTTAAATATTATCTTAAATATCATTAATTAACAGAAACTCTTGTCAAATAAATTCTATTTTAAGAATGTATTAATGAATTTCCAAAAATGCAGATAGTTATCCATTTTTGTAGCTCATTTTCTTAACAATACACTTTGAGCAAAAATTTATTTTATTATAAAGAAAGAATAAAAGTTCTAACTTTTCAATTTGAAAATACTTTCATTGAACAGGTTTAACTATTCATGAACCAACAGACCCTTCTTGAATTATTCTTGAAATAAAATCAAATGAAAATTATGATTTTATTTTTGCAAAAATTATCATAAACATTTGAAGATTCTGTCACTAGACATTACAAAGCAAATTGTTTATAAATGGCATTGCGCAAGAACAAGTTCTCTTCTCCATATGGTGCAACAAGACCATGGAAGTTGGTTTTGCTGATTTAGACACAGTTGCATAAAGAATATTAGTTGTTTTTAACAAAGCAATGATGAAAATCCATTCAACCTTTTAGTGCAATATTATTCTTATACCAAAAATGGCATGTGTTAGAAAGTCTCTAAACAAATGTTAGAAAGAACTATTAAAAAATTCTTTGTTAAATTTGTCCCCTTGAAAAGGACACAAAGGCACAAGTTTTACAGCAAATTATAGTTTAGATAAAAACAATTATAGGATGAAAAATGATACATACTCTTGTAAACTTATGTGTTTGCTTGATACATAAATGTATTCAAAGTATTTGAAAATTATTTAGAATTACAACCAAGAAATAGATGAGTGGTAATTTCTCTTAATTTCCTTCGATTTCAGATGTTACATGTGCACTGATTAGTCAGGAGCCACCATCACAGAAACTAAAACATGTCTCATGCTTAAAACAAGCATGTACACATTACTGCTATCAACTAAAATGTAAATGAAACATGCTCAACAGCAAACGTAATGGAATGTTTAGAATTTTAGTAACAAAATAATATACTTTTTCTTAGCAAACTTCTTAGCTGGGAAAAATAAAATTTTACCACTGTTAAAGGTAAAAGAATTTAGCAAATTAAAATAGCCACTCGCAGTTAACAGCATGACTAACATTCTTTTAATACCAAGTCTGAAAACATTTTCAGTTTTATTGTAATTTAAATTCATCATGACAGTACCATGCAAATGCATAGCTTGTTTGATATAATATGAATGGTTTGTGTGCACTGACTTCATCTAGGAAAAAATACATATAAGAGCCTGTTCCTATCAGGGTAAATAAATTTAATGAAAAAAAAATTTAATGACAAAGTTCAGTGCCTTTGATCGTTCTTTAGTATCAGTACCCAAAACATTGGAATGGACTGGACGGGAAGGACTGATCAAGGAGATTTACCAGAATTCACTGGAGTGTGGACGAACGCCACACAAGAAGTAGTAGCAGAAGTAGAGGTGGTGGTTGTGGTGTTGGAAGAAGCGATGATGCCTGTAGTTGTGGAAGAAGCAGGTTGGGCCCTACCCACAACCTGCAACAGACATGCACCGAGCACCGTTCTATGTACACCGAAAAAGAGAAAAATACTCGACACCCATGCGCTCAATTCTACACAAGATAAACCAATGACCCAAAATGTAAGAGAAAGAGTTGAAGAAAATAAAGGAATTCTGTAAAAATGAATTAAGTTTTCTCTTAAAATGTTTAATAACTACAGAAAATGTAGATTTTAAGCTGAAATAATGTTCATTTATCTTCCTCTGAAATAAATTTACCTAAGAGAAAGCATACCACTATTTGAGAATTTTAAGAACCCCTCTATTTCCATTAGGTGCATGAATTTTTGAATTACAATAAACCATTAGAATATAAGGAAATGGGTCACTGTTCATGTCATTAACCCAAACCGCAAATGCATGCATAACAGGTTCTTCCACAGCCTATACTGTTACATCAACTGGCCAACAGAGCAGCTGCAGCAACAAAAAGAAAAAGACAAGAATATAAATTAAAAGAAAATAACCAGGCTTTCATGCCAATAAATAACATAAACTGATCCACCAAAGAGTGATATCACAGAGAGAAGAATAGAGCCACATTCAGGCTCCAGTATTTCACAACCTAGGACAAAAGTTCCACATTGGAGGCACAACATACCTTGGACGCGGCGGAGGAATTGCGAACACACAGCCGAGTCCCTACCTGCATTGTGGGCCTCGGCATGGGCATTAATCCATAAGGTGGTGTAGGTCCTCTTGGCCGATGAGATTGAACACCCGTAGGAGCTATTGCTTTACTTGAAGGTGCTGCTCCAGTTGGAATAGACATCTGTGGTGACACAGACATCGTCTTCTGTTACATGTATGGGGTAACAAAGAATTCTCATAAGTAGAATTCACTGCTTCAATTGCTTCCCAAAGTGACTGATATTGTTTGTGGAAATCAATTAAAACATTGTTTGAAATCATAGTGATTTGAAAACAAGGATTCACAACAAGTCCTACAACTTTCCTCAACACAGTAGAAACAATTTCAAATAAGCCAGTTAAGAGCTACAATGGGTTTTTCGTACTGCAAACAGGTAATTTTCCTGCTATATTATTGCTACCTAAGCATCGTTAAGAAATTACATTTTTGTGAAATTTATAAACACTGTACAGATCTGTGAACAGCGGAAGAAAACGGCCATTCTGAACAATACCAGAAAAAGGAAAACCTGAATTCTTGGATCATATTCTGAGGCACAAAATATCCATCGATAACAAACTGAAAGAAAAAGGGAAAAGGAAGATCAAAATAATACTTCTACATGGGGTCATTGAAAACAAGTGGGTTTTGCAGAAGGAAAGCGATGTGGATTCAGTACCTCCATTAAGAACATTTGAACAGCTTTTCTACCACAGGAATGTAAGGAAGTACACTTGACAATAGTAGTTGTAGTAGTGGTAGTAGTAGTAGTAGTAGTAGTAGTAGTAATAATGATAATAATAATGATAATGATGATGATAATGACGACGACGATGATGACGATGACGACGACAACAACAACAACAACAATAATAATAATAATAATAATAATAATAATAATATTAATAATAACAACAACAACAACAACTCCACCTAGGGAGTACATGACTTTGCAGTTGGTGGTGGAGCTTGAGTACCCCCATGAGCCTTAAAGCTATGTCAGTGGTAGCCTAGCTTCCGGTAGGGCCTCCCTTGCTGAATAGGTTGAAGGTGAGGGGTCAGACGAAGAAGTACTCCATTTTGAGGAGAGTGGGAAGTAAGTAGAGAGGGAAGGGTCATGAACCTTTGGACTTCCTGTTGTCGGCCCATAGAGGGTACAGGAGAGAAACTGGATTGGCACACCAGGCCACTGATTAGAGTGGAGGCCCGAACCTTGCATTAGCCAGCGAAGGAGGCTGCCTTCAGCTGTCAGTGAAAATCCCGTAGGGTTTAGTAATGCCGACTGGTGATCGGAGGGACCCCTTGCTGGGCCCTGCGGGGGATGCCCCGAGGCACTGTGGGTCGCAGTAATGGATGGCAGGAAACAACCCGAGGGTTAAGTGTGATCTGTGAACTCGAACTTGCGTCCTGCAAATCTTCAATTCAAACCAATGAGCAAACTGGATAGAACAAAAAATGTAATAAATCTTAACGTACCTTGTTCTACCAATGTCCCATACCTGCTCAGAAACCGAGCTAATGTCACCTTGTCGACGTCTGGCCATCCCATGGATGTTAGTCCCAGGGACCCAGAGCCAGCAGTAGCTCGAAGCCATCGTCAGAGATGGACCAGGGATGAATTAAAGGAGGTGATGTGGTGCTTTTACTATGCAAAAGTGAAAAATGGGGGCTCAGAAATAGAAGTTTTCAAGGTATGGAGAGAGCGGAACCCTGAGACCTACCCCAGACTCAAAGAAGCTTGCCAGTCAACGACAATACATACTCAGCAGTGGAAAATTCACAGCAGAACAAATTGCTGACATTGAGAGAAATGCGGAGTATGTACTTTGCTCGAACAATCCACATGACAAACAAGTAGAACTTGAAAATGATGATCCCGTGGAAGGTTCATCTCTTTCCAGTGAATCACACGTCAGTGGTGAAAATTCATCTGGCAATGGATTACACGATAAGGACATAATGCGAAATATCCTTTGGCGCGAGATAGAAAGAGTTAGTCAACTTCCGTTTGAATCTCGCGAACCGTTGAGGAGAATATACGAAAATGCCAAAGCTAAAAGAGTGATAGAAACAGTGAATTCTGTCTTAAATGAGGTGGTCGAGACCCCAGGCAGAGATCTAGATATTACTGAAATCAATCACATCATATATGCAACTGGATATCTAGTATCTCAGATAATTTTGGGGCCAGCCAAGAACACCGACGGCCGACAGCAAAACAGAGTAAACAGCTCTGTACCCCCATGGATGAACAGAATTATGAAACAGATAGCCGACACCCGGCGCGAAATATCACTCTTAGCTGAGGCATCTTCTAAATCAATGCACACCTCTAAAGTTCAACGAAAAATATTCAATGTTGAACAAAATTACCCAATTTAAAATGATACCAGCAGGCTAATGGTAGTTGAGAAGATAAAAGAGAAAATTCAAGCATGGGCTCAAAGAATTAGATGCTACAAACGTAGAATAGATTTCCGTGTACAGAACCGGTTGTTTGAAACAGACGCAAAGAGATTCTATCGCAATCTGACTCAAAAAACGAATGGCAAAGCTGTTACTCCTTCAAAAGATGACGTTGAAGCATTTTGGGCAGGAATCTGGGAGGTGAGCAGATCCTACAACAAAGACGCATCTTGGCTTCAATCTGGAGTTGATGCTGCCGATGAACTTGTAGAAACAGTGGAAGATGTTCACCAATTCTCGGAAGAGGACCTCTTCCAAGCAATTAAGAACATGGGAAACTGGAAGTCCCCCGGGATTGATAAGATCCAGATTAATTGGATTAAGAAATTAACGGCAATACATTCTCATCTAGTAAAGGCTGTTAATAAAATTTTTGAGAACCCAAAGGAAATCCCGGAATGGCTCAGACGCGGCATCACGCTACCCAAAGCAGGAGACAGCTCTTTGGCGAAGAACTACAGGCCAATTACTTGTCTGCCTGTACTGTACAAAGTTATCACTGCAGCCATAGCTGACAAAATGTACAGACATCTAGATAAGAATCATCTAATGCCAGCTGAACAAAAAGGATGTAAAGGCTCTTATGGCTGTAAGGAAATCTTGCTTTTGAATAAAGTCATTTTGAATGATGTAACGAAACACAAACATAATTTGAGCTTGAAAAAGGCCTTTGATAGAACCACACGATTGGATTTTGAAGACCCTGGAGATCTATCGATTTCATCCTAGACTTTGCAAGGCTAGTATGAAGTCGTGGAGTATCAGGTTACTAATACACAGCGGAAAGGAAGCAGTAGAAACCAGAAGTATTCAGATTAACAGGGGTATTTTTCAAGGAGATTCACTATCCCCTCTGCTGTTTTGCATTAGTTTAATACCACTATTGAGACAGTTGTCGCAAGCTGACTTTGGTTTTAAGCTCCATGGTGATGAAAGGCCAGTATCACATTTGTTTTACATGGATGATCTGAAAGTGTTTGCTAAGAATGAAGCGATTCTCTCCCAAATGCTGTCTGTAATGAATGACTTTAGCAATGACATCTGCATGAAGTTTGGTCTTGACAAGTGTGCAAAAATCAATTTAAAAAGAGGCAGGTAGAACTTACAAATTTCTGGGCATTGAAGAATGTGATACCATCTCGAACAACAGAATGAAAGAGAGAATTCGTAGGGAGTATTATAGGAGAGTGAGACTGGTCCTGCAGTCCGCTCTGAATTCCAGGAATAAAATTTCTGCAATAGGTAGTTTGGCGGTACCTGTAGCCGAATACAGTTTTGGAGTAATTGGTCTGGACTGAGCAAGAAATTCGCACCATGGATCGAAAAAACCAGAAAATTGCTAACAATGCATCATGTTTCCCACCCTCGAGCTGATATACATAGACTTTATGTGTCACGTAAGGAAGGACGAAGAGGCCTGAGACAAATTGAAGCCTCCTGGCACAATGCAATAACCGGGATGGGAAAGTATGTAGTCAGCCATCAAGATGACCCACTAATGAAGCAGGTCATGAAATCTGACCGAAGAATGGGAAACAGAGGCATTGTAAGTGTAGCAAGAAGCATTGCGAACAAGACTATGCAAGACTCCCAGAATGACAGAGACACTGAACTTCTGATGCTACTTAACATGTAATTTGAGACACAAAAAATGTTAAAAGAAATCGTGGAGAGACAAACCACTCCATGGACAATATTTGAAATGAATGGACAAGGTGCAGATCAATAAAGATCAAGCATTTATGTGGCTTTAAAGGAGAAGAATGAAGCCAGAATCGGAAGCACTTGTAATAGCTGCCCAAGATAAGGCCTTGAGAACACGACATTATGATAAAGCGGTTCTCAAAATTTCCCAAGATGATAAATGCTGCATTTGTCAAGAACACGTAGAAACCATTGATCATATTGTCTCAGCTTGTCCAATCCTAGCAAAGACCGAGTACTTGAAAAGACACGAGAGGGTGTGTAGCTACCTCCACTGACAGATCTGTACTGCCCTCGAAGTTCCGAACACATGCCCCAAGTGGTACGAACACTCACCGAAACCGGTGACGTCTGTTGGATTGTGTACGATATTGTACGACCAACAAATTCAAACGGATCGCACGATAGCGGCAAACAAACTGGATATAGTCATCCAGGATTTGTAGAACAAATTGTGTTTACTTGATGTTGCTGTACCTTGCGATCAAAATGTCGTTACCAAGGAGGCAGAGAAAAGTCTTAAATATAAGAGTTTGGAAATTGAGATCAGCCGAATGTGGGGTGTAAAAGCACAGGTCATCCCGATAGTTATTGGAGCTCTGGGATTTGTTCCGCAAAATTTGTGTAAGAACTTGTCTAAACTCCCAGGTAATTCAAAAGACTGGGAAGTGCAAGAAATTGCTTTATTTGGAACAGCCCACATTTTACGCAAAGTATTGTAGAGGCACTGACAGTCCGTAGATCTACTCCTTAGGTAGCTGGTTGCAATCTGGAGTAGATTTTATATTCAGCCGACAGATAACATCTTTAGTCGTGATTTAGAGGAATCATCATCATCATCATCATCATCATCATCATCAAAATTATTACAGGAAAACAGTATACGTGATTATAATAGTACACCAGGATAAATTAAAAATGTTTGTTATAGAGATAAGTAATCCAAACGCAAGGAAATTAATTATAGAAGAAAGATGAAATTGAATACTGAAGTATACACATCATAATGAATGACATTATTAGACGGACACAATTAAGTGCCACAATCTTCTTGAACCTTACCCTGAAACAATGCAAGTATATTTGGTTACTGCCTTATTTGCTTTGTATTACATTACCATCTATGTCATGGGATTGTGAGGCTCTGCATTTATGTATGAGCAAAATACACCCCCATATGTGATAGCCAACAAAATTGCAGTGAGAACTGGAGGGTGGCCACAAATGTGGGAATAAGTAATAAAAAATTGTCATAAAGCTAGGCCTGCATCTTTCTCCTATCGTGATGTAAAGTAGAGTAGTGTTGTTTTATCTTCTTGGAATAAATCTCCTTGCCAACATATTGTCTATTCACAATTCTTTTGTCAGGGTCTTCATTGTCTGTCCAGCACACTAGGTTGACCTTCAATTGGAGCATGAATTCTCCACTTCTTTTGTTTGCACTGTTTTTTGCCTTGGCTTCTCTTAGGGCCCAGTACGTCTGATCTTTGGCTCATTTTCTCCGTCTCCTTTATTCCCTAACCTCACACATGGATCGGCAGTGAAATCAAATGAAAAAGCGGCAACAGATTACTGAGGAAGGGAGCAGTCTTCAGGATTTGGAACATTAGTTTGTGTCAATCAATTCATATCTGGACAAGATATGTTACGTTTCAAGAAGGATGTACAGGAACCTACTATCAAGACAGAATGGAAACTTTGCATCACACTGGTAATGGAATGTGTATAATTTTACAAATGTATTTTTTTTTCAAACAACAGCAATTACCAGAAAAAGACAAAGGCAAAGTCATTCACAACTATCAGATGATGACCCTTAACAGTTCACTGAAATTGGTGGCAAAATGTTACTTACAACTGCGCCAAACATCGCAAAAAGTAACAGGATACGCAATATTTCTTCATAAATGTCTTTGTTAAAATGATATCTTTGCCTTTTACTACACTGCCTCACAGTATTCACAAACATCTGTCCAAGAATTGTGAAGAGCGCAAGGAATGGGAGAATGAAGGCAGGTGTCAAAATATTAATGTTGATCTGAGAATCAACAGGTACACTTTCAAACCCATTAAATCGTTTGTGAATCACGCATTCCATTATCATGGTGATGGACTAATGGACTGAGCAGGAACCAGTATTAGTAGATGTGCTGATTATCATGTTATTTCAAATAGCTCTTGACGGTTCAAAGGTACATTGAAAAGATGTTTCTCTGCCTTTCCTCTGGGCCATTAGTGATTAGACACATACCCCACAAACTCTGATGACTTGATAATTGATAAGGATTAGGAGCAGGATATCCCTCAAATTCTATCCCAACACATGTGTTGTGGTCTAGTGTGTGTTTATATAAATTAGTGAGTGAAGAGATACAAAAAGTAAAAGAATGAGAATTTGAAACCACAATTGAGAATAATGCTCTGATATTTGCCTCAGTCTAGAACTAGATGGAAGCCACCATTGAAATGACCAACAAGAGAAGACAGCATACGAGATTGTCCACCAGTCCTTGGCATCACTCACTCCAACTTTGAATCTAGCCTGGAGAAACTGTTTAAATTAAGATAAACCAAGGACCTTCAGGTCCAAAGAGCTTAAGGTTTTGTCATAACGACATACACTGAAGTAAAAATGATTTGTGATACAGGGCCTGATTCCTAATTATTTATACAGGTTTTTTTGAAATCCCAGTGTTATGTATATGTTTAACTGTCATGAGTCTGGTAAATTCTGGCCTAGATAAATTTTTAAATAACACAATGAAAGATAATTTTCAAATCACTATGTTCAACAATCGCAAGTTGATTGCTCTTGTTGAAGAGCAAAAAGCAAGAGTATTTTTTGTTTATTTGTTTTTGTTTTTTTTTTGTTGTTGTTGTTTTTAACTTTTAACATATTCGTTCCAAAAATAAAAATAAAAACAATGCTATAGAACTATCCAATTCTTGGAGAAAAAATCTCATTTGTATTGCATTGAATAAAAAGCAGAAAGCGTCTAAAATGCATTTCCACATCTCAGTATTCCAAATATTGAGGTAAATATACCTTTCATGGAGCACCAAGGCAGTTTGACAATTTGTCAACCGTAAAGGTTAATATTTTAATTAAGCTATTTGTATTTATATTGTTACAAAGTCTGATGTCTTACTAAATCATTCCAAGCACTACATACGTGCATCAATTATACTTCAATTTCAGAACTATTTAATTTCAATCAAGGATAATGGAACATGCTGATATTCAAAGCTAATTTTTAAAACAATTTATACAATAAGAACTCTAGTGTACAAGGAAGTGTTTAAGACATCATTAAACATACAATCTTACTAACATGACAAACCCAACATGCATGCTCAACTGAACCAATGGAGGAACAAATCATAAGCCAACCAAAGCTCCAAACAACAAATCCAAGGTCATCACCCCCAAGGAAGGATCCCTTTCCCTGAGAGGTTGCAACAGTCAATGGAACTGGTGGGGCCAAAAGGTAGGCATCACCAACAACCCCACCTAAATTAACTCACCTGGCTCTTCTTGGAGGACGGCCCTTGAACAACTTCCACTGGCTGGAGGTCGGAACATCGACGCTCCCGGCATACTTGGTGAGTCCGAGAGTTGAGGCACGGTGGGCACCGGCCACAGTTCGATCGGGAACACCCAGCACAGCGACCGCAGCGTTTCCGCTTCACCATAGACTTGCGTGATGCTCCCTCTGCACTGTGCCCCCCTCCTGTGGATGTGGACGCTCCAGAAGGGAGTGATCCAGAGTGTCGCTGCTCAGGACCTTGTTGCAACCTCTCACTTGCATTGTTATTTGGGTCTTGCTCGGTGTCTGGTGGCGAGGGGCTTCTGCTGTCTAGAACTTCTTCTTCCTCCCCCTCACCACCTCCACCACCCACACCACTGGAGGAGGGCGAGCTCCAAGGATTAGAGTTTGGTACAGGGTCAGGCCAGGGCTAGAGTTTATGAGAGAACAAATTAACAAAAATTTAAAAAAAAAAAAAGAAAAGAAAAGAGAGAAATCAGGAAATGTATTTCTGAGGAAGGAAAGAAGCACAAACATTATAAAAAGCACGACAACACTGAAAGTGGTGGCGTGCACATGCACTAGGCAAACAGTGTTTGTACAAACTAACATACATCAATCCATTAACAGCACAAGAAGCTAAGGGAAATGGTGCTCTACTGACATGCAATGAAAACTGCAGATGATTATAGCTAATATCAATTGAACAAGTACCTGTGATCCTGCTCCATATCCTTTAGATTGTGGAGCATGATGCATAAGTGCTGCTGCAGGACCAGCTGCCTGTGGTAATCCATTCTCAGCAGCTTCTCTGGCCTTCATGGATTCTGCCTGACCACATGATGCCATGTGCTGGGGCCAGTGTCTTTGCTGTGAATACACACATAATGACCTAATTTCACATTTTCTTTGTTTTGATGATTTTCTAATTTTCTCATCTATATAGTGTAGGAAAAAGCAATGAACTAATGCAAAAAATCAATTTCAAGACACAGTTTGAGGTCTCTGATAACAAAAAAGTGTGTGTGTGTTTTCTCCAAAACATCTGTCCATCCATCTTTCTGAGAACAATACTAGTGCCTCGACTGTGCACATGATTTTCACCAAAATGTATATTTCTCCATTGATCTAGTCAATCTCCTGAGATGCCCTGATTGAATAACCCAGGCTTTACAATTCTTCAATTCGAACAGTATTTTATGTCTAAAACTGTAGATTTTTGACAATTATTAAAATTTCTTCTGGTGTATATGAGCAGGTATTTTACATAAGCTATTCTAAAAATGGAATTAAAATTAAAAAATTCAAAAAATGGAATTCAAAATGTTAAATATAAATCATATTGTTCCAGAGACAGTGTCCTCAAGTGTTTCACAGGGATCACATTCGGGACCATTATTATTTCTTGTATTCATTAATGACATTAATGAGAGAATACCTTCAGCAAATTTCCTCGTATTTGCTGATGATCTTAAAACCTATCAATGGTACGTTCTCTGGCACATTGTGATGTACTCCAACGTGAATTAAGACTTATTGTATGAATGGTGTCTTGAAAACAACTTGTTTCTAAATATTGAGAAGTGTAAAGTACTGAGATTCTCACGTTCAAGGTAAAAAATTATCTAGTCCTATGATCTAGATGGCCAACAACTTGATACAGTTAATTTCTAACTTCTTTCCTAAACAAAGATAGAGGGGGAAAAAGAGATGCTGGGGTCAATTTTTGCCCCCTCCCCCCTCATGAGACTTAATAAAAAATTAAATCTTTATTCATTTGAAAAAGAAAAATTAGAAGAAAAAGAAGAAGAAGAAAATGAAAAAGAAGAAAAAAAAGAAGAAGAAGAAGAAGAAGAAAAAGAAGAAGAAAAAGAAGAAGAAGAAGAAGAAGAAGAAGAAGAAGAAGAAGAAGAAGAAGAAGAAGAAGAAGAAGAAGAAGAAAAACTCACCTGACATGGGTAATCACAATATGATGTATTCCAGCAACAATAGAAAAGGGCTTCTTTGCCACAATTTGTGCACCATTGTTTCTTCTTAGTCTCTTCAATAGCACGTTGCTTCTCCATCTCACACTGGCGTACTGCATCAGCTACAGCACGCTGCTGTTCTGACATCATACTAGCACGCATTTCTACTAACAGAAGATCAGTATTGTGTTTCAGTTCAGCAATCTCCTGCTGATAGCGCCAATGCACCTTTTCCAATTCGAGTTGCAGCATCTTCGTACTAGCTTCCACATTCCCAGCATTACACATATCTCGAAGCATCTCTTCAATAGCTTGTTGCATGTATCCTGCCATCTAGAATAAAAAAAAAAAAAAAGTTTTAAGGTGCATTAGGAAATTAATTTTAAAATGCTATATCCACTTTCTGAAAAAATTAATTTTAATTTTAATCAAGACAACAGTTTGTTTCAAATATTTTCAACAGAAAATGTAATTAATGCTATCAATGTTACAAAATGGAAGTAATTTTGTTAAGATGACCCTCATGCTCCTATGAAAGTTAAACTTTAGTCTGTGTACTTGGCGCGGGTAAAAGAGAACACTGGGTGAAACTTGGGTAAAAGAGAATATTCAATTTCTATTCTAATGCATTAATTTATGAAGAGAATTTAAATTTTTACCAGGATGCAGTAGTTTATGAATCAGCAGTTTTTTTCACATTTCATACAAAAAAAAATTTGAATGCCACCACCACATTTTTTCTCCTCTTAGCAGCTGAATTTAAATAATCAACAAAAGCAATAGGGACACTGCTGACATTGTTATTCCACCTCAAATGGACAAATTAACAAATAAAGATGTAGATTCAGCAAAACGTTAGGAGATGTATATTGTATGCAAAAACCAATCCATGATTTTGTGTAAGAAATGCAATCAGTATAATTTGAATTAAGCAACTTTTATAAGAAATTATTGTTTTAAAAAACCTTGTAGTTATTTGCATATTGTGTTCAACTTTTTAAAATTCTTAATACTTCTCAAAAAATGCTACTAGATAAAAGCATTACTGAGCTATCACTTTCACTCCCTAGTGCACCATTATTCTGCAGGTTAGTCGTCCATGAGTGCACCATCCAGAAACAAGTTCCTTAGATGAGATTAAAACTAGTGGTGCTACAGAATGACACAGATTTTCCCATATTAGTTTTCTATTTCCTTTGGTATCGGCTAGCTATTCGGACTTGCGATATACTCCTGCCAGCTGACATCTATCACCGCCAAAAGTCCATTTTTTTTGGACATTTTCTTAATTTTTCGTTTTCCTAATAGCAGAACAGAAACATTACTTTAAGAATATTAAAGAACTGTAAAACATCATTGGAACGTTGGGAATTTTCGTTGAAAAATTTGGAGCCGTTTTTAAGAAAATGGCATTTAAGCACTATGGTAAATTCGAAATTTGAAGCTCTTTTTCACAGGAATCTTTTGTGATTTTGAAAAAGGGCTTCAAATGAATCCTCATGAAGTTAAACTCACAAATACAATAGTATTTACAAATTGCTGGAAATATTGACAGCTAGAAAAACACCACCCTTTATGTCATATTAAACTGCACACTAAACAGCGCAATTTGTTCGAAAAGTTTGAAGAAAAACTTTGGAGCCATTTATGAGAAAATGACATTTGAATGTTTCTGAAGATGTGAAATTTTGAGTTCTTTTTCACAGTAAACTGTTCAGTTTTTGAGAAACTTTATACACCATTATTTAAAGCACATGTACTCAGAAATTTACTAAAGTGAACAAATCGCCACTAACGTAAATAATGACATGAGAGACAAGTCAAAATAAAGTTCTGTACTTTTGAAAGAAAAAAAAGGATAAAGCAAAGTGGTTTATGTCATCTCATAGAGTATATTTAGCACTATCCCTACCAAAAGTTTAAAGAAAAATTTTGGAACCATTTTTAAGAAAATCTTGTTTTTGTAGTTTTTTAAAATTGCAAATGATACACACAACACTGCATGAAAACTACTAGAATTTTCAAAAAAATGTACATGACCTTAATAAAAGAACTCATTTGGAGAACTAAGTTTATTTGAAGGAAAAATCTCTATCTTTAATTCTGTAGTTGAAGGAAGATGCCAAAAAAAATTTATACTTTTGCAATTTTCGAAAATTCAGAGTTAACCATGAAAATCGGACCTATGCCACCTTAATAAGTGTATTTTACTCTAATCATAACAGAAATTTAAAGACAAAATTTGGAACTGTTTTTGAGAAAAATGCCCACGGGCTTCATGTTAAGTACCCCCAAATTTTGAACAAAGTTTTTCAAAAATGTGGCGCCTCGAGTGGAGACAGATCCACCAGGGAATATCTATTTTGGAAGAAATACGCATGGTCTAGGTACTGGTGTTGTTCACAGACGGACAGACAGACGTTTTGACAAAAACCACTTTTTCGGTATCAAGGATCCACAAAATAGGGATTCTGGCTATACCTGTTAGAGGATTTTCCCCCCCTTAATTTAGCAACTGGATTTATCCAAGTTTTAGTTAACAGGGCCTTGCAATGATTTTTTTTCTGCTGAAAATCCACTGTTTTTCCACGCAGCATTATATAACTTTTCTATACTACATACATTACTCTGTATATACATATGTATACAGGAAAGTTAAAAAAATGACTTCAAATTATCATAATTGGGTTAAATAATAATAACAAACTACTTTCCCAGAAAATTAAAAAATGTTTACCCAGAGCTTCACGCACAGGCAGTAAATGGATTAAGTAAATCTCAGTATGCTTTTTTTAGAAATGGATGAGCTATCAATATAATTATCATTAATTGTACAAAATAAATAATTAACTGTCTGTGGGCTTAATATATTAACTCTGGAGTGAATTCTGTTTCATTGCACTGTCAATATTATGAATAAATAATTATAATTTTGTACAAATAACATACATACTTTCTGAGCATGGTTGCAGATCTCTTGTGAGATAGGGCCAGCCTCTGCAGGAACACTTCCGTTGCATTTAGCACCGAGAGGGTTTCCTCCTTGTTGACCCATAGGTCTTGGCTGAAGTTGTGGCAGCAAGCGACCTCCAGCTTGTGTCACAGCCTGGTGAACTGCTGCAACTGGAGGTGCTCCAGGTCGGACAGGGCCACTGTGGTCCCCATTCATTAGAGGAGCAGCTGGTCCATTAGGAAGACCTGGGTTACGAGTTGCAGCAGGTGACAGGAACATCATAGACACATCACCATTGAGAGATGTATTTCCTGTAGCAGGATTACCACTCTCATTTGATGATACTGTTACATCACCAGTAAGGGAACTTAATGAACCTCTTCTTGTATCAAGTGAGCCACCACGACGCCCAGCAGGACCCTTGCCATTTGATAAACTCTGAGTAATTTTCACCTGTTAAAGCAACAAAAAATATACATTTTGATCCAATATATTAGAAAATTCTAATGAGGCATTCTGAACTTTAAAAACTATTTTAAACACTTTAGGAACAGAATTATTTTCAATGAATTTCTTGCTCTGTGAATTACCAATTAAAGTTCACCTTTTTTGTGAAATAAAGCACTAAACAATAAGTAAATAAATAGATGAATTATTACATCTTACTAAAACAGATATATATATTTCTCAGGGTGCAACAAACTGGATTTTTCTAGTCAAAGTTAGTGAAGCGTCTATTGAGCTTCAAATCAGCAAATTATATGCATCTACTACTTGCATCAAATATACACATTAATTTATTAATGTGTACAGAATGTTGCTGTGTAGAGAGAGAGAGAGAGACAGACAGAGAGAGAGACAGAGACAGAGAGGGAGAGACAGAGAGGGAGAGACAGAGAGGGAGAGACAGAGAGGGAGAGACAGAGAGGGAGAGACAGAGAGAGAGAGAATAAATACTCAGAACACCATTCTACTTCCTACTTATTTAAATGTTTCCTCAATCACAAAAAATTAATGTTTCAAAAATCATTATTATTTTGAAAAAATTAAAAAATATGGGAAGATAAATTAAGCAAGAGTGTAAAGAGAAAAATTCTAAAGACCGTTGTAGAGAATATTGCACTTTATGAGTCTGAGGTATGGGAAGTAACAAAAAAGAGCAAAAAACAATTGACAGCAATGGAAATGGACTTCTGGCACCAAAGTTGTGGACTGACTCTAATGGATAAAGTTAAGAATGAAGAAATTAACGTAAAGCAGAAGTAAGTTTTAATATAACTGACACCAGAGAAGTGAAAAGACTAAAACGGTATGGACACATGCAAAGAATGAATGAGGAACGCTGGCCAAAAATACTGTGGAAATGGCAACCAGCTACTCATTGAAGAAGAGGAAGACCTAGACTTACGTGGTGATATAGTGACAGAAAACTGGTATCTCCAGGAAGGTGAGGTTGGCTTTTGGTTGTGAGAGACTAATTTGCACATCAGCGACCCTAAGGCCCCAGTATTTCCCTGAGTCCCTCAAAGACAACTGGCGATGAGGTCCCCAGCATTCAGCTCAGCATGCTGACTGCTTGGGGCGCAGTTAGGGTTTCTAAAACTCTATTTTGTTTTTCTACATCCTATTTAAATCATTGATGAATCGGGATGAAATTTTAAATCATCATAATTCTCAGAGCTTTGAGAATATCTGGACTTGACTTTATTAGGCTTGAAGATTTGATTATTATATCCCGTTGTTAAGCGCTATTGCATGAAAACTGCATTTCATATATCCACAGTTAGAACAAAGAATTTTCACAAACTATACTAAAGAAAGACAACACACATTTAGAATGTACAACTAACATGTGTGCAAGAAAAGGGTTTGGTTTATAGCTCAGCAATACAAAAATACTGAGGGCATGGCTTAATCATAGCCCATTAGCATGCTTACTAGCAAGCAATGGCTTTACACAGCTGGCACAGCAAAGCAATCTCCCTTTTCCTACTGGGGAGAAGCACACCAAGGAATGTCCATTTAGGAAATGAAAAGGCTGGCGAAGTTGTGTTTGTATACAAACATCCCTAAGAATAATCTGTAGTTTGTTGTTGTTTGTAGTCTTTTTCACATTACAAATGTACTGAATAACATTTTAGCAACATATCTGTGTTATTGATACCCATACTTCTTTATGTTTCATAATTCTTTGAAATAAACATAACATAATAAATAATTATGTTACCAATTTAATAAAAACTATTTCAAACCGAAATTCAAAAAAATTTACATAATTGAAACTCTATAAAAAATAAATGTGATTTTCTTACACCTACCTGAGGGTGTGGCCGGTTGGGAAATGATTTCCGAGCACGACCTCTTGTAGAGGGTGGCACTGGAGTGATCTCTCCTTGTGTAGGTATAACAGGTGGAGGCTGGGGAGGAGCTGGTTGTGTAGAAATTTGCAGTCCATTGTGGGCTGTCACAGTTAGGCCACATGGAGTTGTGACAATGGTGGGTACAGAAACGGCACGGCAATCGGATGAATCGCTACTGCTCGTAGCAACAACAGAGGTGGGTTCACCAGCCCCAGTAGCAATTGTTGATCCACTCGAATTAGCTTCTTTATTGTTGCTATTTGTTCCTCCACTACTAGCTGCAATGACACTTAAACTAATAGCACTAGGCAATCCAACACTGGCTTTCACCTCCTCAATATTGATGGTGCCATCACCTTGAGTACCTGTTCCCTGAGAAGATCCTCCAGAACCAGGAGGCACAATAGGACCACTTGTTTCCACACGCTTGTCATTATCAACAGTAATAGTCACACTGGGATACAGATACGAAGGTAGCACATTATCTTTGTCATTTAGAGAGGCAGGACTGTCACCATCTCTATCATCATCATTTGTTGTTGGTTCTTGCAGAGGAAGATTAGTTCTATTGCCATCTCTTTTCTCTTGCTTCTCTCGTCTCACGCTTGAAGCATCATCAGTGACAATTGTCATTGTTTGATCCTCCTCATCTGTGGTTGATATTTCCTCTTCAATATCCATGGGTTCTTGTTTGATATTTTCAAGAAAATCAGTTCCACAATTTGAAAAGGTGTCACACTCTGGACTTCTAGATGGTGCTCGCACTGCTGGAAGAAGCTTTCTTGGTGCTGACTTTCTACTTGCTTCTTTATTTCGTTTAATACAAATATCATGACCTTCCCTTCCTTTCTTTTTGTCTTTTTCCTTTAATTTCAACTCATCATCCTTCTTTTCTTTATGTTTTGAGTCTTGCTGATTTTCTTTCAGCATTTGCTTTCCTTTATCACCAAGATTTTTATCTTTACTATCTCCTTCCTTTTCAGCGTTTCCTTTGTGCTTAAATTCTTGTTCACATTTTTCTTCTATATTTTGTTCTTTCTCTTTTGCCACCTTTTCATTTTTATCCTTGTCTACCTCCACTTTTCCACTGTTTATATTAACATCATTTCCTTCTATTCTCTTGCCTTGTTTACCATTTTGGGATTTAACCTTCTTTAATTCCTCTGTTGTAATTTCCTGTTCACTTTGTTGCTTACTTTTTCCACTTTTTGTTTCCAACTCTGTTGTATTTTCTTTTGCTACACTTTCTAGACAATCTTCTTGTGAAATGTTTTGGATTTCCTTTACTGTTTTCTCCTTTTCTTTTTTTAGTACACTTTGATCACTCTTAATGCTTTCCTTTTTGCAACCAATTTCAGTATCTTTTTGATTAGTCTTAGAATTCACTCTTGGAGATGCCTTAGTAATTATTTTCTGGCTTTCTTTTGTAGACATCCTTTGAACAACTTTATCTTTTTCTTGTTTATCTTCTTGGTCACTCTCTCTCTGGCTTTCTTTTTCATTCTCTTTCTGATTTTTGATTTTAGACTGCTTTTGATTTTCTTTATTTGGTTCTTTTTCAGCAAGTTGCAAGAGTTCCTTTTGACTCTCTTTGACTTCTTTCTCATTTTCATCATTTGATTTCTGATCAAATTTCTTGCTTATCTTATCACATTCTTTCAAGTCCTCACTGTGACAGATTTTCATCTCTTCTTTCAAACTTTCTTTCTTGACCTCATTTTGGTTTTCAGTTTCCGTAAGTTCTTTTACTATTGCTGCTTGTACTTTCTGATGACTGCTCTCATTTTCAATTTTCTGATTTTCATTAGCTGCGAGGTTCTTAACTTCTTTACATTTGTCTTTATCTACATTCAATTTTTCAAGATCCTGGTTATCTTCAACCTCCTTTGTATTTTCTTTCCCCATTTTTTTTACATTCTCCTTTCTTTCTTCTTCCTCACTCATTCTCTCAATCTCATTTTTGACTTCCTCTTTCACAACGCTGACAGTTTTGTCTTGATCCAAAATATCTTTCGACTGTTTTATTTGTATTTCTTTTCTGTCATTTTCCACACCTTGTATTTCCTGTCCCACCTTATCTTCCTCTTGTTTTTCTGATTTGTCTTTTGCTTCTAACCCCGTATCCTGGATAGAATTATTTTTTAGGTCCTCTTTTAAGTATTTTTCACCTACTTTTTCCAAGACTTCTTCACTTTTCACTATTTCTGTATCCAATATTTTCTCCTTTTCAGTTTTTTCTTCTTTCTGTTCTTTCTCAATAGATTTTTCTACTTCAACTTCATCATCTCCCTCAGAACTTTGGGTTTCTTTTTTGCAATCTTCAGTGGTGACTTTAACCTCCATTTCATTTTCAACCTTTTCATCATTTATTCTGGGACAAGGAACACTGTCTACTTTTTCACTACTTTTGTTTATATCAGTCTTTGCTGTTTCTTCTAAACTGCCTTTTTCTTCAATGTTCTTTCCATCCACAGACATTTTCTTTGACACAAATTCTACTTGGTCCTTAGTTTTATTTTCTGCATTTGTCAATACAGGTTTAACATTATCGTTCTCATTATCAGAGGACACATCAGTAATTTTTATTTCTCCTCCATTCAATTTATCTAATTCAACATCTTTTACTCCCAACGTTTCTGACTGGGCCAACATTACATCCGGTGGCTTTGGATCACTACTTTGGCTATTGCTGGATATATTGCTGCTTGTACTACTGCTACTGCTGCTGTTGTTACTATTACTGCTACTGCAACTGCTATTACTGCTACTACTACTGCTAGCACCACTGTTTGAACTAGAGCTTGAACTAAGTGAACTATTGCTATTTGAGTTGCTATCACCACCAACAGGGCTATTTATAGCCCCGTAATCAGCAGTGGTCATTCCTGTGTCACTCTCATCCCCTTCTTGAAGACCATCATATTTGTCTTCTGAATCACTTGTTTCATCTGTCCCCATCTTTAAACGGTTTGCAGGTGTTTTATACATTCGTGGCTGTGCACCGTGAAGTCGACGAATTAGATCTGGAAGCATCCCTGCCTTTTTGTCAGATGTATCCTCTAACTTGCCACCACTTCCTGAATGTTGATGTTGAGGTACCTCAGCAAGAGTAGGAGCATTGGTTTCTTGAAGAGACAGTTTCTGTATTTTTGGTGTACTAGAAGGTGCAGAGGAATCCTCTGAATCTCCAGAGTCGTGAGATCGCTTGCGTGAAATGTTACTATTAGTAGAATCATTTTCCATAGCCAACTTTCCAGGATCTACAATTGCTGGGGTAATACCCTCTGACTCTTCAGCAGGTCTTTCTGTCTCTTCTTTGGTTTCTTCTTCCTCTTCATCTTCTTCTGTCATCCTTGCCCAAATTTCTCGTTCAGCTGTCTCTGAAGCAGAGGACAGTGAAGATGTATCATCTTCTGTTATGTTCAGGGACTCTAAGTCACTTTCACCAGATGGAGCAGGACGTTCTGCTTTCTCAATTGTAGGTGCATCATCATTCTTACTATCTGAAGCATGCAAATGGACTTTTGATGGAGATGGAAGAGGTGGAGAAGTAGGTGATGAGGATGGCGATTGTTTACCAGTGGGATAACTGTCAGAGCACTCTTCTGCTGGGGTAACAACTGGTGGGGAACTAGGGGATGCAAGAGAATCATTACAGATTGGAGACTTCGGAGAACTGTTAGAGATATGTGAAGTAGGAGACAATGGATCAGTTGGATGACAGCCAGGCAGTTCAGGCATGACCAACTCATCTTTGATTTCTACAATGTCCATAACCTCAATTGCAGCTGACTCTTCTAAATCAGCATCAGATGTATTTGATTGGTGTTGATTCATTGTTATGCGAGCAGCTTCCATTTCAAAACGTGCCCAGTCACTAAGTAATGCACTTCCAATTTTTGATGTCTCAATTTCTTCAGGTTCTTGCTTGATAATACTGATTTCATTAGAAGATTCAAGGTTCTCCTCTGCATTAACGGGTTCAGCTTGGATGGGATGTATTACGTTTGGTGCTGAGGGAGATGGCCGCCTGCGACTATATACTCGCAGTGGCCTTGGAGGGGTGGATGAAGAAGGAGAGGTAGGTGGTGCAGATGCAGGTCGCACCACAACTGGTTCTGAAGGTTCACTATCACAACCATCATAACCATCACCTCCTCCTCCACCAGCTCCTTCATCATCAGCTTCATCTGCACTTGCTGCAGAAGCATCTGTACCAAGCTTAGAAGGTGCCTCAGAGCTAACAGAAGTCACACGGAATCCTCCTAGGCGTGACTGTAAAGAGAACAAATTTCAAGGATTTAACTTAAATTGAGGAAATTAATTCAAATTTCATGATTAAGTAGAGCAAAAATCTTGTGAGAAAGGATCAGAGGGAAATGAAAATCAGCCATAATGGATGACTCATTTTGTCCATCTCGTATTGAATCTGGCATTGCAGAGAACTGCAGAGAACATACTTTCCATAAGTAATTAGGATTGAAACAGTACCCATGGATTACAAGTCTAGAATAGTAGCAATTATCCCTATTTCAGAAATTTAATAACAGTTGTGGTAGATCATTGCACATTGCGTAGTACATAGATAAGACTGGTACAAAGTCACAAAGTACTGAATACTAAATAATTTGATAAAACTAGTAATTAGTCCTGTGCAAGTATCCCTCACTTTGTAAATCAACATTTAAAAGTGAAAATATCATTATTGTAAACCCAACCTTCAAATGGTCAGGCAAACTATGAGTTACATCTTACAGGCTCAGAACTATGTGCATGTAAGTGGATTAACATTCTAATTTAGCAAGTGGTTTTAAACAAACTGAAAGAATTACGCCCTTGCAATTGAACTGCATAGAGTATTGCATATTGCAATGTAATTGCATAGAGTATTAAATAATCTATTTAATTTTAATGGATTCAAGTTTTGCAAGTTTTCACCACACTATGGAACAGGGTTACCCAGAAGAGAAAAATCTCCAATAAAATCAGAATAGAAGGTCCAAAAAGGTACATTTTTTGGATATCAACCAAAGAAACAACTCATGAGCCCAGTGTGGACCAAAACACTGTGTACTACAATATGCAGTTTTCAAGTTATGCATGATAGTAATATTGTGATGCAGCACAAGGTGTTGTAACTTTTAATATACCTGCTGATTTCTTCACAGCAGAATGCTGATTACTTAATGTATTATATATGGTTGGGAAATGAAATATGCTAAAAAATTTATCAAATATTTCAAAGAATATAAAATTAAATTATTAAAGGGTAACTCAATAATGCTTCTGAACATACAGATGATATCAAAATACAAAAAAAAAAGCTCTGACTGGTTAAGAGAGTTTCCAGCCTTAGTTTGCAATTTGACTGAGATTTTCCCCACATGTTTGGATGTAGAAAATATTATTTTCAAAATATGTGAATAAAATATCCACATGGTATGTACTTACAGCGAAAAAAATGTTTTTTCATGTTTAAATTAAGAAAATAATCATTTTATGGCATTTATTTAATTTCTTTGCTTCTGATATGAACTTTGCCCTAATAATTGACATAAGTATAATTGTTAAAGATAAATCTTGGAAAGATGTGATAAATTATGCTGAAATTAATTTGTCGTTGATAGCAAAATGGCTAAGTCAGAATTTTCTAAGTTTAAATATAAAAAAAATGTATTTATAACGTTTGGCAGCTATCTGAATAGTATACCAGAGACATGACATGAAACTGCACAAAGTAAACTGTGATAACTCAGGATGTAATTGTCCAAATATATTGAGAGCAGAAGTTACTAAATATTTAGGACTTTACATTGACCTTAACATGGAAATATCATGTGTTGCAAATAATGCAAAAAAGTAGATATCTTATATAAGTTTTCGGCAAACTCAGATCAATTCCCAAATCTACACAACTGTTAATTGTATACAATACTTTATTTTGGTCGATTATAACTTATGGTATAGTAGCTTGGGGCGGAGTATACAAATCTATACTAGTAGGGGAGACTAAAGTTAAGTGGACTGGTTAGGTTAAGTGGTCCACGCTTTTAAATGTTGGTGTTTTCTGCCTTTCTCACTGGATGGTATTTGTAGAATGACAGGACTGATAATCTAAGCCACAATCACAAGTTGCAGGCCTTTATTTGTTCAATACAGAAAGGAATTTTTACTCTGAAAGGTCCCAGGTTTTTTCTAGCACTCACCTGCTTTGCATTTTCATAACAACTGAATAAAAACAACAATAAGAATATAAACACCAAATTAATTGATAGTATTTCTCCTCTATAACAGTGTTTTGTTTTTAATAATATGTCACGGCTTCTGCATTTTCGGGCATATAAAGAAAATATGTGCTGTAGGGTTAACTGGACTGCTGGGTGATTAGGTTCAGTCAATTCTGGGGAGTCTAAAATCTGTGAAGAAGAAATTTCTATAAAAAATGGTACACTTTTTGCCCCAGCTAACAACCTCTACTGTAAGAGTATTGTGGAAATCTTTTCTGGCACAGATATTGACTTACAATTTCTTCCTAAAATCCTTCGTCAGAATTCAATTGTTTCCCGTTCAAGTTGTTGATTAAACACGCTATTTTAACGTAAGTTCCTATAACAGGTAATAGTTTATTATCTATCTGATGGTGTAATAATTTCAACTTTTCTCCCATTAATGCCGTGAATGGCTTCTACAATCCATCGCAGTTTTATAATAAGTCCATATTTGTTTGATTCTTCCACAAACAACTGATTTTCTTTTACCTTTTAATGCTGGCATAAGTACAATAAAACCATTATCTAATAACATTTGTTGTATGTCCCCAAATCCCAGAGAGAGGATAAAAACATCGCCTTTCTTCAAAATTTTGCTCATATCATTACGAATAGACAACATATGACTTATAAGCATAATTTTGAATTCATAAATATGGATCACAGATTTGTACAATATACCCATCAGTAGTGCAAATTGTAAACGGTTTGCAAAAGGAAACTTTTCTGCCTGGAGAATCATTTTCTCTGGTAGTTGTTATTTGCACTTATTTCATGTCTCACATACATACCGTCCATTATAAGTACTAATTGATCTTCCCAAATCTACAAACTTTTTACATAGGGTGAGTTAGCAATAAGATCTCTTTTTCATGCATTGACCCCAAACTCATATGGTAAAACATTTTTTTGAAACAAGTCCATAATAGATTTGCAGAAACGTGTTACAATTAAATCGCTTTTTAAAACCAAAACTAATGCTAAGACAGTATTCACTTTCCCTGTTTTCAGTTTAAATAAAAAGCAGCTTTTAGTGTTTTTAGTTTAAATAAAAAGCAATTAAGGCCTACAAGATCTTTTTTTTTGTTCCTCACAGAAGTTTACTTTTGTAGCAATTCTTGAATTTGTTTCCAGTTTAATCCAGTAAATGGAAACAAAGGTTCTTTTGACAGAGAGAATTGACCAATTTGCTCATGATTTACTATTTTATGGCATATAAAGTATTTTTATTTGGAATAAAATATATTACTCAATGTGTAATAAAGATTTCCAGCATTACTAAGACATTTTCTATTATTTTTTTATCAATTTTGATAATATTGCATATTTTATAAACATATATCATATTATTTAAGACACGGAAATCATAAAAAAGCTTGGTCACAAAATTGGCCCGCCAGGTTGTAAATCAAATCATAGATATTTGCCAGTTTGAGCACTCAAAAGCCTATGAAATTGTCTACATTTCATAACGAGAGAGAGACACGAGAGAGAGAGAGAGAGAGAGAGAGAGAGAGAGAGAGAGAGAGAGAGAGAGAGAGATGTATGTATTGCTCTATTTATGAATAGAAAGGCATCTACAAGTCAATTTTTTAACCAATTATTATGGCAAAGTACATATCAGAAGCCAAGAAATTAAATAAATGCCATAAAATGATTATTTTCTTAATTTAAACAAGAAAAAAACCTTTTTTTCGCTGTATGTACTTACCATGTGGATGTTTTATCCTCCTATTTTAAAAATTATAATATTTCCTACATCAAACTATGTGGGAAAAATCTTAGTCAAATTGCAAACTAAGGCTGGAAACCCCCCTTATCCGTTTAGAGAGCTATTCAAGCTATTCTGGCTATTCAAGAACAAATTCAGTCTTCAAATTTATACTTGAAGTTTCCTGATGAAAAGCTGATATTTAATAATCAAGGCCTTCAAGTACACAGTGATGATTGGAGTCCACAAGAGAAAATAAATAAATATTATATATATGTATATGAAAATGATAAGAATATGCAAGATATGTGGAAACAAATATAATATGTAATGTCAAAATAATATAATATTTATGATCAAACAAAATAAATTTACACAAGTTGAAAATACATTAATTAAATTTTTATTGAACCACTTTTAAAATTAAATATTGCTTCACCTACTGGATTTCCTTTTTATTTTATTTTTGGATTTTTCTCTTTGAGAGCAATGGTAGACAATCATGGGAAGTCAATGTTTGGCAAACAATTATTATAGCTTTAGCTTTGTAGTGTTACATGGCTGTGACAATCAACATTTTGCAGAAATTGGGATTAAAGATCAAGAAACATGAAGTCACCGACTCTTTCTACACCTAAAGGTAATATTCTCAATACCCACGCTCATACATCACAATATATTATATGGAATGCAGATGGAGATTAACCCATAGATAGTATGCATTTGACCTTGTCTTCACTTGGGGCACCTAGCATTGTCAGTGTGCACCTCTGAATTTGTGTAAAAAGAAAAATAATTAGCTAATTTTTGAAATTCCATTAAATATTTCTTGTGAAATGAATTTTAATAAAATTGGAAGAATAATATAAAGTTTTGCAAAATATGTAATGAAGTTCAAATATATAACAAAAATTAGGATATCGTGTTATGATTGCCCTGATTCACCAAGCTCTCAATTTTGAGACTGAACAAAGAAAACAAAAAATAAGTAATTACATAAGGATCTGGTCTTTAGTAATGATCACGAAAAAATTGATATTAGGATTTTTATTAATGTGTTTTGACACATAAATCTTTTATTTAAAATTTATCTATTTCCTAACTTACTTCCTTTTATCAATTTGAGAGATTTTACTGTTTTTCAATGAATATTTTACGCACTGTAGGTCTTGTACCTATGAGTATATTTCACAATTGCATGCAAGGCACATAAATCATTAGGAATCCCATAAGCCTTTTCATACTCACTTGGGGGTCTGTTGTTGGAGGTTTATCTGAAGGTTTTCTGAGAATCCTAGGTCGAAAACGATGCTGGAATGGCATTTGAGATACGTTTTTTTCTCCAGCATAACCTGGCAGGAATGTGGCCAAGTGCTCCTCTTCATGGCTTGGATCAAATGGGGTGCGAAATGGAGCATATTCAAAACGTCCAAATCTTTCTCGTAATTTTCTTATGTGTTGTTCTACCTCCTGTGCAATGAACAATAACTTTCAATTACTTCAATTTCTTTCGTTAAATTCATTTTTACACATCTGATGTTTTCATTACTGAACCACAAATTTAGTAAATGCTCTAAAAATGTGCAATAAGGTATTTTTAGCATTTAATAATCAAATACTTCTCAAACCAGTTTTTTGTGTCAAAATATATATGAACGAAAATATTACATACTCACATTAACACAGGCTTCTAAGTTGTGTTTCTTCTTATTGCGAGCAATTGTTGGAATACATTTACTATATAGAAAGCAGTCTCTAACAGGAACCCAAGCACGATCGTGAGCACCAAAAAAACGCACATCAACCATGTTTTCCCGATTTGTGCGCATAACTTTTGCTGGCCAGAAAGGAAAACCCTTCAGTTTCGCCCAAAGAAGTACATGAGGCTTGCGCTGCAATTAAACAATAACACAAAATTTTTACATGTTTACTTTCATACATATTAACAGTACTGTATTTTCTGTGATTCTAAATTTTCATAAAAGACAAAAATTTACAAACAATGTAATTAATCTGTAACAATTAATTGCTTACATAAATTAAGGAAAGAATGTTGCATATGATAAACAAATGAAAGTGTACACACAATATGTATTTTGCAATTATTATTCCTCAAGAAAGAGCTTGTTACTGTTAATTATTTTAAGGAAATGTCAAGTGATTGAAGACAAATTAAGTCAAGTGCCTGCAAGTCTAGTCATCTCAACAAGTTTTATGCAATGTCAAGTGAGAGTAAATGCTAAAATATAACTTATATTGTACCTAAATTAATAAAAAAATAATTGCGTTATACATTGGTCCTGCAGAATTTTAAGGTGATCGTTCGGCAGTTTGATGAACATTGCATTGATTTGTTTAAATCAATGAGTAAACCTCAACAGTTCATAAGGTGCATTGCTGCTTCATGAAAATTAGGCCACATACCCAAATATGTAACACCAATTATATTACTTCACCACTGATTATTTTTGTCATAAATTTAGGAAAGATTCCAAAAGATACCTTTGCTAAATTTATGACAATGGGAAGGTACTCTTCTCATAAACTTCCTTGCCAAGTTTTGAACATTTTTCTTTACGAATACTGTGACTTCTTTATACCAACACTTCCATTGTTCAGTTATCTGCACTTCCAATTTTGTAACAGCTGAGATTTGAACAGCCATTTCTTTTAGAGATCATCACATATTCATTAAAAACATATTTTAATACTTTTATTTAAAAAGCAACTCTATTTTTTGAAATTAAAATACTTATATTTCCAAAAGCAAGAAACAAAAATGACTTTTAAAGTGTACAAATGAAATACACATTACAAAGGAATACCTGTATTGTAACTATATCCAGAATGAAAACAAACTTACACAAACTTCTATGAACCAGGAGTCTTTACGTGTATGAGCATTCAAATAACAATCTGGACAAATCTCAATTTCTGACATCTCCTGTTTACATATTTTCAAAATAGCTTTGGCAGTGCTTGAAAGTTTAGTGTGATCTGGAAAAAACAATGTGCAATTATTACATTGATTCAACAAGTATAACTAGTGGTGCTACAGAATGGCACAGACTTTCCCATATTAGTTTCCTGTTTCGTTTGGTTTCGGCTACCTATTCAGATATGCCAATACTCTTGACAGCTGCCATCTATAATCACCCAAACTACATTTTTTTGACATTTTATTAATTTTTCCGTTTCCTAATAGTAGAAAAAAAAACATTATTTTAAGAATATTGATAAAAAAATAAATTTTGTTCTAAATGACAATTTTCATTGAAAAATTCAGAACCGTTTCATGAAAATGGCATTTAAGCGATACTGTAAATGGAAATTTGAAGCTCTTTTTCACAGAAAAGTTTTGAGTTTTCGAAAAACTTCACTTGAAGTAATTTGAAACACTTACACTCACAAATTCAATGGTGTTTACAAATTGCTGGAAACATGCATTTTAATGGTATGAGAGAACTTTTAAAAATATTACATTCGTGTAATTATTGAAGAAAAAAAGAAAAAGACCCCAAAATTAACTTTATGTCATATTAAAGAGTTACATAGCACTATCCGTTCGAAAAGTTTCAACAAAAAATTTGAAGACATTTTTCAGAAAATGGTGATTGAGCGTTTCTAAAAATGCGGAATTTTGAGCTACTTTTCACAGATTCACAGAAAACTATTCAATATTTGAGAAACTTTATTTGACATTATTTAAAGCACATGTACTCATTAATATAATAATGTGAACAAATCACCGCTAATGTAAATATTAACTACATAAGAGACATGTCAAAAAAAAAATACATTTTTGTAATTTTTGAAAAAACAAAAGAATAGAGTAATATGGAGTTAATGTCATTTCATAGATCACATTTAGCACTATCCCTTCAAAAAGTTTTTTAAAAAAATTTGGAGCCATTTTTGAGAAAATCTGGTTTTTGTAATTTTTTAAAATTTCAAATATTGCGTATAATATTGCACAAAAACTACTAAAATGTTCAAAAAAAATGTACATGACCTTAATGAAAGAACTCACTTTTTATAACAAATTTTATTTGAAGGAAAAATTTGTATCTTCAATTTCATAGTTCTAGAAAGATGCCGAAAAAAATTCTAACTTTTGCAATTTTCGAAAATTTAGGGTTAACCATGAAAATGGGACGCCACCTTTATAAGAGTATTTAACTCTATTCTTAAGAGAAATTTAAAGAAAAAATTTGGAGCCGTTTTTGAGAAAATTTTTAAAATGTCTGGGAGACTTCATGCAACGTACCTTCAAATTTTGAAGGAAGTTTTTCAAAATCAAGGCGCTTGAAGTGGATGCAGATCGATCGGGGAATATCCATTTTGGAAGAAATTGCACATATCGTTTACGCACCAGTGTTGTTAACAGATTGACAGAAGGACAGACAAACAGACGTTTTGAAAAGACCCACTTTTTCAGTATCAGGGACCCCAAACGTGTATTTCCGTTGACATCTCAAAATCTATTTTTCACAGCATTACATAACTTTCCCTATACTATGTATATTACTCTGTATATATGTATGTATACAGGAAAGTAAAAACGTGTTAATAAGTGGGAAAGATCATCAAATAACACTGGTCCATTTTTAATCTAGAACATAGATTCAGTGTTGTTGGAGTTCACAATAACTTACGTGTATTAAAGATAATGCAGTCATGTAATATCCACTTGGTATCTGCAATAAATGCTTCTGTGCTACCATACATCCTCCTCCTAATATTTCGTTCTAGCTGGGAGAGGTCCATAGGATGTGCCACAAATTCACGGTACCGCGGAAACATTGTCTGATCCACGGGCTTGCAAAATGGCTCAGTCTGTAAAACAAAATAAATAAATAAATAAATATTTTTTTTATGTTTAAGATGAGCATAAAATCCAAATTATCCATATAATGATGACCATATAACCGTCATCCAAAAAATGATATATTTGTGCAAAGGCTGTTCAGTATGAATGTGGGAAAAACATTTTAAAAACCAGATATTTCAAATGCATCCATTGTGTTCTACAAGACCAAGTGTCAAAAAAGTACCAAAAAATGCCATGTTTGAGCGATCGATGCGCCCTCTAGAATTACGACAAAAATCATTATCTTTCACAAAACATATTTTCTCACTGAAAACGTCCATTTAAGCACCCAGCAGGAGAAAAGAAATTTTTCAACCCACTCTAATGTATATGTATATACAAGTTGGATATTTCTTGAAATATAAAGAAGTGATTATATTGTTTTAAGTAATTAAGTTATTTTTTATATCTTTATATATATATATATATATATATATATATATATATATATATATATATATATGCTATGTGTTCTTAAATTTTATCTAATATATAAAAAAATCAATGTTTGTTTGGTTGTTTGTTGGTTTGTGCTTAATGTGCTGCTGTACCATTCACCTGATTGTGATAAAACTTTGTCAACTTATTGCTTGCACTTGCAGGAAGAAAACAGGCATAGTACAATTACTGTAACTCCACTAGATGGCACTGCAGCACAAGATGCCGCTTCAGTTAAATGCAAAGTTAATTGCAATTCCAAATCCACCTGAATTTCATTATTGCTGGGTGTTGCCATGTGACATGGAGCGAGGTTAAAGAGGACAGGAGGAGAGGATGGTGAAGTTGATGAGAAGAGAGGGGAAAAAGAGAAAGGGAAAAACAGAGAAAGGAAAAGAGAGAGAGAGAAATGGCAAAAGAGAGACACAGAAAAAAGAGACAGAGCCATAGAGTAAAGATGTACATCCTTAGTCTATGACAGAGCGCAAAAGGGAGACAGAGGGCAAAAGAGAGACAGAGCAAAAGAAATACAGAAGGCAAAAGAAAGACAGAGGGATAAAGAGAGACAGAGGGAAAAAGAAAGACTGAGTGGGGGGAGAAGAGAGACAGGGAATGGGTGAAAGATACAAAATCGCGAGAAAAGAAGCAGAGTGGAGGAAAAAGAGAGAGAGAGTGGTGGAAAGAGTGGAAAAAAAGACAGAGGGGGGAAAGAGAGAGAGTGGGGGAAAAGTGAGAAAAAATGAGAGAAGGGGAAAGAAAGAAAGAAAGAGGGGGAGAGGATATTTCCACAATTATTTCTACTGCGGCAGCAATGCGCCGGGGGTACCAGTTAGTACTTGATAAAATTAATTACATTATCTTCAACAACTGCTAGAAAACTATCTTAGATACTCGAGACAAACTTTGAAAGCATGTTCTACTATATAGTATTTCTTATTTAAAGGCATACATTCAGATATTTAATATATACTTCACATAACTTAATATTAATTAACCTTTTTGCAAATGTTAATTAATATTACAGCTAATGCTGTTTCTGTTGAAACAAAAACTAATACCAAAATAGGTTTCTCACTCTTTCATAAATGGGATGTCTTGGAAAAGGTAGAATATGGATTAATTTCAGTTTTTGTTTCAAATAAAAAGGACATTAAAATTCAAAATATTATAATATTTGGAAAATTTGCTGCTCCTCAAAAAGGTTAATTAATGCCGCCCAGAAAATAGCCCATTCAGTCCATATGTAAATCCACCCCTGTGCACAATGTAATAACACAACTTTGAAATGCTAAGTAATGAATCAAGCAAACTGGAAACAGAACCCGAATTTTTATTTGACATAGATTGTTAATTTTGGCCGAGGTCTAAAAAACTGCAAATGCAACCTACAAAACTGAAAAGAATTATGTAGCAACTATTTCTTGGATTACATTATTGTTAAATATTTACAATTTAGGAAAGGATTTCAAATGTACTTCAAGAAGAATTCATTGTATTTTTGTGTATTACTTTATAATAAATAAAAATTAACAGGAAACCCAACAAAACAGGAGATCGAACTTAAGTTACTAATAACTAAAAGTGCAAATGGTCCAATGAAAACTTTGTGCATTCTATTTTTTTAATGAAAGGTAGTAGGCCCCTAGAGCTCCCTATCCTTACTAGCTGTTATTACTTGTTTTTATAGTTAAAACACTACAATTTAGTCATTTATTACGTATATACCAACTACAATACAATTGCAATAGAAGGGTATCCGTGCATCACAAGGTTATAGTTGGGGAAACATGGCAAGTGTTTTAAGTTTGAAGACTGACTGTTTTAAAATGTAAAGGTCAGCGAGTGTGTGAGGCTTCAAATATAGTTCTTTATGGTTCTAACTTTTCTACAGTTCTTCCTTCTGTGCAATGTAATACTGAGGTTTTGTTAGTAACTTCCGATTCTGACATAGTACAGCTTCTTTAATCCTTATTTAGATCTACTTCACAAACAATTTTTATAGACTCACTCAGGCAACTTCATCACCAGTTTTATGAAACAATCTTATTTTTAATACAGTTCCTAATTTCGGACAAATTGAGAAGTCTGTATTTCTTTTACCAGTAACGTTGCTTTGAAAATACTCATACCTAGATGTAGCAGGCATCACTGCTGTAAATACAATTGGAGTGTTTGTCATTTTAAAAAAAAACTGCCTTTTTATAATTTTATATGTCTATTTTGTCATGAGAAATTTTGTAAAAATTACTCTTATTCCCCTTCCCTACCTCTTTCAACAAAATTTATGTGTACATTCCTTTTATATACACAACTATCTTGGAAACGGGGGAGGGGGTAAATTCACTCATTCCAATACCACCATTCTGCTTTGAGTAATTTCATGACATATTTTGATAGTGGAAGTTTGTTGGGGGCACAGAACAAAACATCTGCTGACAGCTGCCCACTGCACAAGTGGTAGCAACAATTGTAGCTAATATGACTGGGTGGAGCCAGGTGAGAAGGAACAAGCAGGACAGGACAGGGTGGCTCAGGGCACGGCAAGGTAGAGTAGGGTGGAGTGGGAATACACAATATATTGAAATTCATAATTTTCCTAATTGAGGATTGTGATTAACAAATACCAGGAAACGTGGGATAGTTCACTTGGTTTGTAATATAACACAAGTGTAAATGTGGTACCACAGCTATTTTACCGTCCTCCTCATCGTCTTCACCTTTTACCGTCCTCCGCATCGTCTGCACCTTTTACCGTCCTCCGCATCGTCTGCACCTTTTACCGTCCTCCGCATCGTCTGCACCTTTTACCGTCCTCCGCATCGTCTGCACCTTTTACCGTCCTCCGCATCGTCTGCACCTTTTACCGTCCTCCGCATCGTCTGCACCTTTTACCGTCCTCCGCATCGTCTGCACCTTTTACCGTCCTCCGCATCGTCTTCACCTTTTAACGTGCTCCGCATCGTCTTCACCTTTTAACGTCCTCCGCATCGTCTCCACCTTTTAACGTCCTCCGCATCGTCTTCACCTTTTAACGTCCTCCGCATCGTCTTCACCTTTTAACGTCCTCCGCATCGTCTTTACCTTTTAACGTCCTCCGCATCGTCTTCACCTTTTACCGTCCTCCGCATCGTCTGCACCTTTTACCGTCCTCCGCATCGTCTGCACCTTTTAACGTCCTCCGCATCGTCTGCACCTTTTAACGTCCTCCGCATCGTCTGCACCTTTTAACGTCCTCCGCATCGTCTGCACCTTTTAACGTCCTCCGCATCGTCTGCACCTTTTAACGTCCTCCGCATCGTCTTTACCTTTTAACGTCCTCCGCATCGTCTTCACCTTTTACCGTCCTCCGCATCGTCTGCACCTTTTACCGTCCTCCGCATCGTCTGCACCTTTTACCGTCCTCCGCATCGTCTGCACCTTTTACCGTCCTCCGCATCGTCTTCACCTTTTAACGTCCTCCGCATCGTCTCCACCTTTTAACGTCCTCCGCATCGTCTTCACCTTTTAACGTCCTCCGCATCGTCTTCACCTTTTAACGTCCTCCGCATCGTCTTTACCTTTTAACGTCCTCCGCATCGTCTTCACCTTTTACCGTCCTCCGCATCGTCTGCACCTTTTACCGTCCTCCGCATCGTCTGCACCTTTTAACGTCCTCCGCATCGTCTGCACCTTTTAACGTCCTCCGCATCGTCTGCACCTTTTAACGTCCTCCGCATCGTCTTCACCTTTTAACGTCCTCCGCATCGTCTGCACCTTTTACCGTCCTCCGCATCGTCTGCACCTTTCACCGTCATCCGCATCGTCTTCACTTTCCGCATATGCATCGCTTCACCTTCGGACACACGCATCGCCTTCACCTTCGGACACACGCATCGTCTTCACCTTCCGCACCTGCATCGTCTTTCACCTTCCACATCCATATTGTTCACCTTCGTCATCCGCATCCTCTTTTCGTTTCTTCTTCCTCCATTATGCTACTTGGTATCCTCGACCTCGTTCTCCACCGCAGTGACCATGCTATTAGTCACATGACTGTCATAGGAGTCGTGGACAGACGAAAGCACGTGTAGCACATAAAGGATACGCAGATTGCAAAATAAATCAAGTGGGAATGGGCAGGCATAACAAAAACTTCCCTCCTTTTAGTATCACTAGTTACTCAATAATTACACATTTTTATATAAAAAAATGATTGACATCATTTGAAGATCTAAAATTGAGGGCTGCATTGCATTGAGAAAGAAATATCACGCTTTGATGTCGGAAGTGTAGAACAGGTTCGAAAATTAATTGAACTTCACAATTTTCAAACTTAATGAAAATCTTAACTACACCGTTTCTATAAACGTTCTTTCTGCTATTCCAAGTAAAAAAAAAAATAAAGAGAAAATTCAAGTCATTTTCCAGAACCTTTTGAAAATGTCCAGGGACTTAATTTAAAAATCACCCAAAATTAAAATTTCTTATTGACATCTGAAAGGAGTCAACAACCTGATTATTTACCACGTTTCAGTTCAAGTCCCATCCTCCCTTACTATCTTTGTCAAGTCTCATCACATCGCAGTCAGTGCGTTTTATCCCTTCGGCTACGGGCTCGGCGCCATTAGATCCTGGGGTTCCTAGCCGGAACCTCACACAACCAGGGCCTTCTCACCCATCAGGAAACCACGAGTCTCGAATTGGCTTAACCTCCGCGACTTCACGGAGAGTAGTAAACGAATTCGTCTAGCAAAGATCGTTCCTTCCTGAAATTATGAAAGATATCTCCCCTCTGGAGAAAATTTCCAATTAGCAGCTTGGGTTAAAGTGGATTACACTGCCGCGCCGTAGTGCAGGCCTGTGGGCTTACACTGTTGCTAGTACTTGTTAAAGCATGCGCGATTGCAAAGCACGAGATGAGCGCGAGGGAAGTGGAGCGTCGTGGGGCATTGTGTTCGCGATGCTCGAATCAACACGGAGTTGTGTACGCCACGCCGTCACCTCCCGCACACTTGGGAATTCGAAGGTACCCATTGAGCTACAGGAAGCAGCACCGAATGCAGCGCCCACGCCAAATAGTTCCTACGTGTTCCAAGAAGTCTGGTTTTTCTCTTGCAACAGGTACCAACGTAACATACTCCGAGATATACTCGAAGAAAGTCGTACTTATATTTCTTTTAAGTTTCAACAAACATGTTTATGATTTTTTAAATATATACAAAGGAATATGTGAATGCGTGTAATTCGAAATGCTCCACTTCGATTTCACACACATGGAAGTTAGCAGTTCTGGAGCTTCAAAATGGTCGTAAATGCAATCTCTATCTTTTTGAGCATAGTGCTTATTGTTTTGAGCTCAGGTACGATGATTTATGTGATTAAATTAGTGTCGAAAGTAACTGAATGTTAGTGGACTGAATAAGTTATTGTGGCTAATATAATTATTGACATCTGAAAGGAGACAACTACATCTTACTGTGGCTATTTTGTGACATTTATAACAAAGTATTTACGCTGTCACAAAAAAGATTTCAGTGAATTTGTTGCTAATGCGTCCATTTCCGACCGCTAAGGGGGGTATGAAACAAGCTGTTTTCGAGAACTCTAGGTCACAACCGTCACAGGGTTCCGTTCGAGAGCATTCCTTACAATTGTCTCGATACCCTTATGCTTTGCGTGGGTGATGTGTGCTTGGCTGCAACCTGTCACCTGTCAAGCGGCAACCGAGACGTGTTTTACGGTCTTTTGTGGTGAGGCGTCCAGACGCCACCAGTCCCGCACGCTGGGCGCGTAGTCGCGGGGCCAGCCGGCCAAGCGACTGCCCCACGCAGACGTCCATTGTTCCGCGGAGGAATGCAGACATCCGCAGGGTCACCTTACGTACGCACGTGCGCGTCCCGTCGAGTGGGAAGCTGCAGCAGCACAGAGAAAATATGCCAAGTTTCGCTTACGGCTCTCTAACTATCAGGCCTAACAACATTTTCCGCCCTATCCAAACGGCGTGATTCGTTAATAACAATTAAACATTTACTTATTAAGTTGTGTCAATTTATAAAGGAAATTAAAAAATCTCCTTCAAAACTTCAATGGATATGGTTTATTATAGGGACCGAATTTTAGAAAGTAAACATTTATTCAATAAATTCTATTTTTACACATTCTGTAATCATTTTCATATATTTTTGGGCCAAGACTTTGGCTAATTCAAGCTTACTCTAGAAGTAAATTTTACTAAACGTTTATTAGTAAGGCGGAAAATGTCCACCGGTGCCACTGTCATGAAACTGTACAAGCAAGATTTTTTTTCGCGCTCATTATTCACAAACTCAAAATGCTTATCTATTTGTGGCAAGGGCCAGGACTGTGCAGTAAGGAGGAGTTTTCTCTTACCCATACAGCACGGTGTTCCACGCTTGGTCGTTCTGTGGTATTCTGTGCAAGCAGATCGAGGATACTGAAGTATTTAAAATTGTGGATGGAAGATCACAAAGTTCACAAGGTGATAAGGTCACGGTTCCGATCTTATCACCTTCAGTCTGACAAGCCCTACTGACGAGGAAACCGATTCCGACACTGATTTCCTTGACAGTGGACACAAGTCATCCACATAAGAGTCCTTCGTGAAATACCTAGGCACATCATGCGACAACAAATTCGGTTTTGGTGCACACAAGTCGCACGGAGAAGCTTCTCAACTGATCGAGGCAATATGAATAACCTCATGGCAATGTCACACCCTAACTGAGTGTTCAGAAGCTTCTCATGTCTGTTACACTACAATTCTACAAGGAGCAGTGATATAGGCGCACGTTCCCAAAAGAGAACACCACAGGCCAATCTCGAGCGATGATTCCAAGAAATGGAGTTCTGAGAGTCACTTGTACAGAACGGTTTCTGATATGCTGGTAGTAGCTACCGTCATACCTATCCAAATCTTTGCTCAGGGATGAAACATCTTTCCTTCTGTGGGAATCCGATGAACACATAAGAACAACCCTCACTGCCGCTCAGGAAGCCCAGCCGGAATCACGAGAATCGATTAAGATGGCTCTAGACTATTTCGCAGGAGACACATCGGGCTAGACGTACACACGACGAAGTGTCCAGCTACCTAATGCCGTTCCGCACTTGTCATGGATATGTAAATATATGCATCAGGTAAGAAAAGTAGTACCGCATGAGATTAATGGTACGCTCGTGTATTTAAATTCCGGAAAGACCAGCAAAAAAGTTCCCCATCGCATTCCCACACAACCCCATGGCTGCAAGGACGCGAAGGGGCCGGCGGGAGCCATGCTCTTATGCAAGGTTGCTGTTCTCGCAATCTTCGTGGAAGGAGGCAATAAGTCTTTCGCATCCTCTACAGAAAGCTGTTTCTCTAAACCCGGTACCTTTGCGAACGGGGGAGGGAGAGCTCACAGTTTTAAGGAGAGATACATTACTTCAAACGCGATTCATGGAATTTGTTTTTCGTACCGTGTAGCTCGGAGTGTGTTGAATGCATGCGTCTCCTATGCCTGAAAATAGGAGTAACTTTAGAATTGAGAAAAAAAAACGCACACACGCACTTATGAACATTAAAATAAAATCGTCAATGAGAGCAATAACTTTTCAGGTTCTGCACCCCGCTTCTGGACATGACCGCCTCCAACGCTCCTCAGGAGGGTCTCCGATCGAAGGGAGGAGCCATACGAGGGTATGTGGCCAACCCACCGCTCGAGCTTGGATGGGAACGAAGACAGGCTTGCGAAGGTACGATCGCACGCGGTCCGTGGGCCATTTTCTAGTGCCCTGCTCCTGTAAGCGTTGGAATTGTACCGGTTTTAGAAAAAAATAGTATCATAGACCACATATACTCAGGAGATTACAACCACAGCAAAGTAGACCAAAAGAAAAAAACTTGCGCCAAGTAATGATAAAATATCAACGCAACCCCGCGAGAAACGCAAAGCTTACATCTGGAAAGAAAGGAAAAGAAATGAGAAAAATAAGGCGATTTTACACACCTTCCTTCAAGTAGGGAGCTCGTGGACTGTACTTAATCCGGAAAACAGACAAACAAAGTAGCTATTTGGTTTCAGATAACTTAGGAGCCATTCAAAATATAAGTTTACCAAGTTTTGCTTTTTTTATACCCCCCCCCCCCCCGCATAACAATTTACAATACTTACTCTGACACCTTCCCCCGGGATGAAAGTTCAAGTTTCGAACCCTCGCCCCTTCCTGGGTTAAATAAAACTGTATTCCTTAAAAACTGGTTGAAATTTCAAATAGATTTTTGATTTCAAATTTCACCACAAGATTAATTTTTTATTAATTTTAACAATCATTTCTGTTTTTGATTAATATAATAATTATCACGAAAATGTAGCGAGAAAGTTCATTTTTCATCAGCTCCCTACCACTCCCTTCTTTCGCTTCGTCACAATTGTGGGATTCTCTTCTCTAAAAACGAATATATTGTTTGAATGACCCCTTACTTAAAAATAATAATTATAAAATTATTTTTAAAACACTAGATACGTTAAATTATTGTATATTGCACCCTTTGCACCTCCGTAAATTTGGCTGTCCGTCGCGGAGCCCGTCAGTCAACCAGCGAATTGTTTCATGGCGCTTTAATGAATATTAATAATAATAATAATAATAATAATAATAATAATAATAATAATAATGATGAAGAAGAAGAAGAAAAGAAAGAAAGAGAGGATATTTGTTTCCAGTGTCGTGCATTTTCACCAGATTTCAGTGACAAATTGAAAAATGTGTTTATTACGTTTATGTACGTTTATAGAATTAACACAATCCGTAGGACGCATATTTTGGAGACGTACTGGCATCAGGCCAGTTTCAGGTTTTCAGGGTGATGTCGATCAAACCTAATTATGATTCAATGTCTTCAAAAATATGATACGCTATTTCATCCCACTTAGCTCCAGAATACAACCTTCCGTGTTCTCGAAACATCGATCCGTTCACCAGGAATTGGCCAGAGAATCTTTCCTCGATAATGAATACTGCTGAAGAAATAAACACTATCATTTGCATGCGAGTTCCTGGATGAAAGGAGGAAAACTTTCAACACTAAAATATTAACAGACGAGAAAGGAGCGCTGAAAAGGCAAACCATGACCCCAGCGCTCCCTGATGTATTTTATCACATGCCTTTTGGGGAGTTTGAATAACATTTGCTTCAAAATTCGCGTTTTCAACTCGAAAAATTTTGATGCCCTTGAAACAGAAAAATGCAGACCAAAGGAGACATGCGTTCATTGCAATTCAACAATTCGAGAACTTGATATAGAAACAAAATAACTGAGTGGAAAATTACACCGCAAATGCTTAGTATTCATTAAATCAGCATTTTAAAGCTAAAAAATATTATCACGAAGGTACAAGTGTAATAATGAATCCATGAATTTTTCGTAAGTAAATTTGAAAAAAAATCTGCTAACTCCAAGCACAAAAATATTCTCCATTAATAAAAGTAGTATGATCTTTGTTCAGACCACACCATTAGTTTATTTAAATCTTATCGTCATCTATTATGCACGTCATTCTAAATTTAAATAATAAAATAATATAATATAAATAATAATAATAAAATTCTATACTGAAATAAGGTTAACTTGCAATAAAATAAGATTTATTGGATAGACTAAACACTTTTTATTACTGCACCTACTTTAAATAAAATAATAGTCTCTGGCTAAAGGTTGTAATTTTTTTAAATTACTATTGCCACATTTTCAAACATTAAATTCAATCAACTATGTTCTATACTTCCAATTAATTTCAACAAAATACCACTTGCGGTAATACCTGGAAGATGATGAGGTCTTCAAAATCTCCTCCCTAAGTGGCGAATCATTTCAGACGAGAAAAATCGGCGTGCACCAGCCTATTTATTCCTAATAATCTTAGCAAGAAATAATTATCCTTGCCATTTTGGCATCCTTACTGTGGATTCGCGTAGAAAGTGCATTCCTTGTAATTTTCCAATTTCGTCGCCGCCTGTGTCACCTGAACTTTGAGAGCATTCCCAAGACTTCAAGTCTCGAAGCGCTAAGAACGACTCGTGAAGCTGTTGGCGAACAGCGAGCGCATTGCAATTCTAACGGACAGCCGCAAGGTCTGGCGCGATGGCAGCGGCAGCGCGCGATACGGGACTGTCGCACACCAATGCTGTCAATTCACAATTTGCGTTTTCGACGTTTTTGTCAGAAAAAGTTAAAATTTTGCTTTTGCAATACTTAGACGTATCTCCAGCGCTTCGACTCACTTCAAGTGCAACATTCTGGCTGTTATTGAAAAAGAAATCGCCAAGAAGTTGCCGTGTAGAAACGAAACATTTCTCAGGAAAACGACAACAATTGCGTACTTGTGGGAAGGAGGGAGGGGGGGGGGCTCATGGGGCTTCAGCCTCCCCCAGGAGCCATAGATATATATTCACAAATATAGTTTTTAGTAATTTCCTACAGTAACGAAGGACATCCAAACTTTTAGCGATATTAGAAGTTTTATCCATGCACTATAACAATTACTAATGCTAAAACGCTGTTAGTAATACACAGATCACACGATGGCATTCCAAGTTGGGTTCCAGAATGGAGCTAGTTTCTATTTCAAAACGATTTTCAAAGTGGCAAATGTTCACAGGAATCCAACCTGTTTTTGTAATAAATGAAAGGTTTGGCAATATCCAGAGAGGTCCCTCCTGTGATAAATTGTTAAGATAATTTGAATTAACGAAAGAATACGTGAGTATATCCGTGGGGGCGAAAACAAATTCGTCAAATAATTATGACCAATCAGAAAAATGGACGTGTTCCAGTAATCAAATGACATGCGTCTGAAGCAAGAAGAAACGCGTTTGGGTACTAGTTCGCGCAGGACACTGGGGCAAATGAAGAGCGGGAAAGATGAACGAAGGAACAGACGATGCTTGGACTCGATGGCGATCGGATGGGAGAATGTTGTTGCTAAGTGAGGATCAAAATCATAGCTTAAAATTTTACGTGATAGTTGTAAACGCGAATGGAAGTGTGACATAAATAATGACTTTTTTGGATGAGAATTATCAGCGGATTTCGGAAGTACATGTGAAAATATGAGTGCGCTTATAAAACAGACATTTTTGTGTGGATTAAACAGCAAGATGGAGATGGAACGAATTGGGAACGACGGTCAAGGGTGCTGCCTAGCTGCAACAGGAAAGTGAACAATGGAGAATTCTATTCAAAATTGTGATAATGTAGGAAGATCAAGTGTTGTTTAATTTTAAAAATTATTTTAATATTTGAAAGAAGTCCGTGGCCATGCATGCATTCAGGGAGGGAAATAAAAAAAACTGTAAGTTGCAAAAGTAACAATGAGTGATTAAAAATAATGTTTTGTTAATGTTTTTTGGGTTTGGATTTTGTTTGTCAACTGGGATGTTTGTATTATGTAGGTTCTTGCAGAATATAGATAGTATATACTATTCTACAGAAGTAATTATTATTATATTCTGTAACAGCAAAGAGAATTCCCGATCCCATGTAGAAAGATCAATAATTACATGCGTAAATATTGCACTGCTAAGATCGTGTATAGACGGCCTATCGAACCCGCTCCATAAAATTTTTTTCTTGACTGGACTACCTCTAACATTATTAGTATTTCAATGTATAAATAATTAATGGTAGCAGAAGAGAAAGAGGAAAGGTCAGTTAGACTCCACACAAAAACATGACAGTATGCTGTATAATAGACATGTTACTGAGCTTTCTGATACTTAAAGATCGCAACTTATTGTATATTAGAAATTCACATAATTAAGAAAAAGTAAAAATGATCATCTTTGTAACTAAAAATGGTGTGTGTGTGTGTGATTTCATTCATAGCTGCCTTTCTGTAATCTCAAATGCTTATTTACCCAACATAAAAAATAATGTAATTATTTTTACAATTTTTGTCAGACTGGCTGGGGTAATCTCTGAAGCATGTAAACCAATTTTGATGTGGTTTAACTGAAAGGTAGAGGGTTCTGAAGGGCAGAATATAGGCTACCTTTTTTCAAATTATTTTCTCTTAAAGAAGAAGTTTGTTTCTTTATATATTTGTAAATTTATAATTTTTTTCTGATCTTACTGAAATTGTGTATACGTTATATTCAAAACAAGAGGATAGTTATAGTTTGCCAGATATTTCATAAAATGTATCTCTAATACCCTTTCCTATTCTAAGAGCAAAATTCATGTGTGCCCTCTTTCAGTTTTTGTTATAAAAAAAAAGCCCATAATTTCAAACTAAAGGGTTCCAAAGTCCAATAATTTCATACTAAAGGGTTCTCAAAGCCCATAATTTCCTACTAAAGGCTTCTCAAAGCCCATAATTTCCTACTAAAGGGTTCTCAAAGCCCATAATTTCCTACTAAGGGGTTCTCAAAGCCCATAATTTCCTACTAAACACTCTGTAATTCATTCCAGTAGCACCATTATGCTTTGAAGAAATGCAGGTCAAAATTGTTACAAGAGATTTGCTGGAAATATGCAGCGATGCATCTGCTAAAAGCTGCCCACACCAACAATGGTGATACTAAAAGTGATCACAGCAAACTTGGTTGGATAGGGTGAGCAGGGATGCAGCCAGGCAGGAGCAGGATGCAGAGCAGGCCGAAGATGGTGGGAATGAACAAGGTGGGTCTGAGCAGTGTGGCACAGGGCAGGGCAAGCCAGGGAATACACCATAATTGCAATTTTAGTCCTTTTCCTGCCTAATATATGATTGTTATAAAAAAACCTAAGCAACATGAGGAAATTCTGCTAGTGTACAATATAATTTGTTACACACACACATATGGACCAGTACCAAAGGTCAAGAAAGCATAAAACAGAACTCAAAGATACAAGAAAAGCGAATGGGTTTGATAATATATTTGATATTTGAGAATCAATTAATACAGATAGGCTCTTCTAATTTTTTTTCAATCATTGCCTGTGTAACCTTCGTGAAGACTTTGTTAGTTCTTGTAATACAATACACTCAAGATGTCCTGTCAAAAGAAAAATGAAAAATAGAAAAGGACATTGAACCCATATATTGACTAAGATTTTCAATATATAGAATAAAGATGCATATAAAATTAATTTTAATTAATGGCTGGATTATCACCAAACCAAATTCGGAAATGCATGCCCCACAAATTTGGGCATCCTAAATGTCAGAGAGAATTAAACGTGGAAACATAAAATAAGCATTACTAATTTCCAAAGTGCGCACAAATTGAAAGAAAACTATGCAGCCACCAACAATCTGGAAAGTGTCCATGGTTTTATTAGATACCCAGAAAGTCTGGAAAAATCCAAAAACAAAGTTTTGATTTTAAATGAAAAAGGCAAATATTTGATTGTACCTATACCTATATTCTTATACTGCCTGTATTGTCTGAACTCTCATAGGCAGTGCATCACTACTAACACAGCTGATGTCTTGTGATACCAAGACTGCAAGGAAGAGGTTGCCGGCCCCTCAATATTTGTTATTGACATGCACATTATGGAACAGTAAGTTTTTTGATATTCTTGATTTGTAAAGACCTTTTCTATTGTGTATGTTTGGTATATACATAAATATAATATTTATACAAGCGCTTTTAATTTGCTGTCCTTGAGCAGTGATCATGGTACTTTTTGAAAACTATTTTGTAAGCTTTAGTTATCTCTATTTTCGATGCTGCAGACTGGTAGTTCAATAACAAAGAATCTATAAAATATTATTACTTAAGCAAACATTAATTTTTTAGAGTTTTAAAAGGAAAGCATTACTTTCTTGTAGGTATTGTGATAGCCTCATTATCATATGATCTCTTTTAGGTTTGAAAATCATTAAATTTCCATTTATAATTCCACAATAATTACTTACATTCACTTTGACACGTAGATGCATAAATTCTAGTCATATAAGTACACCCATGTCAATCATCAATTTTAATTTGTAAATTAATGAAATTGTCAGAAGTTACATTATATGTTTATAGAAATAAGTATTTATTATAGAAATATTAATTCCACTAATACAAGCTAGTGTTCTTGAACACTTAAACAAAACGTTTTATGAAGTCGTCTTTAACAATCCATACGGTACTTTACTGCAAATAAATAAAATTCTAACTGAAATTATTCTCTTGCTGTGAATATCTGAAATAAAAAATGTTTCACACATCATATGTCACGCAAGATCTGTTGTATTGCTTTCTTTGTATAAAGGAACATGATCATGTAACCTTAATGTATTTAGCAATTCTTTGAGTTTAAAACTAAAAACAAGCAAGATGAAAAAAGGGCTTTTTACATTGTCACTAGGCAATTAAAACCTCGTAACTCCATCTTCCTAAATTTTACAGTACAACCACAAAATTCGATAATAAAATACATAAAATGATACGCTCCTTAAGTATTGACTGTGTAGCACAAATCTAGTAATGTAGATTAAAGTTCTTTAAAACATCTCTCTACGCATTTGGTATTCCAAAGTACACAGTTTAAATATTTTTGGTTAAAATTGGTGTTATGAAGTTTTCATTGCTTCGTAATGATATGCTTTAAAAAAATGAACTGCAAGGAAATAAAACCAAACTGTTATTGCTTCTTGAAGTAACATCCACAAGGAAGAAGTTATTTCATCTTAAAGGTAAAGAGATAAAAACAGGTTTTATGAAATCAATTTTCAAGAGGTTTGGGAAATAAATTCCTTATGAAATTATTGAATTGTTGTTACAACTACGGAAATATTTGATAAAAGTAAACGTTTCCTGGGTACTGTCTTATCGTGTGTTGAAAGTGGAAACCTGTGGCATCGGAGGTATGGATTTCGGGACGGCAGGAAGGGCAGGTGGCTATTAGATGTTCGTCTGGAGCGAGGGGACGTAGTCCACGCGCGCCAATCGACAACCCGACCGACCCCCACCCGCGCAACCCGGCGGTGGCGCCGCCTCACTCGACCGCGCCGCGCAGGGGATCGATGTGCAACGCCACGCCATGCCGCGCCACGCCACGCCAACCGACGCCGCAGCATCGCAGGCTGCGCACCGCGTGTTCGTCCGTCCCGTCCTATCCCCACTGCCCCGCCTCGTCGGAACCGGCCCAGGAATGTGGCGGGGGCGTACAGCAGGCAACGTCGCACCGGCCGTCGCCGCCGCCACCCCCCCGGCCGCGCGCGCGCGCGGGCCGCTGGGCGAAGCAGGAGGTCGCTCGTCGGCGCAGCGCGCCGGGACGGGACGGCAACAGCGCGGTCCCGCCCGGTGCCCGGGCAGCCGGCCTGCCAGGCGTCCGCGGGTGCGACGGAGGAGGAGGAGGAGGAGGAGGAGGTGGCGGCGGCGGCGCAGGCCGTCTGACCAAGGCGAATGGCAAGGGCCAAAAACTTACCCCGGGATACGCCTTCATACGATGCAGCGCGTACTTCAGCAAGTTGCACAGCTGGTCCAGACTTAGTTGCCGCATGGCCCGAGACCTATGCAAAGAAAAAGTCCCATAATACCTTCAAATTTTCCCCTCAAAAATGTCTTCCAGTTCCATTGAAAGCTAATAAAATGTATCACAAAATTGACAAATTAACAATTTCTTGTCTTGGAATCAAGGTTTACAACCAGTCTTAACTTAAGTAATTTACGATACAGATCCAAAAGTTGGATGGTTCTATTAAGTCAAATATTTTTAAACACAAACAAAAACTTTAAAAAATAAATCCGCTGTAATAAAATGATAAGAATAATTACTGCAATAAATTGATAATGATTTAAATTAGTATATTTTATAGTATTGTATTTTGTTAATATTTAAACACAGAAAAATAACGTTGGTAAGTTATTTAAATTAGTAAAAACACAATTTTTTTACAGTTGCAAAGAATAACCTAAAATTTGGGACCATGAAATGTTTAAATATCCTGAGAAACATTTATTAATTGTCTTCAATTCTTATGAATTCACATTTTATTAACTTCAATTTTCATTAACAATCAACAATTTTACCATGTCTCAATAGACATATAGTTTACTACATGTATGTCATAAATATCCGAATTATCTGATGTGACCTATGCTTCTCCCATGTTCTGTCATGAAAAGTACTCGCACTGAATTCATCAGAATGTTAAAAAGTTAAAAGTATTGGACCGAGTTTTCTTTAGGTCAAGACTCATTTCAGCAAAGAAACTAAAATCGAAGTAGAAAGTAATGTAATCATGAGAAAATCACAATACCAATTAATTAATCTTATCAAAGGGTCACTTTAAATCATGAAAATGTAGTAGAACAAAAGGTTCAATCTATTGATATCTTACTTCCACGACTTCTGGTTATCTCCGATATTTTTATTTTCAGACAATGTGTCAATAAGAATAACCATAAAAATGAGAGGAAAATACGTTCTTAATATTTTAATTTTTTTGTTTGTAAAGCTTCTAAGATTTTTCTGCTCAAGTGCCTGAAGTCTTGTACATTTGTTTATACTGTCATAATCACACTGATAAACAAAACCAATCATGACTGATCAATGATCCTAGGGTGTGGGGGATTGGTGCAATGCCAATTTGCAAAGGAAACAGCTCACCAAGGAGTGGGGATGGGCAGGGATGCTGCAATTATTGATCCTCTCTGGAGCCATGGTGGAAGGGGAAAGTCAGACTGGCCCTACTCCCCACTACCAACCATTATGCAGTGTTAGCTTCATATATGAATGACCCACACACATCACTCTTCCCAATAAAGAAACAATTTGGACTTTAAGAGCCCAATGTTACAGACCATTAATATATTCATACTTATTTTCTTATTTTCCACCTCAGAACTTGTAGATACAAATTAAAAAAGGTACTGAAAAAACTTAAGTTTTTATCCAAAAACAAATATACAACAGATCTCCCATTAATGTATTACTATGTAAAAATCACAAACAAAATGAGCACAAACAATTAAATACAGTAATATGTTCAACATATGTTTTAAATCTGTATCAGTGAAATGTCTGTAATGTTCTATTTTTTATTTTTGTTCCTGAAGTAAATCTCATAATATACAATGGAAAAGTAAATTCAGAGGGAATTCATAAGACTTTTCACAAACTATCCAAAAATTAAAAACAAATCAAAAGCTTCACATTAACGGACTATAAACTTCTTGAGAAAAAAGGAAAATTATCTCTCTATTGCAGGTACATCTGTAGTGAAATATTATTTGCTCAAAAAATATATCACAAAGATTTATTTCATTTACGGTAATTTTATTTTTTTAGTTCACAATAACAACTCTTCATTTTTTTCTTATAATGGCATATTTTCCCACAGGGCTTATACATTAATTCAAGAAAACACAACCAATCATTGCAATGTTTTTATACAATTATTATAATATGATTATTGAATAATTCAACACAACATTTTCAAATATGAAAAATATGAAATATTACAAACAAGAAATTTCATTGAATAGTAGAAGAGAAATGGCAATGATCAACCAATTCTATGACCTACTTTCCATCCTTTCTGAGAAGAATACACAGTATAATGTAAGAGAAAGTTGTATGGTGAATTAGGTTCTACATATGGCAGCCAAGAATATCTTTATAGAACTTTTCATAGAAAAATTATCCAAAAAACATGTTTTTGCAATGAACTATGGTTTAAGTTAATGCAACTATAAACAAAAAACAAAAAAACAAAAAAAAATTATGATAAATTTTACAAGTCTTCAGATTAGAAAAGCCTTGTTTAAGAAAATGTACTCTAATAATTAACAATTTTTTTGTTAAATATTGTTCAGTAAATAATAAACTTTAAAGAAGTGAACATTCATCAGTTACAAAAATCTCTAAATACTGAAAAAATTATTACTGAATTGTGGATGTACACAATCAATTTAGTGTATTACAATGTTTGTAATATAAGAATCATAAACTAATATTACATTGCAACATGTGCAAAACCTAAATGTTAATAATGATGTAATGCCTGTAATGATTTTAAGATGGACATCTTAATAAATGATATTAAAAATTTGGATTTTCTTCATACAATATTTACTTATACTTTTTATTCTTGACTTGCTCACAAAATAAATAAAACAGAAAATTAGTATAATATTACATTACACTACAACAATATTTTTAAAAGAACACGAAAAACTCATTAAAATAAAATTATAATTAACGACAATAAAAAAATTAAATTTGACCTGCACCAGAATAACCTTTGAGTCAAATAGAAGTGTACTAATAGTGTATAAAGGACAGTGGCAGCCTTCATTCAAAGTCCAATTATAAACTGAAGGAATAAATGTGAATATCCAAGTGATCCATGTATCCATGAATATCTCTGTGAGAAACATGAATATCCAAGTGAACAGTTTCTTCAAAATAATATAATTGGTTACCAAAGTTTGAAAAATCTGTTAATTTTTGAAAAGAATTTTTATTGTAATTGGTCTCATCCTCAAAAATTGATTTTGCCATTTACTTTTCAACTTGTTCATTCTAACCTCAAATTATTGCTTACACCCAACTGTAATAAAATAATATACTCAGAGAAATGATAATAGCAAAACTCTTTAAATACAATATATCAAATCCAAAATAAAAGATGTAACTTAATTTAAATACCCACCTTGTTTCCACATTCTCTGCATTCAGAATGGTCATACATTCTGGACAGACCCATTCCTCAGAAGGAGAATTTTCCAATTGTACACATCGCATGTGATAAACTCGAGGACATGTTGCACAGCAAATAACTATTCCATCTCTGTGACACATCCAACAAAATCTATCTAGGTCCTATAAAGAAATATGAAATATTTACCAACATTATTTAAATGCAACACATTATTTCATTCAACATAGTTCTCTGATAAGCACAAAACACACATCACTTCATAAATTTCAAATAAAAGGAACATTTTCTAAATTCAAATACGAAAAGTCTTACAATGCTTCATAGCAATGAATTTGCAAAGTTTTTAAAAATTATTAATCATCTGCTAAAAGTACAAGGTAGTCTACAGTACTTTTGATAAAAATACACCTGAGATTACATCTAACACAATAATTGTATTTAATTCCAATTGAATCAATTTCACATAAAATAAAGATAAATTTACACACCAAAATCTTAATATTTGGCACTTGTTCTGCATTTTCAATTTGCTGTTTTACACCTGGTTGGTTTGGTTCCATACCCCTGTTCCCATTGAGTCTTTTTGTCTCACCTTCTGACAATATTCTAACCCCACGAGCAGCTCTATAAACAATATTGTGCTTTTTTTTAAAACGGTCAATCCATCCATTTGATGCAGTGAAGTCTGTAATTCTTAATTTCTTTGCAACATTTAAGGCCTTCTTTCTTAAAATCACACCATTTATAGGGACATTTGATTTCTGAGCATGAGTAGTCCATTTTATAAGTGTGTCTTCTAATTCTTTAAATCTGGGCAACCTCACATATTTCCTTTCATTTATGTCCTGTTCAACTTGAAAAGAATTCTCCTCAATATTTGCACGTTTCTTAATCATTGTGTTAAGTAATGTCACAGGGATACTGTGCATATTTACGACAATAATTGTTTTGGCTCAGAAGCCGTAACTTTCTAATTCCAGGGATATAATTTGTCAACGCCGCGTCACATATTCTTCGCTTGTCTTGTTCGTTTTCTAAATGAATCACATGCTTCTTCGATACCCCCTATTTTTAAGAGAGGGGAGTAGTACCCCCTATAACATTTCGAGTCTGCGCGCGTGACGTCACAACAAACAAGGCTCACAGCACTGCGATGGACGCGAGTGCAGACCCGATGCACGTGCCAACACACAGGTTCTAGCGGGCGGGGGCGGGGGTGTCAGTCCTGGCTCGGAACACGCCAAAATAAAGCCGCGAGAGCCTGCCTACCGTCTGCCGGGCGGGCTCGAGGCGCCGATAACGGGAACGGGTCCGGAACCCACGGCGGCGGAGGGGGCCAAGCAAGAGGGGCGTCGGAGAGGGAGGGATCGGGGGAAGGGACACGGCGGCGGCGGCACCACCGCCCGTTGCTGCAGCTGGCATGGCGAGCTAGCGCGGGACGACTTCCCTCCCTCCAATTCGAAAGTAAGGGGAAGGGAAACAAAGAAGGAAGTGTGTGTCTACTTCTCGATTTCTAGACACCCCCCCCCGCGCGCCCGGACGAGAACAAGCACACGTCTTACAACGCAGGTGCCCTAAATGGAAAAATGCTAATCCGAAAATATCCGCAACTGATCAGCTTTTTGAACCTGGACGAAACATTCAAAGGTTTATCATCTTATGCGGCAATTACATACATCGTGATATCGTTATACAATCACATCTTATTACAAATTGAAAACGACTAGTTGCAGATCAAGTCATAGTAAAGTATGAAAAATACCCAAACATAACTCGCATTTTCAATTCCCTGGAATTAGAATTACACATTCATTCGCAATGGTTTTGAATACGTTTCCTTATTTTCGTTCCAATAAACAAACCTTTAAATAATGTTGTTATTGCCAACTTCCGAAATTAAAATACAGGCACTGCCAACTTTCGAATTTCGGAAAATATTTTTTTGAAATTGAATGAAATTTTAGCAGAATAATTTAAAGAATCCAAGGTAAAGGGGCTGATATAAAAAAATCCAAAAATTGCTGGTGGAAAGAAAAACAAACACCCTGAAATTACCGAAAGAAATCAGAATGTAGTGAACATGAAAAACTTTCTTATTGGCAATAGCTTCAGTTTCAGTTTCATCAATTGCAAACATCAAATACCAAACAGTATTTCAATTTATGAAAATGTTTTTGATGATGTACATTCATGATAACATGAAATAGCCACAATACCTTTTAATTGATCAGACTAAACAAGTTTATTTGAACATGTGAAAGATGAATCATATTTAGTTCCATAAGACCATACTTCTGTGAAAATCATTCATTGTTACTTTCCCACAGGAAACTAATTATAAACACAGATATAATTTATAAATTATACATGAACATGTCTGTAACTTACCTGATATGTACCATCAGTTTTTAAATTACGACGACGCTTATTTAAAGGTTCTGGAGGAATTGTGGGTGTCACATCACTCGATTCTAAAGCACCATTACTAACACTCTTGTCACGTTTTCTTTTAACCCCACTACTAGATTCTTCCAAATTGCTTGGACTAGGTAAACTTTGTTGCTCAACTGCCTGCGGTTTTGGAGGAAGAGAACTTTGTTTGTTGGGAATTATTTTCTTAACAAATATTAATTGCTTTGTCACAAAAGTGGGATTATGCAATTGGACTGCACGAGGTAGTCTGTTCTGCTGATCTTTCAATGCACCTGAATGTTCTCTGCTGTTTACTTTGTCCGCAACAATCACAGGCAAAGCTACCAATGTACTGCTGTCACCAACTGGATTTTGTGATTCAGCCACTGTTGTTTCTGGTTCCACTCTGAAACAACAAACATTACAATCCATTAAAACAATGAATGGACAATGATTCAGAATAATTCCTATTGTTTGGTTGAACAGAATATTTTTTGTTGTTCTTTTATAAAATGTTTGAGATTATTTTGAAGACAATAATAGTGGTTGTGTATTAAATGTAATTTATTCTTAAAAATTAAACAAATCTAAACAGTTAGTTTATCTCACTAAGCACATTTTTACTGTAATTAATCAAAGAACATAATATAAACATATGGATTACAGTGTCACATGTGAATAAATCCTCGTTTCTCTATAAAAAATCCACAAAACTCAAAAACAACAAATCTGGAAAGAAATCACTCCAAGTTTTTTTCTCTGCAATTTATTTTGAATATTGAATTTAATTAAATGTACACAAATCTCAGAGTAAAGATGCCTCTCTCAGACTTTATTTTTGATCTCACTTAATAAATTATATTTTATTTGCAGGACAGTAAGTTGGAAACTTTGGCATCTTAATTTTTTTTAAGTAGTTACGAATTACAATTTATGGAATTAGATGCAAGATTTGTTATGTACATAATATATTTAATGGTGTTTACATATTGATCTTGTTAAACAACTATAAGTGATTTTTAGAACAAGGAAACTGAGCTCACAGATTTTTTTGACAAAAAATTAAGTTGAATTATTACTTAATGGCAATTTTATTCAAATTGAAAATATTTATACCGTATTTTCACATATATGATCTTTGGGAGTTCCATTTATATTTTTGAAAGCTAACTCAAAAAATTTCAATCAAAGAATGCAGGCTAAAAATTAAATAATGGTAAAGTTGAGAGCCGTCTTCATTTCCGGTTATTAACATGTTGATTCTACATTTTGACCTTTTTTCAAACACTTTCCTTATTGCAGTCTTCACAAATGCCTTCTTTGCGAAAAAATAAAAATAAATAAATACACAAATTTGATGATTTTATATGTCGAATTCAAATTTGTCACAGGTACTAGGACCGCAATGAAAGACATGCCCGAACGCCAGCGGGTGTTTATGGGTAAAAATGTAACCACGGGTCCAATTTTTAACCCAATTCACTGCGACCACGCAAATCGGGAACAAATTTGCATGGGCAGGTTAATCTAGAGTTCATATATCTCCTGTAAAATTTGGAGGTCGCCCCATTTTTTTCGAGTTCCCTTCCGTTGCTCCAAAAAGACCCTTTTTGCTACATCCTGCCTTCCGTTTTAGGCGCCAATATTTAAAAAGAAAACAACCAATAGTTTTCAACTTAAGATAACGCAAAAAAAACCAACAACAAAAAACCAACAAAAAAACAAACAAACAAACCTTTACGTACTCTTCTGAACGCCGCACAACTCGTTTGTCCAGAGACTTTTAAATATTTTTAAATGAACCACTTTACACACAGATCTGAAGTAAGCATTGATTTTTCAAATGGGGCAATGTTGCGAAGAAGTTCTAAATTCAAAATGAAACCAGAAAAAATTGCCAAAGAGATTGTTCCTACAAGTCTTTTCTCACAAATAGTTATCATGTCTAATATATTTCCGGTTACTTTTAAACGAAATCAATTTTTTTTAATGGTCTATTGCTTCAGTTTTTCGATAACTTTTGCCTTTAGCACTTTAGGCCTTAATTTTACAGCAATGTTTTCATTATGCAAATTTTACAGAACTGAATTCCATTAACGAGTCTATTTTCTGTTTAAACGGTAAAAGTATATCTGGTCTGTTTCGATTCCTTTTTTGAGTCTACTGACCACAAGGACAAAATTTTGATAGTATTACAGTAAATTCTTCATTTTACACCTAAACAGAAAAATAACTGATAGATTCCGACGACACGACCCTAGTCGTCTAGTGTTATTTTAATATAAAGTAAAAACAGTGAAAACAATAAATAATATAAATGTACAGTAAAAGAGAATATCCTATTAGTTGTTTTGTGATTTGCAATATCTTCAGGAGAAAAATCAGATTTTGAATTTTGTTTAAAATATATGAACCTTAGGTTAACCTTTATTTTATTTGATGTTTATATTATTATCATACAGGAAGTAAAACTGAAGGGTACGCATTCAAAGCAACGATCACTTCGAACTATTAAAGACCAAATTGTTTGGAAAATAATATCTGGGCGATGCAACGATGCCACAAAGCAGATCATGCGTATACTCTCAAGCCTAGCTAGGTAAGCAGCACGCGGGCATGAACTATATGCTGCCATATACATCGCGACGGCCGCAGACGGCTGGGCGGCGTTGCCGTCCGCTGCTTCGCCGCCGCCGTCTGACCTTGGTCTGCGCACGAACAGGTCTTCGGCGGCGGCGGCACCAGCAGCCGCCCCACGTCGATCGCCCCAGGGGCGCGGCAGAGAGGGCGTCGGGGATGCGCCGACCCCCTCCCCTCCCCCCGCACGTTCAACGTCCCACGCACCCACCCGCCGCCACCGCGAGAAGGCGAGGACGATAGCTGCGAGGTGGAAAGGTGGTGGTGGCGACGACCACGGAACCCCTAAGTCGCCACCGACGACGACGCAGTTGGGTCGCTCTCACCTTCCCCACAGCGCACCTTACGCGATAGGGTCACACGCTTACGTAATGTCTTCTATCGAGCTGATAAAATACGAGCGACTACCAGCTCCCACTCTTAAGCGGCGTAAATGGTCGAACACACCAGGTTGGCTTTCTGCCCCAATGATCGGTTCCTCAAATAAAAATACTTTACTTTTGAATACTTAATTTTCTAGAATGCTTATTGTGCTAAAAATGATTATTAAAATTCTTAAGCCAGTTCAGAGCCGTTATATTTACCATAAACAAGAAAAATAATTCTTCGAAGGGATTTGACAGTCTGTACAATACATAAAATGGAACAAAAAAATCTTTCAAACAAAAAACAGGTTGAAGGAAAGTCTATGTTGATTGAACAAATGAAAGGGTAAATGGGAAAACATAAATAATTAATTTCACGACAACCCCGTATGTTCAGCAAAATAGATTTTCAAAATAAGAAATTGAAAAACGTACATTATTTCAATCTAAGTTGCCACCAATTCTTCAAGGCTCTTACATAATTTAAATTTATTTAAGTTGGAAAACCAATTTAATTTTAAAACTAGAATTATTAACAGCGAAGATGAATTTTTGAGAAATACACATTAAAATATTTTGAAAATAATAAATAATTATGCAACTTTCATATGTATTTTAAAATTATGCCATAAGATTGGTTTATTTCCCATAACAGTGGAAAAAATGAAGTTAGTGATTATTCATAGACCAGAATTACAGATATGTCATAATTTAAGTTCAAGATGTAGGCTATAAAACAGACTGATATTACGAAGTTAACAATTAGAAAAAGACTTGTAGGAATTCTTTCATACTACATCAATTTTACTTCTATATGCTGTTTCTTTCATTATTTTTTTTTCAAGAAAAAGAAAATGTAAGAGGGAAAGAGCAAAACAAAATAATCAATCAATAAATAATCAGTTACTGGAAATGCCATTTCTTCCTCAGAGAAGCATATAAATTCCAGTAAAGAAAATAATAAAATGTAGAAGTAATTAATCTAATCTGAATTCATTCTTATCTAATTCTAGAACTTCAGTTATTTTGAAGAAAATTCAGGAATAAAGATAATCAACCATGAGTAATATCAATAAAATCACAAAAATACAATGGAACAGGAATTCAGATTTTGTATTCACAATTCATAATTTTACTAGTTATAAATTTATTCCATTATTTCAAAATGCCAAACATAGTCATTTACCAAACATAATCTTCAGAAGCATCTGGCACATATTTCAAAGATTTTGTTCCAAAAACCTACCCTTCGTCCTTACGATCATCTAGCTTCCTAGGAATTGTAGCATGGTCACGCTGGCTCTCTTCACTGCCTGTTTCTTTGGCACATCCTTCAAGAATAGTTGGGTCTTTTTTAGGACCTGTATCACATGAACTTTCATCTTCAATAGCTTTTTTTTCAAGCTCAGATTCTTGAGCTTCAGGTTCAGTTTTTGCAGATGTCAGATGCTCCTCCTCTTGCTTCTGATCCTCCATACTTGTCAGTATCAAAAGAGAGATACAGCCACTGGTAACAATAAGTCACAATATGCATATTTAAGTATAAATCACTTCTAAGAGTAAATCATAATGGAAGTCGAAAATTCTTTACTGCTGAACTGAATAACACATCTGTAGCTGTTCACAATACACTTAATTAATTAAATCATTCTTTAAAGGAAAGTGAAAGAAAAATTTAAAATCAGCATGGTGAATATGCTCAATATGATCTGTGATTAAAACTGTAAATAAAATATTTACTTCCTCGTAATATTGTTTAATAATGTTGCAATGATTATATAATATATTAAAATACTGCAATACGTCAGTTAACACAATAAAGCAAATAAATACCCAAAATGAGTTGTAAAATTTATATCTGAATTATAAGATATCTTTGTTTTATCACTATACTTCCATGACATTTCTGTTCAGTATTCTGAAGGTCACTGACAGTTCTATCAATACAGTTTTCATTACACAGCACATATTCAATAACCTCGATGAACTCAGCCCTTGATGCAAGACTATAGATGAAGGATGTATACATAATGGATTAGATGAATATTAGAATACACATCATTTTAAACCAATGAAATCATTCATTGCAAAATCAATAAAACTACTTTTAATTAAGATCTTTTTTCTGTTTTATTTTCTGCATAACCCACCCATCTGAATACAGGAAATGGATCTATAAATATCTATCCCAAAAATAAATGCAAGACTCCTAAGCTATTCACACTATATTAAATGCAACAATACTCTAATAGCTCACAACTCATAAAAGAAACTTTAATATATTTCAATAATAAATAAAAAATCCAGGAATATTAAAGCATGTTTCATTATTTTCCTTTTATTTCTCAGAAAATCTAAGAGTATAAAATAGAATAATAATTTTGAAATTATATAATGAAAAATCAAAATAATTATCAATTTGCTAATTAATTATAATGTACAATTTACTGCAATAATGTCATCACCATTGTTAAAATTATTTTGAACATTTCATTAAAAGATATCTGAAATTTTGATGTGTCTTCTGACATTGTCCTTCTGTGGATTATCAATTTGACAATAGCAAAAAGTAATCTTTAAATTTTATAACAGTTAAATTAGTCATTTGAGACAAAAAATATACCTCTTTTAAAATATGCATAATTTACACAATTATAAACATAGTTCACAAGCATACACAAAAGCTCTTGTCAATTTAAGTATGAATTTTTGCATAAATTTTACATTAAAATTTTTTATCAAATTAATTTATAATAGATACATTTTTTAAGTTCAGATGCTGCTGCAAAATTGTCAAATCAATTTAATAACTATTTGGAAATGGGAATATTATAACCAGGCATTTCAAAGTACCTAATCAAATTATGACACTTTAACTACATTAACATAAATTTCAATTTTTGTTCCAGAAACAAAATATTTTATAAATTCTGTTGAAATTCTTGTCGTGATATCTTGGAATTGATCTTCGGTTCCCTTAAAAAAGTACAATTTTGGAGGGGGAGGGGGCTCAAGATATTGTTCCGTGAATCACAGTAGATGCCGTCATTGCACCCAGCGGTAATTTAAAATCTCAACTACAACTACAAATATGTTAATAACGACTTCAATCCGGCCTCGTTCACGGAGAATTAAGCGTCAGTATCGACTAGCAAAAGAGGATTGATGAATATTTCACTTTTTTTTCATAAATGAAAAAAAAAATATATAAAGATAATAAATACTGTACATGTCAATAATTGCCCCTTTAAGCTAATAATCTCATTCATCAAGCGCCACGCAACTGACATGTCATTCGCACAGCTTTTCACGTAATACAGTATAGCCCGCGTTTGCGCATTCATAAACGTGCGAAAAAAAACAATACCCCACCAAACCCCTTTGAGAGGCAACTGGACCAGTCGCCGGATGCGCACTATCTGCGATAATATCCACTAAATACTTACGAAACAACCGCGGAACGGCCAATACACTTAAACAGCTTCACATTGCTCCTACTTGTCCTTCTTCGTATTGCCTCTGCTGCTACGCTGAGTGGCAGCCAAGCAGACGGAGCCTTGCTTTCTTTCGCTTGCGGCGCGAGCACCCGCGAGCACCTCGACCGCTCGTTCTTCCCCCTCCTCCCTCTCCCCTCGCGTTGGGTGTAATGCGAAGGGACCCACCAAACCCGCCCGCCCGCCCGCAGGAGACAGTAGCGCAACGCAACGGACTCATTGCGAAGTAGCCGCGCACACGACCGCCTACGCTCGCACTATCTCGCTCACACCTTCGTTCAAGATGGTGGGTATTAGTGCTAGGGCAGTTTGACAGCTTGAATGCCGCTAATACAGTGGGGAATCATAATATTATTTTAATGTTTAAAACCAAACTGCCGCTTTAATGTCAGTAAGGCGCCGAGTATGACCAGTTCCTTAATGTCAGACTTATAAATTCCATTAACAAAACTGTGCAGGTAGGAGTTCAGATGTCAATTTAATAGTAAAATGTAAATAGTTCTGGTGCCGATTGTTATACGAAGTTAATATTTTTGTCTAATTTCGAAGTGTTTTGAAAATAAAACACAACAGATGGACAGATACTGATACCAGGACTTCTATTTTATTTTTCCTTATTATCAAGTAATGTTACAAATACATAAACAACCCAACTGAAGGAATGTTTAAGAATTTAAATATAAACAAATGTGTAAGATTCTCTAAATAATAATTTTGTGGGTCTTAAATTTAAGAACATTTTTATAGCTGTTGAAAGGAAGTAAGGTTGTAAACTTCAATAAATTCATTTTCAAAAAATGGAAAGGACTTTATTTTCTTTTAAAAGAAATAACTAATTCTGGTGTTCATTGACATAAAAAAAAGTGATGTAGTTGAACTGCTCTTATTGATAATTAGACATCTGATCAAATTAAACATGTAATGGTAAATTAATCATTTTATATATCACAAGAAAAATATTCTCTGATAAAATAAATTTTTTTTTTTTTAAATGTATTTGAATCCTTCAATGTAAAGCATACTGTCAATTGTTGAGAATTGTATATATGTAATTGTTGAAATGAGAATATGAAAATATTGATTACCTGCTAAAATTTAAATTAAAGGTGCACTGACTCGTGAACTAAGGCAATAATAATCTTTCTTTGTTTAGCAATATATTTGATGTACCTTGTGTGGTACGGTATATATTATACTTCAGTAATTATTGGTTAAACTTCATAATTATGATGTTAATTGGTCTCAGGGTTGAAGAGTAATTCCATGGCCTACATAAAATGACTTTTAAAACAATATAATTTCAACAATGACTCTAATGGAATTTCAGTTCATTCAGAGAAGAACAGTTTGAGAAAAATATATATTTAAAAAAATGGAGTTCGCTGATATGATACTTATCCCTAAATTGGATGGTGTCGTACTGCATGGTCCTTTCCAAAAGCCTGTTGATGGCACGCTTTGCATCACTGGTCATCATCTGATTTTATCATCTCGCAAAGAAGGTGGAGAGGAATTGTGGGTGAGTTGGAGTACTTAAGTAATGTTCTGTGATTAAACAGCGTTTTTCTATTAAAACTTGTGCATCAAGTTTTTCACTAATTTTTCTAAAATTCTTAAAAATGTAACTTCATTATAAATTATTTCTTACTATGAATTCATTATAGTGCTAAAATTGTATCATTCGCATGAAAGCTCTCAAAATGCCAATTAAAATCCTAGAGATTTTTAAGATTAAAATTATTGAAGATATTTTAAGAAAATAGGATCTGTTTTTCTTCTATAAATAATAATCATTTTGCTCATTTGATTTTTTTTTTTTTAAATATTGATTATTTATGTGAACATATACGTACTACACTTGTATACACATATTGGTGTATACATACATATGCTGTAGGCCTTCACTTTCAAAATTATTGTCAAAGATTCTGTAATGTCAAATCAAAATGTCTTTAAAACTAGTTTTATTAATGGAAAATAATTTGTAATCTTTTGACAGCTTATGCATCATAATGTTGATTCAATTGAGCGTAAACCAAATGGAGCCCTGGGAGGCAGTTTAATAATAAAGTGTAAAGATTTTCGGATTATTCAATTGGATATAAATTCTACTGATGAATTCATGAAAATTGCCACATCTATTGAGCGCCTTTCTTCAGTTGGTATGTAAAATTATATATTTGGGTTCTCTGCAAAATATTATGCTAGTCTTATCCACCAAACAAAACAAAAACGTGTTGCAATTGTACTGACATCAATAAGTATATGAAAGTTAAGTCTACATTGAAATCATTTGTAATATGGTGAAATTGCTTAATCACAATGGTGCCCTTTCTTTATAATGATAAAGTATATTTCTGTATGAAAACAGATATGGAAGGTGATTGACTTTTCAAACCAATTTCAAATCTCACTGCAGCCAAGTTGTAGACTTCAAATTGTTTTGAAAGTCTCGTATATTTCTTATCCTTCAGTCATTCAATCCTAATATGATTCATCCATTCCTAATATTTCTTTCTTTTAGAATATTTGTTTTTTATTCTATTTCACTATTCAATGGTATCTTGTGATTCCTAAAAGGAGTTGCAACACCTCACTGTGCATCTCTTATTCTGTTTCCATGACCTTATTCTTTATGGTAGCATCAATTATACTGCCATTTATATTCAGTTTGAATTTGATTTGATTATTGCAAAAATTTAATGGTTTTTATAGGTTTATGTGTAGTCGTTGAAGGAGGGGCTAGCATGCATGTGTATACATTTTGATGCAGTGAGTCAAAAAGAAACATCTAACATATAATAGATGTTTCGTCTGCCAGATTTACTCTCCTCTTCAGTGCTTAATTATTAAAAACTAAAATAACAATAATGGTCAAATGATAGTCATATAACCATAAGAGGAAACACTAATATCTTTTCTCCATGGTGTACTGTACTTACAATTTGTACAAATATTCAGGAATCATCATTTACCATTAAATATCATCAGATCCATCAAAAAAGAATATTCTTTATTAAATATGAACGGGCTTGTAGGGATGAACAAACAAAAGATGTGTACATGTGTAATTAGTGTTGTGATTATGCATCTTTAAGAAATATTAAGTATGTTATAGAACAGAAAATTTCTAGAGAAAACATTTAGAATTATTTTTTGTTTAAATGTTTGTTGTATAAATTAAAGGGGGGAAAAACAATAGAAAATAGTCCATCAAAGAATGTGAGTGGAGATGAATTAAGATGAGAATGAAAAGTTGGAAACAAATGAAATAATTGAAGACACGAAGTATATGAACGAATGAAAAAATAAAAATAAACAAATGAAAAACACCTTAGAATGTGTACTTCAAAAAACAGAACCACAAAATTGTCATTACATGAAAAAATTTCAGATTGAAAGAAAATCAAACAGTGCTCTAAAGAAGGAACTGTTTTCTTAAAATAAGAAATTGGAGATAATAGGCAAATCAATCAATAAAAATATTTAAAATTAGTGGGATTACGTATTAAAACAAAGTAATATGATAATAAAGAAATATAAAGCAGGATTTCATGCAAATAATTCAAGAGAACTAATATCAAAAGACTTCAGTCTAATACTGAAGTTTGAATGATATCATGAGTTGGGATGTAGAATTGAAACAATATTTCTTAAAGAAATAATTAAGAGAAAAGTAGAGAGAATAAGAGAAAATTAAGAGAAAGAGAATTAAGAGAAAATAAGAGAGAAGTACCAAATTGTTTAAGTATTTGAGGACTGAAAGTATTAAAACTTTGTGAACTATAGGCTGGCAAATGTATTGAAAAGTTTAAAAGGTAGAGGGTAAGCAAATGAAAGAATATGATAAATTAATCAATAAAAACGACAAAAGTTAAAAATTATAAATTTATTGTTAATTCATGTGAAAAATTTAAAATGATTTAAAAAAGCATCTGTGAGAAATTTTCAGATGGTTTGACAAACTTATGAAACACCACTCTTTTAATGTAGTTCCCAAGTAGTGTGTGTTCAAATTGAGTGGAGAAAGTGCTTCAATCTATGAAAAGAAATGTTTATATTATTATGAATCAGTCTTTGAATTTATCTTTTGACATTCAATGAAAAATTATATAATTAAATCGTGAAGTCTAAATAGGAAACATGTTAATGTTTTTGAGTGTCAGGAAAATAATGAGTTTTACTGAAATGTTCATAAAATTAAGTTTCATATTGATTTTCAAAATTTGCACCTATATGGTCTTTGTATTTATACTATTGTAAAGAGAAATTGAGCAGATGTTGCCTTAAGTTATTGAATTTGATGATGATGATGATGATGATGATGATAATATTAAAGTACCATACAAATAGAACAAAGTGTGACTACCTTATTTGAACATTCAAAATTGTTAGAAACCGCGAAAAACGGGAATTCAAAATAAATAAACAAACAAACAATAGGTAGATATACAAACCACTACTTCACTTCAAATGTAAGGGATTCATCCTGATGAATGAGAATATTCAGTTGTTTGATTTATGGATTGTTGAACACATTTGATTGTTTTAAAAAAGAAGAAGAATGCAAGGAAATTTTGAGGATGGCTTAGTCAAATAATTTCAAAATAATAAAATATTAGTTATTGAATATATGAAGAAATTGGGTGGTCAGCTACTGCAGCATACTTTTGGAAGGAAAAATAATTATCAATATGATACCTACTTAGATCCCAAGTGGAAATAATAAAATTTTTTAGTAAAATTGTATAATTTTTGCATTCCTTTACAAAAATTAGAAAATTTTGATAATTAATAGATAGGTTTGTCAAATTGCTAGTTTCAAATTTAATCCATGTTTGCTTAGAAATATTTTTCTCTCTACATTTGTTAAAACTTAATAGGTTTTTGATTTTTGTTATACATGTAACAACATGATAATGAAGAGCAAAAAAGAGGAAAAAGACAAGGCTCGTTAAGAAAATAATTTTCAAATGAATAGGAATACATTTTACAGAACAGGCCTTTAATTGTAAGTGTTAGAACAGTAGTACCTCTTGTGAACATTTGTAGCTTGACAGTTAAGTTTTCACTTGAACTGTAAATTATAGTTTAGCATTTTTGAGAAATGAGAAATTGATCATAGATGTCATTTGTTCTCTGGTAATACATGACCCACTACTTATTTTGGAAAAAATTTTGGAGAAGCTCATAGAGATGTAGAGTAAATTTAATCCATGGAATCTTAAAATGATATTAAAATAATCTTAATGATGATTAAAATGATCTTAAAATACATTTCTGACACACATCTGAACGAATGACATGTTTCCTTTTGAAATAAACATTTTTTTTTGTGCTGGCAGATACAAATCTGACACCAATAGTTAGGAAGAGATCAAAAAATGAAATACTGAACATGCAGAAATTAAAAATAAAAAGTGTAATAAGTGTAATACAAGTAAATAGGAGTACATATAAATTGTAATGTTATACTATGACACCAATTTCTCAGAGAACTGAAAATTTATTTTCTTCATTGTTTAATTTAATTTTTTTAAAAATAATTTTCTCACTATCATCATCTTGATCATCCTCTCTTATATCATAGATTCGGTTTATTACATTTTATTACTTTTTCAGTTGTGAAAGATTTTAAGTAACTATTGAAATGTTCTAACTATTATAAAAGTGATCTTGGAACAAACATGTCGGGCATAATCTCTAAGAAAGAATAGATTTGTTTCCTTATTCAGTATGGTAAACAAATGTTGACAATAATGCTTGCAATTTAATATAGACTTGCCTGTGGTAAACTTAGATTCAGTTTGTTTCTTTTCTTTGATAATGTTTCTTTTTTATCTTTTTTAATTGGAGGACCTCTTTTCACAATATCTATATGTGCATCCTTTTCCTTCTTAGCAACAGTTGGCATTATTTCATCAGTAAGCTCCAAATCACTAACAGTTCAACACAGGGTGGAATGTCATGAGGTATACTGGCTGACAAAGAGCTTGAGAGCTTGGGTAAATATAATTGGAGTCTGATCAACAAGTGACTTTAAAAATGATCCTAGATGTAGAAAAATAGATCAGGAAGACAGTCTTTCTGATGACAATGAAGACTTCTTCTTGCAAGTGAAGAAAGTGATGTTCATAAACATTCAATAAAATAGTTTTATTGTCCTCACTAAAATAAACAATTAAAAAGTGAGTAAACTGATTCATTCAACACAAGTGTGATAGAGAAGAAATATAACCAGAGGATTCATTTTATTTTTAGTTTTTCCTTTGTGACATGCTTTTGACTCATTTTGTTTGAGTTAAGGTCATGTTTATTTTTGATTTTCTCTGAAAATGCCATTTGATCTTTTTTATATCATGAGGGAAATGTTCATTTTGTTCTTTGCTGATAAAGCTAAGATTTTTTGGAAAAAAATCCAAATGAGAGTTGTGAAATTACTTCGGCACTCATAGTACTTTACATTTGATTTTCACAATGTTTAAGCATTTTTTTTTCAACATTATTTTGGTATTTTGGATCTTTGTAATTTCCCCAAAGTTTTGAGAACTCTTCAAAACAGGGCATGTTTCTCTATCAGTTATTATTTCTTTAAATAAAGAATCTAACATCAACTATCTAATTTGTGAACCAACAAATATTCCTTCTAAAATTTTAGCTTCAGATTCAAAGGATCTTTTTGCAGTTATTGTCATTCTTCTTTAGAGCCTACTTAGAATTATTCATTAACGTTAATTTTAAATGTAGAGGAGGGTACAAGACGTTTTGTGGCCTCCTCTTAACTTGCATGAATTATTCCTTGCTCTTGTTGAGAACAAGACTTATTCTCTTTTTAACATTATCATGTTTGTTGTGAAAGTTTGCTCTCTCATGTCAAATTAAACAAAATTCTTTAATGTGGTCAGTTTGCTTAAACAGGAGACGGACAATAATTTGTTAATATTCAAATAATTGTTACTTGTGCCACTTGTATTGTCATTTTCCATTAAGCAATTTTTTGACAATGTTATCCAGTAACTTCTTTTAATTGATACAAGTTTTATCACATTCTGAATGAATTGGTGTGTTTTAGATAAAATATTAGACAATCAATAAAAAGTCTCCATTAATTTGAAATTTTCCCAGCCATTAATGTTTGAATGTCAAATTGTAATATTACGAGCCTGAGAGACATATTATGGAACATATTCCTTTAATGTTGTTTATCCCAAGCAAATTCTGTATCTGAAACAAGTACATTTTTATATTTAATGCCAATGTTTGGGCAGAAGCTTTAGGGAGTCCTAATCTTCCATTAAATCATTACGTTCATCGTGTGCATATTGTTCAGCTTTTTGCAAAAGCCCCGTACATGTGATTCAAAAACACTATTGAAAATGTTTTTAACAATTTAATAATTGCTTCCATTATTTCACAATTAAATAGTCCTTTCTTTTTCAGCTCTTGTGAATGGGTCTATGTATCAAACAAATTTCGGTGTAACATTTTTTTCATGTGTTTAGAGTTGCAGCTTGATCGCAGGATTAAGAAAGGGCTTGATTATTTTCTTCTTTCTTGTTCATCACAGGGCCCCATGAAACTTTCTGATACATATTTTTTCCCAAATTTCTGATGCATATGAATAAGTCATTACATGCTTTTTAAACAAATTTTTTGTTACTTTCTTCTCTATCTGACAAGGAAAATGCCACAACTTGAAAATACAACAGAATTATTTTCATTCCTTCTTGACAAATTATTAAGCTTCGCAAACTAATGAAAAAAATATAATTTGATGTCATCTCATGCATGCATTCCAGAGCATTATGCAAGTGTGCGAAGGCTGCAGGTTTGGAAGGTCTTTTCTATACATGATTGTGGAATGATGTGATGATCTCAGAGCTTACATTGAAACTGAACCATCATTCCTTTCATGACCACTAATCTTTCATTATTTATCACTCAAAAAAAAAAACTGCATCATCAACAACCTTAAGAATATATTATATTTCTTAAAAACTTTTTCACATAATTGAACAATTTTGAGAAATTAAAATACATTGTAATATACAATAAAATGAACAAACATATGAAACAAAAAATAGTCAACAATTTGTAGTAGTGTCGTATACTATTAGGCATGGTTGATTAGTTTTTATCCAGCATTTAATTGTCTAAAAACTAATTTAGCAGCAATACCGCCCTAACATATACTAAGTTAGTTCAGAGAAAAACACGTTTAAAGTTTCAACTGTGTCCACAATTCTAGATTTGTATTAAAATGTTTGCTAAAGCCACTTGAAGTAAATCTTAAAGATAATGAATATTAATAAAAAGGAAATTTTATTAAAACTCATTTAAAGAGCAAAATTAATATTGTTGAAACTAATAAAATGGTAGTTAAACTTACTAGTTTTAACAATATTAACTGTTTTCTTTGTGTACATTGATTAAATTCCATTTTAAGTGGGAAGCTTACCCCCACTGGCCGTTAAAAGAGTTAATGGGAAAGTGTGCAAGTAACAAGCATTATACTCCATATTTTTCAATAACAGACAACTATTAAATAGAATTTAATATTTCAAAAACTATCTACCATTGTTATAATTTTTTTGATGAATTCAGTTTTTTTAAAAAATAAGTGCTTTTTGATTAGGGCAGTATTGCACAAAAAAGATTTTAAAATTTCTTTGAACCAACATTGCCATTTTTTTAATCAAGCCAATAGATGGTGCCACAAGTTTATTAGGTAATGTGGATGCAAGAGAAGTGTTTCAAGAGCACAAAACTTCAAGTAACTCAAATTTAAAGCTTTTGTGGGTGAGGACAGTACCGGATCCCTCAAATACATAGTATCTATTTAAAAAAATGAATTAACACTCATTTAATGATAAATTTAAAAAACTGATGTTTTTATAATCTTTTTTCAGCTTTTAAAATAATTAAGGATACATAAATAACTAAGAATTTTGGTTTAAAGTAAAAACATCTAATACAGTTTTCAAAAATCTTTTGTAAATCAAATAAATCTGATTTAAATAAAATAAATAAACTTTTTTTATTAAAAAAATCATGAGTTTTTCCAACCCTAGATAGTATGCTTTTTGTATTAAAAAAAAAAGAATTCTTCATACATGATGATTTTTGGGTAAAAACTGTTTCTTAAATAGTTGAGATAAAGTCAATTGTGTCTTTACGTTTTTATAGATGAACCAACCAAACAATATCCATTTTTCTATCGGCCCATGTTTCCTATTCTTGAAGATGGATGGACTGCATTCAGACCAGAAACAGAATTTTCTCAGCTTGTGACAGCTCAGAGTGATGAATGGAGATTCAGCTATGTCAACAAAGATTTCTCTGTGAGTTTCTTTAAAAAAAAAAAAATTATTTAAAGAGAAATTGAAAAATGTGCTAAGCAGTGCTGGCTCGTCAGGTTAAGGAAGTGAAGTATCATTTTTCCTACAAATGATAAATGTGATTTAATTATAAAGAAGGAGCTTACATATAACTACTGCTTTTAAAATCTGTGTGTAGTACATCTTTTTTTTTCTTTCACGATTCTCTTATGCTTGCTTATTTGCATCCTGGCAATGCACAAATTGTAACACTTTGTTTTGTGACATGAAGTGAAGTGTGTCAAAACAGGACACATTTAGTTAGGAAGTGAAGCAATGAGGTGAATACTTCATGTATATTAGGGGCTGGAATGCCTGGTGCAGAGTTAAGCATAATTCAGCAAACACTGTAGCACAATCCATTGAACCATAATGTCAGTTAATTTTCCTGTACAATGATGGATAAATTTTTTGGAATCCCACCATGACAACATAAAGTTAGTATGTAAATGTTATATGAAAATAATTATTACTCTCCTCATAAGCTTGAACAAAAAGCATATTTATGTTAAATATGAAATTAACACATTGAACATGACCTTAAGAGTGAACAGTATTTTTTCAGAAATTTGTGTCCCCTTAAGAGTGGACTGTATTTTTTCTAGAAATTCGTGGAGTAAAATATGTAATGAGGATAGAATTTTTCCACAATTTCACCCCACGAGCCACCACTGATTCTAAGCATGAGATATCATTTCATGTTCTGCAATACACATAATTACAATTACATTTCAAATAAAAGGACATTTGATAAATCTAGAATAACTAATGCTTGCGAATTTTAATAACTTGTATTTAATTATTCCTCATTTGTGGTTTAATAATGCCTCCTTTTTTTTATTTTTCTGGATAAAACCTCTTGAGAAACTATTGCCCTCAAGATATTTCTTACATAGTTTCCAATTGATGTGGGAAGCTTATATTGCCAATTGATTTTGAGACAAATAATGATGTATTCTTGAATTTAAGTCAGTCTTACCATAAAAAATCTTTCAAAAACTCTTTCATGCAGTACACATTTAACAGTTAAACTTGAAATCTTATATTGGTTCATAACAAAGAGGATCAATGAAACTTCAGCTTATTCAAGAAATAGTAGTCAATAACATGAAAAGAGATGTTGAGCAGGACATAGCAGGGATGAGTTTTATATACTTTTTTCAAGTCTGGCTTTCCTACTTCTAGTAGACCATCTGTTCTTAATATTAATGAATTATCACGTGTTGAAAATATTTTTATCTTAACTAACTCTGTTGAAAACAACGAAACCATTTAAATTTTATAATTTATTCAAGGATCACTACCCTATTTATCTATCTATTACAAATAAATTAAAGCATTCAAAAAATCACATTTTAAATCTATAAACTACAAAAGTGAAACAAAATAAATAAAAAGAAATAGCTTACTAGAGAAATACATAGATACAAAAGTGGCTAAATGCAACAAAATTAATAAATACTTCAAAAGACATTTTCAAAACAAAAATTAGACCGCATAGCATTGTATCCAAACCAAACCTATTATATGTTAGTGAAACTTGGGTATTTGGACAAAGAGACAAGCAAAGGATTGAAGCAGCCCAAATGAGCTATTTAAGATCGGTATTAAAGATCTCAAGGAAAAATAGGATAAGAAATGAACACATAAGAAAAAGACTTAAAATAAAGAACATCGTCCAGCGAATAGAGAAGCACTGAATAAAATAGCATAAACACACAAAAAGAAGGAAACCCAAGAGATACCCAAAAATGGCAATGAGATACAAGCTATGGGGAAGAAAAGAACCAGGGAAACCGAAGAGGAGGTGGACGGACCAGGAACACCTCAATAGTGATTGAGGCAATACTGAAAAGAAGGAACAGGCCAAGTGGCCTAAACCTCGAAAGTTCATAATGATGATGATGAGCTTCTAAAATTTATCTAAATTTTATTGTCTTTCATATGGTCAATCCAAGATCCTAATGATACTTCAAACAATCCTAGTAAATGTTCTGGCATGCCCAAGACCAAAACTAAATTAGAAAACAACCAAAAGCCATTTCAAGAGGCAAATGGATTACCAAAACAATTTTAAATTCTTATAACAAAAAGAAACTATTATATTATTTATGGAAATCCAATTGTTATTGTAATATATGTGGGTCACTCTAGAAGTAATGCACAACAATTTTTAAACATTCAATTTATTTTCTATTACTGTGCTATTTTTACAGTATGTTGATCCATCTTTGAGGAACAAAAAGTCACCTCTCCACATTATCTCCATCTATTTCTACAGCTTCATGACACCTTTGAAGATGGGCATGTATACCCATAAGGTAGAAGCCTGCGCCAGAACGTCTGAGCCCCTGTTTAGCACCCTTCATCCTGAAGTAATCATCTCCTGGAAATCACCTGACAGAAATCTTTTTCAGTTGCAGTTCTTTCAATATTCTGTCCATACTCGCTTCTCCTATACCCACTTTTATTGACAATTCTTTCACGGTTACACTTTTGTCGGCCAAAATGAGATTGTGAAGGCACACTTTTGTCAGCCAAAATGAGATTGTGAAGGCACTGCACATTGTCAGGAAAACGTGAAGAGCGTGGTCTGCCTCTGCACGGGACATCTTGAGTATTTGCTTGCCCTAATTCACCAGATAATCCCATCGACTAACTCTGTGATCAACATCATCATCTCCATTCACATTTTTAACCTCTTGTGAGTGTTTTTGACTTTCTTGTTCTCACAGCACATTACTAATGACGAATATGTAATGCAGCAGTCATCTTAAATGAGTGGTACGAGAGCAACAATTGAGTAAGGTTGAAATAAATATGAATTCAAGCAAGAAGAGTGATAATTCAAAATCTGTAAAGAGTAAAGACGTAGAAAAGAAAATGAATTTATAAAAAAATTCGTGTGCATTACTTTTGGAGTGACCTATGTAATAAAGTTTGAATGCAAACGTTATTCCACAATCTTAGATAGAGTGAAAAGATGTGAAATTAATCTGTGATATAGTATACATTATACAAAACAAGATTAATTGAAGAAATTTGTGGAATGTTAAAAAACAGGATACTTGGTAAGAAGGCAAAAAACAATATCTTTGGTGAAAATAGCCAACAAATTCGATATTTGTATACTATTTCTCAGTACTAATGAATGGATTCTTACTTCTACAATATAGGATCCATACTTAGTAGTAAAATGCAAAAATCTCTTAATTGTAGATTAGCTTTTTCAGAAGCGTACTTTAAACAATGTTTATATTTCCAACAAATAAGTATGTCAATAGTATTATTAATAAAATAAGTTGAAAACTCATGGTGTTGACATTATCAATAAGATAATTAAAATACTTTTTGATTTCATTGACATTGCTCTGGTTTGGAATGTTGAAAAATCAGAGAGGCCAGATGCCAAAAAATTTGCCAATATAACTCCAAACTTCAAAATAAGTAGTAATAGTGTAATCTCAAATTGCAGACTAATATCACTAATTTTTAATCATAAGATCTTCAAAAAAATAATCCATCAAAGCAACTTCAAATTTTATACAACAATCAAATATATATATCCAAAAATACTATGGTTTTATGAACAAATTGGGAATTGGAAATACTTTAAACTGTATAATGGACTTTATGAGAAACTTGAAGTAAAAGTATACCAGTTGTTTAACCTTTTTTAGATTTGGCTAAGGCATTAGAAACTAAATCATGAGAAAATTTTGGATAAATTGGCATTAGAGGTGATGGACATACACTCATTGCTAGCTATTTGCATGACAGACCACGAGAAGTTAAAGTAAGTGGTTGTATCAGTGAATTGTGCAAAGTAAATACACACTGACTCAAGACGCTGTCCTTACGCCTCTGTTTTACTTTCTTGCCTTCCTGTGTATACTTACATAGTAAAGAGAAAGTTTTGTAATGCTGCAGCAGAAATAGCTGATTATTTGACAGAAAAATCAGTATTGTGGGGCCCTTGTATTGAAAAAATGGAAGAATCTTATTTCTATATACGGTAAAATACTTCCTCTCACACTTTACGCTGTCAAAATCCATGTTTTGTGGGGCCTGAAAACAAGAAAATTGTTTTCTTCAGCAAAACATCTGTCTGTGTGCAATTCTAGCTTCTGAATTCATACTTCCCTGTTGATCAGAACAAACTCAAGACCCTGTAAGTGTGAAATGGATGTTTTGATTTTGATGGTACTTTGCTACAAGTATTCATAAACCAATGTCTATGATAAATCCTAAACATTAGGTGGCCACAAGTAGTAACAAATGAAGAATGGCTGAAGAAAGCCAATGAACCATCAATAGCAATGCAAATAAAACGCGGAACTGGATAGGACATACTTTAAGGAAACCCCGAAATTCAATTGAGAGAGAAGCACTATGTTGGAACCCACAAGGGAGTAGAAGCCAAGGTGGGAATCAGCCGAGAACATCATGGAGAAGGACAGTGGAAGGAGAGATCCAGGAGTCTGGTATGACATGGAAACAAATCATACCTGTTGCAGAAAAACTGAGTAAGATGGAGATCCTTTGCCAAGGCCCTATGCTCTGAAAGGAATTAAAGGACGAAGAAGAAGAAGAAGATGGTACTTTGCATAAAGTCACATTTTAAACAAATTCTCAGAAATGGCTCAAAATGTAATTATTAAACATTTTTTTCAGATAGCACAAAGGATGAAAAAATGACGTGAATTGAATTTAATGCAATTTATAATTTTGTTTTCAAAAATGGCTTTGAATTTTTTCTTCAATTTTTTGCTGTGGATAGAACAGAGTGCTTAAAAAATTGGCATAGGTCTCATTTTTGTTGCACTCTGCATTTTTGAAAATTGAAGATAGAAATAATGAGAGAAGGTATGTGCTATTGTAGGACATCTAGTTTTTAAATATCGCACATCATGAATATTTTTTATATAATATTTGTTACTTTTTAAATGTAATGATTTTTTTTTATCGTCAATTGTTTACAAAATAATTATTATTATGTTGACAAAAGGACAGTACACTTCACATGCCATAAAAGTTTTCCTTTAGACTTAAATGCTTTCATTACAAGTACATTTTACTAGCGTGTTTAAAAATGTTTCAGGAATAAATGTTTTCTCATTCTTCCACTTCTTCCTGTAACAGTTAAATTATTCATTTTAAAATTATAATGATCAATTTTCATTTAGTTAAAAAAATTGTTCTTGTGATGTTCAGGACTCACCTTTGAATTAAATTTTATTTTAAATTAATATTATTAAAGTATTTTTTTTAAGTTTTGAGTTGATCTGACTTGTATAGCACACTGAACGTCAGTAATATTGTCTGTATCCTTAAAAATTATCATTTTGAAGTGGAAACATCCACCTAGTTATGGCAAATCAATGTTTGCATGAGATGGCAGATGCATAGAAGTCAATTAATCTGTTCCATAGGAAGCTGGTTTCAATGTGGAATAGATTTTCAACCAGTAACAATCAGTTGTGAATTTAGGAGATGAGAATGCTCCTTTTGTGGATTCATTGGTATAACTGTGTATCAAACTCTTGTACCCAAATTTGTGGTTTCAAACATAATCAAAGCCAACTAGTTCAAAGAGTAATAAAAATCCTTCCTAGGGGATGTAAGGCCCATGTTGAAGATGTAATGTATATAAAAGATCCTCAAGCCTAAAAGAAGCCTCTGAGCTAAATTCAAAATCGCGTTTCATCACCCGAGTAATTCCTTCTTTCTCTGCAAGATGTTGAAGGGGGTGATGTGGAATTTGTCATCAGATGGAAGAGCAGGTGTGATAGCCTGAATTTCACCACATAAAATAAGGCATTAAGTAACTAACTAGGGAGGATATGACCTTGTAGTTGGAGCATGAGTACTCCCATGATCCTTAGAGCCATGTTTGTGGGAGTGTAGCTAGTGGTAGGGTCTCCTTTCCTGAACAGGTTGATGGTGAGGGGTCAGATGAAGTACTTCAGAGGAGAGCATCAACAGCATCTTCAAATAAAGATAAAGATGATGATGAAAAGATGAAGGTGAAGATGGTGGAAGGGGCCCCTCAAAGAGCCTAAATACAGTGTTTGTCTCACTGGTCAGCTGCTAACAGCAAGTAGATGCTTTAGAATCTCTGGTGTTATATTACAATATAATTTAACAATATAAGAATTTTTAGTTGAGATGGGCATTTCAGTAACTGCAGGTTGATGGTGAGAAGAACCACACTGAGGAGTGTGTTTGTGACTGAATGAGTTGAGATGTTTTGCATATCACATGTCCATTGTTTTGTTGAAACTTTAGACTTGAGCAATTATTAAGAGTATCATTATTCTGTAGGCAGAGCGGTTACTGCAAGAATCATTATGTTATAGGTAATAAAGGAGGTGTTTTTTTGTAACTATTTGATTCTGTTCGTATTTGGTGTTAGGTATACCACCCCAAATTTCAATGCCATATTGAATGTGTGGATGTATTATTTTATAATATAAAGGTATGAAATGTATTAAAAATATTGTTAAGTATTTGGAACAAATTGTTATTAGAAATAAATTTGAACTTGCTTTTGTATATACTGTGTCCACATTTACTGTAAGTTAAGTTTTCATCAATATTTATTTCAAAGAATTTATGACAGAGTTTGATTGATAGGTTGATTATTTCACAAAATGTTAGTTTTATCATTTATGTTAAACTTATTGCAATGAAGGAAATAAATTAAATTTTTTAAATTATTGTTTAAATTCAAGTTGTTTTTGATATACTGAGATTTGAGGTAGAGATTCTAACTTTTTTTAATGATGTTCACTAATTAATTTTGGTTTACTACTTATTAATGTAGTATTACCTGGAAAAATATATTAACTTAAATAATACAGTTGAGGAGAAGTCACTGACAGGTAATAAGAATTATGTAATGTAGAATTATATAAGCAAAATGTAATTTGATTTTGCGTTAATTCAAATGTTTCATATGACAATGGTGTGTGAATACTTGAATGGTGACAAGTTTAATGCCCATGCTCGTTCTCATGTGTTCATAATGAAATGTTGTTTTTTTTCTCCTTAGGTTTGCCCCACATACCCAAGTACAGTGGTTGTTCCTCGCAGTGTGGATGATGAAACTATTATGGCTGCTGCCGCATTCCGTGAAGGTGGCCGCTTTCCAGTTCTCAGTTATCGACATGAAGGAGGGGTAAGAATCAAAACTCTAAAATCATTGCTTGTTTCTCATACCATTGGAATTAACTTGGTGTATATTTTTAACTTCATAGAGTTCTACAGTACTTAATAAAATTAAAAAATATCATTGCAGAATAAAAAAAAAATTCCTACAAGAATAAAGGGACTTCTTAACCTTCTAAAACATTTTCTTTAAATAGTAACTTTGGAAATATAATAATTATGTTAACTAATGAAATTATATTAATAATGTATAAGAGAATGTATAAAACATATAAAAATAATGTAATCAAGCAGACTTCAAAAGATGGTAATAAGCTTTAGAGCAAGAGGAAAGAGAGACCCCTGCAGACCAAGAAAACGTAGGGAGGGCTCAGGAACACATGAACTGGTGGAGGGGAATACTGGAAACAAGGAACAGGTCTTGAGGACCTAAACCTTACTAATGTTGTTGTTGTTGATGATGACGGTGATGATGATGATTATGTTACATTAAATGATTCATACAATTTTCTTTTATCTTTGGATGTGAATTTGTAACACAGGAATTGTTGAAACAAGACACATTACTGTAAATGATTAACCAAAAACTGGAACTAAAAGCATATAATATTAAGTTCGTGTTAATCTTGAGATCTTCACTTAACCATTGCTTTATAACTGGAACTTGTAATTTCAGGCATTTATTTTACCTCAAATAGGTACGCACAAAGGCATTTTTTTTTCTAAAATAATGCATACAAAAAAGGCATTTATTCTGGCTAAAGAATGGGTGTAAAAACACAGAAAAAATTGAAAAATTGCCCTTTAAAAGTAATTATTGTAAAAAAATTAATAATTAAAATAATTTATTCTTTTATTCTAAGTAAAATTAAATCAGTACTTACATGGAAGGAAACTATCTTTTCTTTGTAATCTTGATTACACATGACTATTTGGTATGACAACTATGAATTTATTTTACCTGTAATGCTGTCTCTACAAAATACTATTGTAAACCTCTTTTGAATCTTGAAGTGGTATCAGTGAAAACAATTCGAGATTTAGACATTTGCACTTATGTAGAAGGGAAGAGAGAACAAAAAGGGACTAAGAAAGTAATATTACGTAAAGACAGCTCTATGGGACCGCAGATTACACTCAAACATAGCAGGAGATTCCTTGTGAACAAACAAGTTGTTGTGTTATTCTGATATCTTCATCTATCAATCACTAAGTCAGTGGCGTTTTTTCTTGTGTGAAATTTTCACACTTGCGAAAAACTTGTACAGGCGTCTTGTCCTACTGCAGTCGTTATTCACATAAAAGTGTCATTCTTAAGTGGTTTTGAATTTGGGGGTCTCACAGAGGTTCCTTCATTTTAGCTGTAGAGAAAGCTGATTTGAAAATTTTCAGAGATGCACTGAAACACTGTAATATAATGGATGAGATTATAAGCTTGAGAAAATATAAGTACAGTATTGGAATCAGAGGATGAGGAATAGATAATATTACATAATTTTTTTTCTTATGATTTTTTTTTCTCTCTCTAGGGCTTTTTCTAGCCTACAGCTGGTTACCCTTTATGTCCCGAAGGGATACAAATTCCACCTTACACTAGATACCAACACAAGGTCCTCTGATCTGGGATCAGCAGAATGTGAGGCCCTCCACGACAACACATACACAAGAGACAAGGGGCAACACAACCATGCCCATGGCAGGATTCGAACCCGCGACCTGTTGGACCGAAGCGCGGACTCGGTACACCCTCTTAGCCACTTCGGTCGGCAATACGCATTTAAAGAACAAAATTAATATTGTTAAAGCTAAAATAGTAGTTAATATTACTGGTATGAACTGGTTACTAATAATATTTACTGTTTTCTTTATGTGTATATTGATAAAATTCATATTTAAGTGGGAAGCATACTTTCCGCTGACCGTTAAAGGGTTAATGGGAAAGTGCATGAGTAAAAACCATTATACCCCGTATTTTTCGATAACAGGATTAAGTAGAATTTAATATTTCAAAAACTGTATAACATTATTTTAAGTTTTTTGATGAATTCAGTTGTTTTCAAGAGCATGAAACTATAAGTAACTCGAATATAAAGATATTGTGGGTTAGGACGGTATTGCACTGGACCCCTCAAATATAAAGTATCTCAATTTTTTTTATAAAATTAGAATAATTTAATGATAAATTTACAAACTTATGTTTTATAAACATTTTTCTGCTTTTAAAGTAATGAAGGATAAATAAATCACTTAATGATTTTGGTTTAAAATAAAAACATCTAATACAACTTAAAAAAATCTGATTTAAATTTTAAAAAAAAATTATTTTTTTTCCATGATTTTTTCCAGCCCTGTTTTTAATTGTCATTTACTTAATGTAAAATGTAAATTGTAATAAGTTTTACAATTTGTTTTGTGGCATTTGTTTTCAAAACTTTGCAGAAATGACTGTACATACACTCTGTAGGGAAAAAAATTAATATTTAGAAAATGCCTTTATTATAGTTTTCTGTCTAGTTCTTGTTTATATTGAAGTTGTTATTAAAATTTTTTGGCAATTACAGAGTGTGCTGTTACGAAGCTCTCAGCCTCTTACAGGCCCATCTGGTCGCAGATGCAAAGATGATGAGCGTCTCATCAATTCAGTATTAGGGCCTGGTAAACGAGGATACATCATTGATACTCGCACACAAGCTCTAGCTCAAGCAGCAAAGGTACTTGCACTTTATATATCAATTTCTCTTATATTATTGTATAATTACAATTTCACACCTTCTGGAAAAATTGAAATCTTATTGCTTATTAGTGTTTATAGTACTTATGTCCACATATTGGAAGAATTCTCTTAACATGAAAAAAATACTGCTTTGGATGATATTAGTTTCGAAGTTATTATGAACATATTAAGAGTAGTTTATTTCCCATTAACATTCTTTTCTTCCTTTTTCAAATTCCATTATTTATGTAGCTTATAGTATGTTCACAACCTTCACTGAAATTTCAATTATTATTATTATTATTATTATTATTATTATTATTATTATTATTATTAGATTACATTATCTATTTATCAAATGGTCATAAGGTATGTCATGGGACTTATCTTATTACATATACAATAGAAAAATACATGACAAAACAATATGCAGATTTGCACGATATAAACATTTTTCCAATTTATTGTACGGGTAATCCTACCCTTGAAGAAACATTACAGACACAACTGTTGCCTATAAATGTCTAAACAAATGCAGAATGCAGGCTGGTTATTTCAGAGTATACAATTTTCTAAACTACCAATGACAGAAATTGTGTAATTCAATGTTACATCTCAATATAATATCTCTCTGTAATGTAATTCAAGGAGCACAAGTGTATAGAATTATAGTTGACACTGTAAGATATTTATCATGCTTTAAAACTTTTATATTACTCTCAGCTAATTACAGATAAATGGGAAAAAATGGACAACACAGAAATTTTTCAGGAGAATATTTTTGAAAGAGGATCTCTTTCTATTGCACAAGATTGTTTTCAGACAGTGCTCACATCAAAATGGGTCCTTTCTCACCCTTTCAAGGGATGCAGAGAAAGCTCTCATGCGTTCCTTTCTTACATTTTCAATTCTCTTGCTCTCCTTTTCATATATCACCTTCCCTCTTTTATTACTGTCTCTGTTTGTTGGGGTATACTTCGTCTAACTCTATTCATTGTGTGAATCCCAGCATGTCCAGGTGACTCCTAGAAGTTACGTATTGTGAGTCTGGATTCATTGGCTTTGACCTCCCCCTCTTCTAGATGAGTGTTTGGGAGCTAATCTATGTCCAATCAATCTACATGGACTACATTATTGACTCAACTTCAGGGTGAGAGGAGAGTGTCTTGGAGCCCTTCTCCACACGTGTGACAGGGAAGAAGTCTGCTAATCTCTGTGGCAATCCTGGCATCCCCTTGTATGGTTCCATGGTGTGAGGGAACTACAGAGATCAACTATAATTGTTTCTGTAGAATCTCTGATCAAAAACCTCTTTCTGCCCTCTTCACAAAAGTTTGTTAGAAAGAATTGGCGATCTTGATAGTTTCTTTCAGTAAGACTTATGTTGACCAAGCTCTGTTGTCTGGCCTTGCAGTATACCGAGCAGAGTCTTTCTTTTAAGAGCACGAGCTCTGTCTGACTGTAACAAGCGATTGAAGAATTGTTTGGTAAGCTTTGAATGGTGGCTCATCAAAGGAATAATACCATCCTGTTCAAAGCCCTTCTCTTCTGGAACGCATCTCTTGTAGATTTTATAACCTTTGGATGCATCAATTTGTTGTTATAAGTGTCAGAGGTCCAGCCATACCATTTAGCCCTGCATGTCTGTCCATCCCCTGTGAAGTAAACATTGAAAAATATCATTAAAGGAAATGCCCTGCCTCTCACCACTCCATTGCGTTGCCTGCAAAGGTAACAAATTCCTATGTGTCCTAGTTTTCATTAAGAAGATGGAAATTTTAAAAAATCTGGAAGAATAACAGTTTCATTTTGGAATCAAAAAAGAAATAGTACCAGGTCCTGTATCTGACTAGATCAGCCCATCAAGGCAGCAGTGCTTTTCAGCTTGCTTTGGTCCCTAGAATTTTCAATATGGCGGCCATTCGGCTCTGCCAACTTCGAAAATGTACATGAAGCTAGACTTCGGCGCTACATTCAAACATACGCAATTCGAGAATTGTTCAGGAGCTTCGCTCATTATTATGTTAATTTTAACTGAATATTTTGAAATACTGAAATAATTATCATTTGGATAAATTATTTTGATAATTTTCTTCTGAAACTCAATGTTGAAATATGTGAAGTTTAATGTTTTACTTCATTTTAAAATGCAAATATAATTAGAAAGCTTTAGGGGACTAAATTAATAAATTACATTCGTACAAAGATTGTTAATGCGATAAGAATATAGAATGAATGGAAGGAAATTTTAAAAAATTGAAATCAGAGTATTTCTTAAATTTTTATTTGTCTCCATTTCATAATTACAATAATATATTTCATCTCAACATTCAACAGTGAACACTAAGGAAGAAGAGTTAAAACACTATTTTTTTACCAAGTAAATTTATTTCACAATAATTACAAACAAGTGTTTTTACAGTTAAGTTTTTTGTGAAATCTTCATCTACACTGTCCCTGATCAGATGTACAATAAATTTGTTTTCACAATCTACCCCATCCTTCTCTCTATACACAACCATAATTTTCTCAGAATACTCCACTGCATTTTTCCAATTTGTCCAAAGTTGACATCTTAAAAAATTAAATAATGTATTCATAACACTTTATTAAATTTAAGATTTTGAACTTCATTTTCCTTGTGTAAAATGTGTCAATGAATTTAGATAATTAAGATACCTGTTTAAAAGTCTGCTTCCAAAGATTTCTGGCCTTTTCCATTCTGTAGCAAGATTTTCTAAGGATATTCTTAATGAAGAATCACTTTGACTGAGATCACATATTGAAACTGTATTAGGGAGTAAGCCTTGAAACAGGTCTGCCCTTCAGTTCCCAGCAATTTATCAATTATACATCTGTGGTTAATTACTTATAACACTTGAAAAAAACTTATATGATAACTGCTTAAATCATTTTAATAGAATACATGAAGGTGAATATGAAAAGATGAAAATTAAAATGCAAGAATAATAATATACAGCATTTACCATGTATCCTGACAATAAATATTTTTAAAATGCACAGAACGTTACACATTCTGCACAGAACGTTAGCAGTATTAGTCTTATTTTACTTATGATACCTACATTACAGATCTGCTCATGGGCTTTCTGGCCAGGCTTGATAAATCTTTGGTCTCATTGTGTACTACATACACTCCTTTCTTTGGATCAGCCATGACTGTAAAATATCAAAAAATTTCAATAAATATAATAGTTATATAATTACATTAATACTATACAAAAGAATTGCATAGTGTAATGTATAATATAATATAGGTTTACATAGTAAATACTGTCCCACATTTAAAATACTAAATGTATTTCCATGGGAGTGTGAAAGTATCAAAGTATGTAATCAGTAATTGTATGTTCAAAGCAATGTAAATCTGCATATGATTGATTGAATATGAATTGCTAGAGCAAAGTACCTTGTCATACATTGAAGCATTTCTCTTTGACAGATATTATTGTTATTATTTCTAATATTGATATTATTATTACTACTACTACTAATAAGGCTGACAAAAATAATTCTCCTGGATAATTTACATCTTTTCCCCTGTAAACAATATACTTACTTCGATTTTCCAAACAAAATTCTTTTAAGAATTCTGAACAAAGAAGGTTAAGATCCTTGAAAAAAGAATGTATAATTGCCTCTGATATTCTCCCAAATTTCTTGTTCTGGAAGAACTTTCCCTGTAAAGTGTGTTTCCTATATTTCTTCTTTGCAAACTATACCCAATACAAAGTTCAAAAATATACACTCATATGTTGAATGTTACCATCATGAGTTTTTTATAGATGAATCTTGCAATTGCTTTCTTCACAACCATCTAAGTGATCTGATTCAGTACTGACTTCACAATACTGAAAGAATATTGTGAAGTCAATATGATTTTAGAGATTCACATACATTTGTAATGTTAATTTATTCACATATGGCTTCATTATTAGACCAAACAACATTAATTAAAATATATTTAATCACTGTGTATGCTACAATTCCCAATTCCCATTCCCAACCCCCGTGTATGAAACAATTTGTTGTTTCATATACATCTTACCTGAAATAAATATGCCATTTCACATGAACGTTCGAAATTCGTTTTTATCATCCATTCTCGTTCTAATTCGCTCTTGAATTCTCATATAGAGCAATAACATTGTATCTTGCTGCACTATTTAATATTCATTGTTTAACTTTAACACGATTTGCATGCGTCATTTTAACACACTTACGTGGAATTGTTTACACTGTATCGTTTAAAAATTCAAAATCAAATAATGCGATGAGAATATCAAATCAAAACGACAAATTCAATTAAAAAATTCTAAATATGCTTCTACGCGTTCAAGTGTGCAGTTTTGAACATGTTGGTAGAAAATAAAACAAATGAAAAGATACCAACCCTAGCTAAACAAAAGTCTTTTTCGGCGTGTATGTGCCAACCACGAAGTCTACTTGTATACTGCGATTTTTCTAAGAGTGACCCTCAAGGCCACTCAAATCCCATCTTCCCAGGCCACTCAAATCCCAAGTCGAGAAAGTTATCATGACATCAAAAAATAAGAAAGCAGCAGGACCAGACGGGATATTCTATGAACACCTAAAAATGTCATTACCATTGCTAGCGGAAAAATGGACAAATCTAATGAATAAATGTCTTGAAGAAGGCACCGTAGGGACCGCATACTGGAAGCTACCCACCGAATACCGGAAGAATGGCGCACAGCCACGATGAAATTACTCTACAAAGGAAAAGGTGATACAAGCGCACCAGATGCATACCGCGGAATAGCATTAGAAGCGACGATATTCAAAATATTTACAAAGCTGATTGTAAGAAAGCTAACCCCAGTAATAGAACCAATACTGGCCGAAGAACAATTCGGTTTCAGGGAGGGACGGTCTACAATAATGGCAGTGGAATGTCTCATGAAAAATATAACAAACCAACTAGAAAGGCCTAAAGGAAAATTATATACAGTATTTGTAGACTTCTCAAAAGCATTTGACAGAGTAAACAGGCAAATAGCAACAGCGAAAATGATAGAAAAGGCAGGAAAGACATGGCTCACAAGGATAGTAATTAACATATTAACCAAAAACTACATTAATGTGCAAGACAATGCGACAACATAAAAAAAAAATTGAACAGACCATCGGAGTACTGCAAGGGGACCCTATAAGTGCACTTTTGTTCAATCTGATGATGAATGATTTAGCAAGTGCAACGAAGAAGGAAACAACATGTGTGGAAACATACATATACGCTGATGATGTGGCGATTGCATCAGGAAGTATAGAAGAACTACAGAAAGCGGTAAACAACTTGAGTGAATGGGCAGCACAAAACGAACTTGAAATAAATACAAAAAAAACTGAATTAGCAATATTTAGAAGAGGGGGAAAAACATCACCAAAAGAAGTCATAACCTGTAACGGAGAAGAGTTAAAAATAACGAAGGCACCAAGATACCTAGGAGTAACAATACAAACAAAAGGAATATTTACAATGCACCTAAACGAACGACTGGAAGCTGCCACCAGGAGCATAAGTGAGATAAGACACCTGAGAAAACTGAGCATTGAAACAGCGATGAAATTGTTTGAGGTAAAAATAATACCTACGGCCACATATGGAATCAGCTTAACATGGCAGCAATTAACACTAAAACAGATGAAAATGTTAGAAAAGCTAAAATCAACATACATGAAAAGAGTGCTAGGAGTGTCGAAATATACACCAACAAGACTAGTGTATGTACTAATGAGAGAAACATTACTGATCGAAGACTTACGGTGCCAAATGCTACTCCCCAGCACAAAAGCATCAGAAGCAGTGATAAGGGAACGGAAAGAGAAGGAAGAAGAAATCTGGCCAGAATTCTACACAACAGACGCTATGATAAACCGAAATTGGACGGAGGCGGGATGTGAACTGAGACACGTAGTGACAAGACTGGCGGTGCATGGGTTTCACCACAAAATATGTGGAACAAAGAACTTCCACGAACGGTGTGAAAAATGCGTGTGTAGTGGTTGCGGAGAAATGTGCGACAGATACCATCTGGTAAAGTGTATGAAGAGGACAAAATCCATCACAGAATATGCAAAGGAATAAACACGGATAAAACTGAGATGATAGTGCACATTAGTGCGTAATTCCTATTATTATTAAATCCCATCTTCGCGATGGAATATGTCACGGCATTTCGCGTCTTTCTCAGTCGTTCCGCCAGATTTCGCACGATCGCGACAGTATGAAGCAGTGCTTGCGATCATGCGACTTCTACCGGCAAGACCGAGAAAAGACGCGAAATGCCGTGACATATTCCATCGCGAAGATGGGATTTGAGTGGCCTTGAGGGTCGCTCTTAGAAAAATCGCAGTATAGACTTCGTGACTTCTTGTAGACTTCGTGGTGCCAACACATGGGGAGTTTCGTTGACGGTTGACTCCTCTGAAATGGACCTTAAATAAACTTAAAGTGTAACGAAAAGTCCCTAAGCCAATGCCGTTAGTATAACGGGTGATATTCATGAAGTTGGTATGATCCACTTTCTCTGGGACCATTTGAGCCTGAAAACTCGTTATATCGGTGTCCTGAACTGTCCGTCCACGGCATTGTGGGGGTTTGGCTACGGTACATTTCTGACACCCACCAAAACGTTTCAGATCTGTGACCGAAGCTCCTGAGTCGGCCAGTGCCGTAGCTGATGTTCTTTTTAAAGAGTGACCGGTGTATTTTTCGGGTTCTGGGAGACCAAGATAGCAGTGGCGTAGCGTCAGGGGACGCTGAGATGCTGAGCATCCCCGTATATAAGAACCTTAAATGCTGTATTGATAATCTTACAAGTGGTCTGTGGAGCGAAACACGTTTTGTATTAATTTAAAATTGATTTCCTATGATTGAATTCGGCGGGCTGTTGAAGCTGGCCTCTGATTGCTTGGAAGCTAAAATACTTCAGCGTCTGCCGCCAGATTGCGACGAGCAATGACGCATGCGCAGATGGCGAGGTCCCCCTCTCCCCTCTTCACCCCTGGCCCAGAGAAACCCGACTGCTTTACGCTAGCATCTACTGCGGAAAGAAGCTCGTTTGTGCACGAGAGCGCAGCACACTTCAGGCGTTCAGTAAATTATCTTTCTCTCTCTCACTCGGGAGTCCCCGCTTGGTCATGGGTACAAACTGTAGAAATAGTGCCTGACTACTATTTCTTAATTAATATCCAAGTAATTGTATATCTCTTAAATAGATTACATATTATTTAAGTCTGCAATGTATAAATTAACAAATGGTCTTATTACCATTCGCGTATAAGAATTAAAGCTGAGCCATTGTTTAATATGCTTTCAAGACATCGGCAGCCCTGACTGCTGTAAGGATTTTGTGGGAAGCGCCTACACCGTCGTAAGCAATCGAGATTGTGGAAGTAGTCCCAGTGTATCTGCCTTGTGTTGCGTTCGCCTGTTATACTGCGATTTTTGTAGGAAGAGCTCTCAAGATAACTCAAATCCCATCTTCGCGATGGAATATGTCACGGCATTTCGTATCATTCACAGTCGCTCCGCTAGATTTCGCACGATCGCGACCGTATGAAGCAGTGCTTGCCATCATGCGACTTCTACCGGCAAGACCGAGAAAAGACGCGAAATGCCGTGACATATTCCATCGCGAAGATGGGATTTGAGTTATCTTGAGAGCTCTTCCTAGAAAAATCGCAGTATAGACGAAGTAGTTGATAGTGACATTTTGTGTGTTATTGTTGAGCATCCCCAAACGTGTGAGTCACGCTACGCCACTGCAAGATAGGTGGCTATAATGTTTGGCACTCATGCAATATTGTGAATGCCACGATCACATGAAGCTGCTTTTCCAAGCCATAAATTCTTGGTATTCCTTTTCGCATCGTCCTTTGGCTTTTTCTGGAATTAAATCTCATATGGCTTCCGCAGCGGGATCTAAATTTTTCTTGTGGTAAAAACGAATTTTCCGCGTCCATCTTCTATGAGCCACTGTATGCGAGTGTATGGTTGAAGTAGATACATCGGAAGCAAAACCCAACAATATCGATTAACGTGACGCAGCAATAGAATTCATTTGTTTCATATTGCAGTACTAATGTAAATTTTCGCAAACATTTTGAGATTTTATGGTGGCTAAAAAACGCTCGGCTCCGCTACGCTCCGCCTCGATTTTTATAACTTTTGGCGTCGGCAGTAATAACGCTCATAACATTTCTATAGCGTCCGAGCATTTGATTGCAGTACGGAGCCTTATGGAGTATTTCCCTCTCTTTCTATCCAATACAATTTCACATAAGACTCTCTCTATCGCAAGCTACGTTGCCAATTCACAACGCTCCGTGTTTTCGGCTCGTCCATCCTGTTTCAACGCGCAAATAGAGTCTTTAGCCATAGCCCGCTAGTATGCCTAACAGCCGCGGCACTTCGCTAATCCTTAAGGAAGCCAGCGAACGGACGAAGTTTCACATTGTGGCCGCTGGAGCGCTGGTCGCCGACCATTCGCGAGACCTTCGGGCCGTTTTAATGCATAGGGAAATGCCCGCATTTCGGACGATTTTGGTCACTTACTGTGATATGAGGCATTATAAACTCGTGTTGGTGGTAATATTAAACAATACTGAAATTATATTTCACTGTGCAGTTTGCTTAAAAGAAATTGTGGAGTGAATGCTGCAAATTAACCTTCAAATACATAACATGCGTGAAATCTACTTGGTTAGTGAGCCAGTAGTGATTCTTCTTGACATATAAAATACAATATTTATTCTTAATTATTTCTGATATTTACTTGTATATTTAGGTATTTAAAGAAAACTATAATGCTCATAATGTCTTTAAGGTTTTTAAAGACAATGGATGAAAACGAAAAAAATAGAAAACTATTATTTTATCAGTTTTATACTATCTGTTTTTATATTTTCAAACTGTATTATTCTTTAATCTATATTACACGCTAAAAAAGTAAAAATTCAAAATAGAAGTATTCGGGAAAAAATAATCGCTAAATAACTGGAAGAAACTAGTTCTAAAATGGACGACGGGCGCTGTTATAAATAAATGCTGACGCTGTTGTAAATAATACTCAGGAAAGTTCACTCAAAAAAAGTACTCCAAATCACTATTGCCCTGGTAAGAACGTTCTCACCTAGAGATAGAGTCATAGAATTACTTTCGACTAGCGAAATTCATATTGGCGCTCTCATGGAGGTACAAGAAAAAACTAGAGATTTTCAATAAGAGCAACTAAAGTACAATGTAGACATTATTTCTAATTCTTTTCGAAGTCCGCTTCCAAATTTCACAACAATGATAGAACAATAAATCAAAAAGAAATAAAAATCAACAGACATCTCGTGATATCCAATGACGTTTGTGAGAAAATGTGTCACTTTTTGATCGACAAGTGTTACAATACGAGAAATATCCAAAACTGTCTCAAACGATCATTCCCAGTACATGGAGCCAGTATGTTTATATTGAACGTAAACAAAAATTGTTTGTGCTATTTGTGAGTGTTTTTTCAAGATTTGTATCGAATTTTGAGAATAAACTGAATTGTTAGGTTGCCGTAGTAAGGGTTACATATTTTATTATCGTTCAGAAACATCAAGAATGTATGTGAAAATTTATTTACAATGTGAAGATAATTAACATGGGTGGTTATTAAATAAATAAACAAATCATTCTCATCTTTAAATAATCCTGAAGGTTATATGTGGTAGAGCAATTTATTGTGAAAGCTGTACCACAACTTTCAAGGTTTGTTGTGAAAAGAAACCTTCAAAAATATATTAAGCCAGCTTCGCAAAGAAACAGTTTCCTTGCATGTGACGAGAGCGCAGATTTAATAACGATCATTGACATAATTTGTGAACATTTTTTTATCAGAGGTCGTGAAGAACATTGCTGCTGTTACTAAAGAAGTAATGGAGATGCCTAAATACTTGAATTCAAAGCCTGTAAATCGAAAAGTTCTGTGTTTGTAATGCGTATCTCCGTATATTTGCATGCAGCCATAGAGGAGCGATACAACTAGAGTGCGCGTGAGCCTACTGCGCAGGTTTCAACATGAGGCGGACGTAAGTCATGTGACTTTGGGACACCGGCAGCTCGTGCTGTACGGTGTTGTATGTAGCTTTTCGTGCTGTTTGTGGTGCTACAACGTAATTATTTTGGGACGTTGTGGATATTTGTTCACTGCTTACAATCCAAAATTCTTTTTCTTTTCAAGAAGTGCAATAACAATTTAACTTTGCAAATTGTGTTCCACAGGATAAAACAACTTTGTTAAATGTCAGTTCACGCCAGTATGTACGTGTACCACAATTAAATGATCCTGAACTTGGCAGTGAGGTACCAACTGACCATAAGTACTTGCCATCAGTACACAATCTTGAAACTAGATTGCCTCCCAATGTTGTGGACATTGTAACTTATATTGGAGGATCTTTAGTTAGAAAGTTGCAAAAGTCTCTTGCTTATGTGAACTGTAAGCTAGTTCTTTGCCGGACTGATACTGATGAAGGATCATATTCCTTCATTCAGAGGAAAGATGATTCTGGATTGAAATACCCTTCTGCAGATGTTACAAAAATCTGCAAAAGAGCAGAGGTAGAAGTAAGAATACTTCAGGGGAGAGGTGACATTTTTAAAAAGGCAGCATGTAGTACAATTGTAAATAGTGTCACACCCAAGGTTCGTTATCGAGCCACACGGTGGCGTCGATTGTCAACCACAGCGTCGAGCTCCGGCGGCGTGGGTGTGCGCCGAAGTCAACGAGGGCGGCCCGGGCCTAGCTCAGTCGGCCAACTTTGTCACCTGCTTAGAATCTAACTCGGATGGAAGGAGTCGTAAGGCGTTTGCTAACTACAGAAACAATTCAGTGGTTGGTAAAGCAAATAAAAAGGTTTATTCCCGCCTAATAATAGGCCGGGGAAGTTACAGTGATTCAAAGAGTTAAGAAAGGTCCTACCTGATGAGCTCAGTTAGAAACGAAAGAAAAAATGAGATAAAACTTAAATCTAAAAAAAAGAGAGAGAGAACGAGAATTACAATCAAATTCCTTTACAGGCCCCAACAAACTCTAGGCCATTCGCCTTCTGGCTGACAATAATGAGGAAACAAATGCCTAAGCGCGGCACAGCAATGCACAATAGTTCTTTGGCGGTCGTTGACCGAAGTTTATGCCTGAATGGGGCGGCGTGTAGGCGGCCCTCGGCGTCGGCGGCGGGGGTCGCGGCTTCTCTCCGTCTGGGTCGGCGGCTGAGATGGCCCTGCCAGGCCGAGAAACGTCCTTCCACAATAGCTACCAAAGGAGCGGCGGCGGCGACAGCGGCTGCGGCGGTGACGGCGGCGGCGGCGACGGTCAGCTGGCCCGGATCGTGAATGATCGCGAATTCCGTTCACACAAATTAGCAGTTCTTACGGAAAGTTCTCTGGAGTTTTCACGATCACGAATCTCGGAGAAAACTAGTCACCGGTCACTGCCCACGGCAGAGCTCAGTGTCCACGAACTAAGTCCCAAAATAATAATTCTCCCTCGAACGCGGCGCCGGGGCTATCACTTACTCCGCGGCGCTCGCCACCCAAGACAAGTCGAGTACACGTAGCCCTCGAACGCGGCGCCGGAGCTGTCACTTGCTCCGCGGCGCTCGCCACCCAAGACAAGTCGAGTACACGTAGCGTTCGAACGCGGCGCCGGAGCTGTTACTCACTCCGCGGCGCTCGCCCCCCCCCAGCTCAATCGAACAAGAAGAAGTGATCTTCTCCCCTACGCCGCTAGCGTGGAGGTCTCCTCGTTCCGCCACCCCGAAAATTCAAAAGTGCCCCAAAATCGCTCCCACCCCACGGAATTTTGCCCCTGATTGGCTAAGTGCTACTACGCCGTAATTTTGTCCTCGGCCAATCAGGTCCGGTGATTCTAGGAATTTTCCGTAGCCCTATCTCTGTCTGGAAAACGCTCTCCGTCTGACTTCGGAAGTAGGTCAGTAAAGGGTACGCGGAATGTCCGTTGGGACCCCTGGAGAAAACTGCGAAGGACGGCCTGGGTACTTAGTGCGCATGATACCCGGAACGGCGGGATCAGCACACGTCTCTAATCTCTTCTTCGGCGCCCGGGTGCGTGACGGGATGAGGGTCGACTCGCGGACGATGGCCATAAACTTTAGAAGGGCGCGTGCTGTCATCCCTTTCATTAGCGGAGGGGGCGCGCCGACCCGGCTGGCGGCGGCGGGAGGTGGACGCCTCACATCGACAGTTATTTGTGAAATTTAAAAAATATTAAAAATAGCGTACCGCTACAATAGATATCTGAGAGAATTTGTGAATAGTTCTGTTTTTAGTAATTTAACATATATTATTGGTCAAGAGACCATAATGAATCACAGGATGTACTTAATAAAGGCAATATTGTTTAAATATATTGACCTAAGATTAAAACATGTAGGAAGAGAGCACATCCAAATTTACCAAAAAATAGTATGGATCAGTTAACAACAAAATGATTTTATTTAGATGGCATTAATCCTATGTGTATTTACTGGTGTAAGTTGTGTTTATAGTATGTTAGTGTTAGTAATTTGTATGATTGTAGTTGATTTTTTTTAGTAAATTCTTTGAAAAATATGTACTTCAGCTTCCAGGTCAAAGACCCATATATCACATACAGTTTTTGACTAAATAAATCAAAATATAAATCAAAGGTAAAAGCCTTTTTTCCCTCTATAAATCCTTGAAATATTTTGATAACCTGCTATTATAAATGACACTGATGTGAATCTTCAATAGTAGAATGTCTAACATTGAGTAATAGAAATTTGGATCAATGCATCCCATGGAGTTAATTTATTTTACAAATATTTTTTATTTATAGTCCTATGCAATTGTACTTGTAAAGCAGGTTTAGTGGAGCATGCGGTTGAAAGTGTCAAGTTGGACAAAAATCGGAATTTTCAAGTACTTGAGCAACTAGAGCAGAAAAACTTAAATTCACTTTTCTGCTATAAGCAACATTTTAGGGTTGATTAATAAATGAGAAAATAACTCTGGAATGAAACATCTTAAGTACGTATAAAAATAAATCATTTAATGCGAGACGTGTGTTCTTATAGATGCCACCTAGCTGTTCCAAAGTCACGTGACACTGGCGCGAGAGATGTTGATACCCGGCTGGCCTTCTGCGCAGCTCGGTGCGCACTCTAGTATATCTCTCCTCTATGCATGCAGCAGTAGTTCGAGGAATGGTCGGCGAGCAACGCGCCAGCGGTCAGTAGCGGAACGTTTAGCTATAACAAGATGGGCAAAGCGCCGAGGCTTTTAAAGCATACTAGCGGTCTATGCTTTAGCTTATCTCCCAACCCATGAATGCTAGCGCCTGTTCTTGTTTTGGCAATTTGGCAACCGCGTGTCTTTGCCTCCTTTCAATTGTGCCATGGCTAGCACGTCAAGACAGCAGAGAAGGAAGTAACCTGCGGCAAATTTCCTCTTTCTGTGTTTTCCCCATTCAAGGGCTTCGGCGGGCAGGTACTCGGCTCACAAACCGGAATCTTTTCGTGCTCCGCAGGGCAGGTGGGGTGAGGTGGGTAGAGACAGGAGCCAGCAAACAAAACAACGTCTCTAGGCGATTCTGTCCAGTAAGTTTAAGAAACAAAAATGTAATTCTTAAGATGTGGGGGGAAGTTATGACTGATTTTTCTATTTATTAACAGCAACGAAACAATATTATTAATGAAAGCGGGGTCGTCAAAATCAGAAAGATACCTTGTGAAAAATCACCGACAAGCTCTTCATTATTTATAACAATATTTAATTATTGTGGTATCTGGAAATTAAACAAATTGGAAAATTGTAATGAAATTAATAAAACTATTAATAAAATAAATCTTTTGAATTTTCTAGAAATTTCTCGTCCTTTAAAACAGGCACTGCGACTCCGCTTCCTATCCATAACGTTCCCTGTGTCTCTGAAGCTCTGGATTAATCTACAAATTGTTGATTTGTTGAGAACTGGCGTTTCCAAAAAAATCTTGAAACATTTTCCGACTCTTTAAGAAAGATTTAGTGCCAAAGTAAATTTTCACCGAAAATACACGTTGAACTTTCGTCAAAATTTTCGAAGTGATTCTTTCCTGAACGTGAGTTTCTACGATAATGAATGAAACGTGAATGAATGACTGCCCAAGGAGAGAATAAGTGCTTGCTCTTTCTTCCAACTAAAATAGCCCCGTTCTCCTACCCCGAAATCTGCGACGAGGGGTGGATCGTTAAAAGTGAAAGGATAGCCAAAGGTATTTCACGCGTTGCCAAAACAAGTGGTTGTGTTGTCAGATATGGTTGCGAGTTAGACTAAAGACCCGGTATTTAACATGTTTACTGAACGATAGCTTCAATTGTGTTGATCATAGACAACTGAGTTTTTTACCAGTTACTCCTAGAACTATGCATGTGATGGTTATTTTGTAATTGAGTTTAATTAAGAAATTTACAGCTAAATTTTTCTAGAGTGGCCGCTGGGATTCGCGAGTATAGAGGGGGAATCTGAAAGTGGTGGGGAGAGAGCCAGGAGGCGACACTTGCTCGCGCCTGGCTCGTCTGCCCGTACCAAAAACATTAGTCTACCGCAACGCACATGCTAGCGAGCGGTCTTGGAAATTAATTTACGGTAGTGTCTTCTCTCGGTAATAGAGAAACACCAAATTCACGGGATGGCCTGGCTCTGTCCTCATCATCCATATATATTATCCACTGTCACTGATACCCGTGTCCTCCAGTGGCGTAGGCTCAATGTATGCGAGTGATGTGTTACATCCCCTAGTTTTCCATCACTTAAAAATATTTTAAGTAAAGTATTTTATTTTCTTCTGTTAAGTATCTTCCTCTGTTTCTCTATTCCCTCCCGCCATTTACGTGCGCGGTCAAATAGGCATTAGTCCCCTCGCTGGATGTGTTGGGCCGACAAACATCCCTTGAACGACCTTACTTCGTTGGCGAGGTCATTGTACTCACGGCCATGCGCTGTGTTCAAGCTGCGTGGTTTCGACTGCCGGAGATGTGACATAGCTTCTCACATCAAAGGCTTCTCATTGGCGTTCATGTATCCCCTCCCAATAACCTTCCGTACCCCCTCCTCTTGCTCTCCTCTGATGCCCTCCTCTCTCTCATAGTTCGGCAGCACGCCTGGGAATCCCAGAAGTCACGTGCCACTATTGTGACAGGGAGCGGGGGGCTGACGGCACGACTGTCTTTCTTCACAAGTCAAGCAAGTCTGCCAACTATGCTTAAGCACATTTCAACCTGATTCAGTACATCTGGGTAACTGTGTGTGTAAATGTGTGTTAGCAGGCCTGACGGAACAAGATCACTCCCATCATGTAAGGAAATGGTATGACAGAGACAATCCGTGAATTCGAAACGGTGCGTGCGATGTTATTTCGTTCGTCATGTATGTCCTGCGTTCTACCGTAAATGCTGTTTACTACTGAATGTCCGTTAAATAGACTACTTTGCCCAGTTGGTGATATGTTAAAGAGAATCGTGAATTCGAAATTGTAACGCGAAAGAATAAAACTTGCGAGTGTGTGTGCGTGTGCGACATGGCGAGCTCATCCAGTTCATTTGTGGTAGTGGGTGAGTTATTTGTGGCAGGGAACAGTAGTGAAACGTTTAATTGTGTCGTAGACAGGTTTCGTGAAATTTCGTGCCGTTCTTTCTCCTATTCCGAAAAATTTAAGGTAGATAGTGATAGACAACCAAGACAACGCGAATAGATCTCGAGTTCAAAAATTAGGTATGTACTTTTTTGTGGTTATTTTTTTAGTTTTATTGTTTTGTTTATGTAAGTTAGTGCATGCAATGAGAAAATGATGATTTTCAAGGAAGATTCAGAATGTGTCTAATTTGCAACATACACTTCTAAAATACTTCAGAGTAAAGTAGAATGACTCAGACTAAATATTTGGAATTATGCGTTCAATCTGTAATATCATGATCGCATCCCCACATCTACTAGCCAGGAGACGCCACTGGTGTCCTCACTATCATAAGAAGTATGACTATCACTGTCTTTACTATCCTTTTCCTGAAAAAATAACGATTTTTGATGCATTAAATCATTGTGCGGCAAATCACACTCTCATTGAAACTGTCGAGAGCAGATTCCACGTCCTTTCTCTTTTTCTCGTTATTAGGAGTAGAAAATGAACACTATTTTCCTGATTGATTATAATTAATTTCCTTATTAATTCTGCAAATAAATCTTTTCGAAACACCCGAAGCAGCAATTACCTTAAGAACTGTTTTGATATTTTCAATGCCTTCTTTTGCTTCGCTTCATAAATTGATATACTTTTGCAACGACTTCACGCGACTGACTGTGAAGGACGTCCTTATGCAAGTTGCTCTGAACAGGACGCATTGCAATGATCACAAGAAAACAATAATCTCTTATACAGAACTTCATACAAAATAGCTGTACACTATTAGGGAAATGCAACTGAAAACTGGCACCTTGCAGAGACGAATAGTCAGGGTCAATGTTTACTCAACTGGAGTAGGGCTGTCAACACGTCCTGGGAAGGGACGCGCTCCCCCCTAAAGCGATAGTTTTAAGGAATGGACTCTTCCGGCAGCTCTGAGCTCTGACCTTGAGCGGCCACGCTAAAATAATTTCACTGTATTATAAATTATAGCCAAGTGTTTACTTCTACATTTTGACGTCCTTAAATTTTCACCATGCGAGAAACTTTTTTATTATTGAAGAAAAGCCCAACCTTCCAGCGGATGAAATGACACGATAAGTCCAAATTTTGATATGAGGCCAACCACGTTTCTGTATGAATCATGTTTGTGTTTTTTTACAGTAATATTATTTTAGCGTGGCCGCTCAAGGTCATGGTCTCTGAACTACCGGAAGAGTTCATTCTTCAAACATAGCTGTTTTGGGGGAGCGCGTCCTTTCCCAGCACGTCTTGACAGTCCTACTCCAGTTGTGTAAACATTGACCCTGACTGTCCGTATCTGCGAGGTGCAAGCTTCCAGTTGCATTTCCTACTAGAGTGGAGCATTTGTACGTGATTCGGAAGTTGTGTTTTAAGTGATTATCGTTCTGTTAGTGATTATTGCAATGCGTCGGGTTCAGAACAAGTTGCAAAAGGGGGGCTTCACAGTCAGAAACGTAAAGTTAATGTAAACGTAAGTAAACGTAAAACGTAAATGTATATCATTTTATGAAGAGAGAAACAAATGGTGTGAAAAATGTCACAGCAGTCCTTAAGAGAGAGGCAGATGCTACGAGTGTTTCGGGATGACCTATTCGCGGGCTTAATAAGAAAATGAATTATATTGAACCTAGGCAATTATATTGAACCTAGTGTTCATATTGAACGTCTACTAAAGAGAGGAAAAGGAAGAACGTGGAATCTCCTCTCGAGGGTTTCAATGTGAGTCATTCGCCGCACAATTGTTTAATGCACTATATCAAGAAATGGTTATTTGGAAAAGGCGCTAACGATAGAAATGCTAGTTATGATAGTGAGGAAACGGGAAACAGTGGAAAGGAATAAGATGATGGCGGCAGAGCCGCGCCATCACGTGACTTTAGTACTTATCCACTACCGAACGAAGACACTACAGCAAATTAATTTCCAAGTAAGTTCGCTAGCACGTGCGGTGCTAATGTTTTTGGAATGGGCAGACGCGCGAAAGTCGCCTCCTGGCTCCCTCCCCACCACTTTCAGGTTCCCCCTCTACTCGCGAATCCCAGCGGCCACGCTAGAAAAATTTAGCTGTAGTTAGGCGGTGAAAATGGCGATGATTTAGTGCGCTCGGAACGAACATCTCATGTCTTTCTGAGAGTGCGTCTGCGATCCTAAACAGGCGATGGGGAAAGGAAAAATAGAGTATTTAGTTGTGAATTTCACTTATTTCAAAAGTGAACTACAAATAAACCTATCTAAAAAATGAATTAGACATTTTACAATTAACGAGAATTCATGCAAAAACAAATATGCCTATCGGGGGAAAAGTTAGTTATTTTGTGCTAATTCTGTAGGTTACGGTGTGAGAAACGTTTCCTTCAGGCCTTTGGCCTGAATATTTTAAGTTTTAAGGCTCTAGAACGCCTCGTTCAGAAGTTATTTAACGATATACTAGATGCAAAATGCTGCAGAGTGTGTTGCGGGTTGCACTTGATATGAATATTTAGTTTAGTTCTACAGCGCCATGTAGCGGAGTTACAACAGAATTAACAGCACATAAACCTTCTGGGTGAAAAAAGGTAGAAGTGCCAACTTTGATGGGGATCGGTCCAACGATGTTGGAGTTTAGCTCTTATATAAACAAACATCGTTATATAAATATATAAACACATCGTCGTATATATAAACATCGTCATAAAAAAAGCTGCACCCCGAAGGACCTTACTGATCCGCTGCAAACTCTGAGGGCATTTTGCACACCATTGGCTGAGCCACTGATTTCGTTTTCACGGTCGGCCGCGCAATGGGGGGGGGGTTGGTGGCAGTTGCGTGACGTCGCGTCCACTGGTCTAGATAAGACGGGTTTAAGCGGCAGCGCTGGCCATTGCAACATCGGGTAGCGTCGCCAAAGCGTCATCTGCACGTACACTATGCATGGGCGACGCTTTCGACAGCCGTTTGTCCATTTAGACGCGTTCGAGAGGGGTGCATCGTGGGTGTGTGGGAGGCTGGTTGGTCCTGTCACCGTATTTCGCACCACACCGGTCGTACAGACACCATCGCCCGCTGTTGCCGGCAATGGATTGAGGACGGCATGCTCACACGAAATGCAGGATCTGGACGTCCACTATGCACCATGAGGAGGGAGGACCAACAGATTGTCCGCCACGCGCGAACAGATCCCACAGCAACGATTGGTGTTATTCAGCGGGCTGTGTTACATGCACTGTCACATCCTGTAAGTGCCAGTACCATTAGCAGGGTGTTGCACAAGGCTCGCCGCACGCCGTTACGATGCCTACCATTCACACCCCAGCTTCGTCACTACAGACTCGCCTGGTGCCGGAAATGATGGACCTGGAGCCATGCAGACAGGCAGCGGGTCATCTTCAGCGACTAGTCGCGCTTCAGTCGCTATGGCGAGAACCACCTGGTCCGTGTCTGGAGGCGCAGTGGGTAGCGCCCACGACGAGTGGTTTGTGGTATCCCATCACACATGTAGCCGAGGTTCAGGTTCACTACAACCGAATCTTCTTATGCTTATTTGCAGTGGCGTCTCCTGGCTAGTAGATATGGGGATGCGATCATGATATTACAGATTGAACGCATAATTCCAAATATTTAAAGTCTGCGTCATTCTACTTTACTCCGAAGTATTTTAGAAGTTTATGTTGCAAATTAGATACATTCTGAATCTTCCTTGAAAATCATTTTCTCATTGCAAGTATTACGTTCACTTTACATTTGCAGACGGAGCGCTGCGATCTGTTTACATGAGGTCACCGCCGACTGAATGAGAAACGCGCGTCTGCAGTATATACTGACCGTTTAATATGATATAGATGGCGGTGAGCAGCACACAGAACCCCGGCGGGGCAAGAACATAATCATTAAGCAGTAGATAAGTGCAAAGAAGAAATATAAATATGGTACAAGAATGTTGTGAATAGCGTGTAGTGTGATCTATTTTATTGTATATTATCTTAATTATTTAAGAGCACGACTCCAGCTCACTGTCAGAAAGGCATAATTCGTCAGCTGTGTCCGTAGCGCTTGTGCTGTCTTCGGCTGATTGGTCAGATGCTGATTGTCATCGGGGCCATTCGTGTATTCTCGTTTGTGTGTTCGGGCCTTCACTTTCAAAACAACATTAGTTACTAATTCTGCCGTCTGCAAATGTAAAGTGAACGAGTAATACTAACTTATATAAACAAAACAATAAAACTCAAAAATAACCACAAAAAAGTACATACCTAATTTTTTAACTCGAGATCTATTCGCGTAGTCTTGGTTGTCCATCACTGTTTACCTTAAGTTTTTTCGGAATTGGAGAACTGCATGGAATTTCACGAATCCTATGACACAATGAAACGTTTCACTACTGTTCCCTGCAACAAATAACTCACCCACTACCACAAATGAACTGGATGAGCTCGTCGCGTCCTTTCTCACATGAACGCGCGCGCGCGCGCGCACTCACACACACACACACACACACACACACACACACACACACACACACACACACACACACACACACACACACACACACACACACACACACTCGCGCGCGCGTTTTATTCTTTCGCGTTACAATTTCGAATTCACGATTCTCTTTAACGTATCACTATTTAGGCAGTCTATTTAATGCACATTAAGTAGGAAACAGTATTTACGCAGGACACAGGACGAACGAAATAACATCGCATGCACCGTGTCGACTTCACGGAGTGTCTCTCTGTCATACCATTTTCCTTACATGATGGGAGTGATCTTGTTTTGTCAGGCCTGGTAACTCACATCAAGTTACCCAGCTTTAGGCTCGCAACAGACTACACCGAGGAATGTGTTTCCAGAAATGTGCGACGAGAAATGTGGAAAATCGAAACAAGGGACACTTATGGAACTCCACCCACTAGAAAGTTTTTTCTCGTTCGCCTCGAAAAGGCGAAACAGTTCCTCGCTAGAGTCGGTCGGTGAGCGAGTTTTCTCGGACACATTTCTACTCCATCACTTGTTATATGACATTTAGGCGTTCGCTGCCGGAGGAAAACACCGAACAGTCCATAGAACTGAGTGAGGTTATAACATTTAGCAGTGAAAGATGCGATAAACTACCAGTTTTCTAATTGTTTTCTTGAATTTTCTCTTAAAACGGAAATGAACAAGAAAAAACTTGTATGGAAGATATTCGTATTTGTATGAAACCCGCTCATAATGAGTAATACAAAAATAAAAATTTGAAGCAAGAAACTTGAGAGGGTGTTTTGAAATAATTGAATTAATTTATTACTTTTCTTAACTGGTATTTGTGAATCAATTTATTAATTGTGATTTTTATTATGAATTATTTGATCATTCGTTATCTATTCATGAGTCAACTAACAAAT